>SJYW01050055.1:491256-505920 GCA_006410735.1 Raphicerus campestris
ACATGACATGCTATGCGTATAACAGATGCTATTGTTGTAACTCCCAGCCGTCTTCCTGGACTGATGTGCATCTGGGAAAACCACTGCAAGAAAGAGCGTTCCATCAGAGAAGGTCTTGATTTACATCAGAGAAGGTTCTTATTGGAGCATAAAAAAATGGAGAAGGAATCCAGTTAATCTGTAACTTAAGTCATTTTTACAAAAAAAAAAGAAAAAGAAAGAAAGACCTTAAGATGGAAGCTGATGATGGCTTCATATCATTGCTAATCTTATTTCTTTGGTCTGACCATCATCCTGCCTTCATACTGAGAGCTTATTACTCTGCCTTGGGAAGACATAAGCTCGGATCCTTTCTGCCAAGCAGCTTGATTCTGCTTATGACATCTGGCCCTTCTCCCCTTGCTACTGGCTCTACAGGTAATTTTGGGAACCTGATTGATGGAGGGTTGCATCACAGCAGTAGGAAGAAGTCAGCGGACTCAGCTGAAGAAGACGCTCTGCCACTGCTGCACGAAGGAGAAGGGGACGCAGCCCATGATGTCACCATTCCCCTGGTCTCCACCACTCACCCAGAGAAGCCACTCGTGACAGAAGGGAACAGGTAGGAGACGCAGCTTCCCTGATGGCGCAGCAAGCAAATGCAATGCAGGAGACGCAGGTTGGATCCCTGGGTGGGGAAGATCCCCTGCAGAAGGCAATGGCAACCCACTCCAGCATTCTTGCCTGGAGAATTCCATGGAGAGAGGAGCTTGCTGGGTTACAGCCCAGGGGGTCGCAGAGAGTTGGACACGACTGAAGCAACTGACCACACACGCACAGGAGCCCCAGGAGGTGAGAGTAGCTAGCATTTCTGACTGTGGAAACGTGACCCATGTCCATGACCGTTTGATTCAGTTCTTCCCTAAGACTAGAAACATTCTTTATCTTACTTATGGGTGCAAGGTACAGACTAGACCGACGGGATAAATGCCACTCTCCTGAATTCTCATGTTGACAACTCTCCAAATGACACATCCAGTTAATTCATTCAAGGACAGAGTGATGATAATGGTTTCTTATTACCATATCTGAAGCTCCCTTTATCCTATAACTTTGAAGCATAACAAGATAGAAAGGTCAGAAGTTAAAATTTCTATCCAAAATCCTATAGTCATCTGAACACAATGTAAACTCAACTTGGTGGAATTATTAATTACATCATTTCTCATCTTATTTTGGGCACAAACTGAAGAACTCAAAAATGATTCTTAGCCATGAAAAAAGACCATTTCAGAAAACAACTGGGGCTCCTACCTGCACCCTCACCAATCTTTAACCCACATGACATTTCAACATGCAAAGAGAAGTGAAATTATAGAACTTCGTCTTAAGACAGTGATGTCAACCAAGTGTCTTATGAGAAAGGAAAGCCACACATAGTGAGAGTCTTCTGTGTTCTGAGCTTTGTGCTAGGAGTAAAAAAAATATGATCTCATGGGATTGTCATAAGAGAACATTGCTCATTACATGTGAAGGGATTGAAATCACATTGCTAGTTCTCATCAGTCTCTACTCTTCTCAATCTAGACAGTCTCTCTGGGCATGAACCCAGGGCTTACTGACCACTGTTAGAATAATAAGAACTCTCACATCTATTTCCCCAGATGGCCTTCTTCCTGAGCAGCAGATCTAAACACCTCTACTTGGGTGTCCTCAAGCTAGTCATCAGACTCATTGTCTTCACAGGCAACTTTTCCCCTTTTCCTATCTTTCCCATCTCAGATACTGGTCCTACCACTCACTGCATTCTCAGCTATAAATTGGAAATCTGTCAATTGCTCTCTTTTCCCTTCTTACACACATCCAATCAGTGATGAAATCTGGTCAATTCCAGTTCTCAAGTATGTTCCCTATTGCCATTTCTTTAATTTAGTCGATTGGTATCTTTGGCATAAATTATTTTAAACACCTCTTACTTGGCTTGGACCCGCATCAAGAAAGTCACCAAACTATCCATCTGAACTCCCTACTCCCCCAGTTGACATTATCCATTGGCTGCTTGTGGTTTTTTAGAAATAAATAGATAATTAATTGTTGGCATGGCTAGGTCGTTTGTTGCTGTACACAGGCTTTCCCCGGTTGCAACGAGCAGGGGTCGCTCTCTAGTTGAGGTTCGAGGGCTTCTCATTGCAGTGGCTTCTCTTGTTGCAGAGTGTAGGCTCTAGGGCGTGTGGGCTTCATTAGTTGTGACTCAAAGCTTCTAGAGTGTGGACTCAGTAGTTGGCATGCATGGGCTCAGTTGCCCGGTGGCATGTGGAATCTTCCCAGACCAGGGATCAAACCTGTGCCCCCTTAATTGGCAGGCAGATTCCTAGCCATTGGACAACCAGGGAAGTCCTGCCTATGCCTTTCAGGATTAATCTCAGGGGCCGTATTTTGTTGATTTGATCCCCATCCACTTCTTTACAATAAACTCTGGCCAGTCCCTAAATTCCACCAGTCCTCCAGTGCCATTCCCCAGATGAATCCTGCTGTTTGTTCCATCTGGACCCTGGAATGCGCTCTTGCCTCTGCCAGGCAATAAGCGCCATCCTCAGAATGGCTAGCTGCCATTACCTTTCAAGAGTAAGTTCAAGTTCCCTTCCCTGAATCTCAAGGCTGATTTGGACTTCTCCACTCAGCTCCATCAAACACTGTTCACACTGCATTCAGCTGTTTTTATTCGTCTGTCTCTCTATCATAGTGAGCAGTCAGAGGGCAAAGGACAGTGTCTTGTTCACCTTTGTATCTGCTCATCTCCGCACCGGGCATGTAGTAGATACTAGTACCTGTTTTTGAATGAGCTGAAGAAGTGCTATAACTGAGCTGGGCACTGGATACCATGGGGGTAGAGAGTGGGAAGGGGAGGACATGAAGAGTTGGCAAAGCCTAAAGAGCGAGAATGAGTTTAAGGATGGAAAGCGATTGTCTGGGACAAGGTAGGAAGGAGTAAGTGAAAATAACCCTGGATGTGTGTCCTCTCGTTTCTGGGCATGGCTGCACATTTTCTAAATCCTGTCTCTGCCATGGACCACCTTCTTTGGAGTCTTTTTTGGCCCCCTGGCAACCATGCTTGATGGCCCATCCTCCCTTACATGCACCAAAAAGGACCCCAAACTTCCCCATCCTTTAATGGTTTCTCTGGCCAATGTCAAACCTAAGGACATCACTGAGCAGGATCTGCAGCTCTGGGAGGGTTTTCTGAGGCTCTCAGTGGTACTCCGCATTCTTTCTCTGGGACCAGGCAGTGAAAACATCCCCACCTTGTTAGACTAGCCCATTGCTGATTGTGGTGGTAATATCAGGAGATGTAGTGTGGGAAGGGCTTAAAGGGAGATGAGAGCTCTACAGAATCCTTCAGTGGGCCACATGTTAGTACTAACCGGCTCACTCAAAGAGACCAAAATAAGTCATGCTGATGTTTGGGGGTTTTCTGTATATTCCTGTCACTATACTGAAACTCTATTCATGTAGTGGTAAGCCAAGAATGGCAGCATCTGAATTAGAAGATTCTATAATAGAATATACCCCCAACACACTTGTGCATGCCCACACACACACACATGCCTGTGCACCCACAGTTGTCCACACCCAAGAGCACACATACACACATGTGCACACACACACATACAACTTATTTGTGTGTTGCTTCCATTGAAATACCACCTTAAAAGGAGTGGTTTAGCCTGACACTTGAAATATCCCCTTGGGTTTGCTTTGAGCTTTCCAGTTTTCTAAAGCATGTGCATTTATATATAATTTACATCTGGGGCTGGAGTGCAAGAGTGAGACTGGAGCACAAGCCCAGAGTCAGATCATCATTTGATTCTCAGGGTTCCAGCCTACCCTTGCCCAGACTCACAAGGCTGATGGCACATCAGGGCAGCCATTCCAACTGTTAGGCTTCTCTTCCCGCTGGCAACGTGGTACCCTCCCATCTGCTGCTCTCCATCTGCATGGTCGTTTGCCTGAGAAAATACTGCATCCTGAGCCCTGTAGATCCAGCAAGACCTGGAGGACCTGGGAGCCAAAGACGCAGAGGCTCTGAACACCATTAGCAAAGAATCATCCAGCCCAAAGAAACCTTGGGACAGAGCACAGCATCGAGTAGGACTTTATTCAGTTGCAGGATTCTCAGTGCCATCATCTGTTTTAAATTTTTATTTGAGTATAATTACTTTGCCTGGAGACTCCCACGGACAGAGAAGCCTGGTGGGCTACAGTCCATGGGTCGAAGCGAATTGAACACAACTGAAGCAACCTCACATCCACACAGTTGCTTTACAGTGTTGGGTTAGTGTCTTCCGTGTAGAAAAGTAAATTAGTTATACATATACACATATGCCCTCTTTTTAAGATTTCCTTCCCACTCTGCTCTATGTGATGTGGCAGCCCGGATGAGAGAGGGGTTGGGGGAGAATGGATCCATGCACATGTGTGACTGAGTCCCTTCACTGTTCACCCAAAACTATCACAACTTTGTTAATCAGCTTTGTGCCAAGTTACTTCAGTTGTGTCAACTCCTTGCAGCTCTATGGACTGTAGCCTCCAGGTTCCTCTGTCCATGCAGCTCTCCAGGCAAGAACACTGGAGTGGGTTGCCATGCCCTCCTCCAGGGGATCTTCCTGACCCAGGGGTCGAACCCTTGTCTCTTACATCTCCTGCACTGGCAGGCGGGTTCTCTACCACTAGTGCTGCCAACACAAAATAAAAAGTTCAAAAGGAAAAATAAAGATTTCTTT
The DNA here is from genome assembly GCA_006410735.1 of Raphicerus campestris. Classification (NCBI taxonomy): domain Eukaryota; kingdom Metazoa; phylum Chordata; class Mammalia; order Artiodactyla; family Bovidae; genus Raphicerus; species Raphicerus campestris. Next base: position 496,017 of record SJYW01050055.1, read on the forward strand.
CCCACTTATGTCATCACAGAGCACGGAGTAGAGTTCCCTGTGCTACACGGTAAGTTCTGATCAGTTACCTATTTTGTATGTAATAGTGTATATATGTCAATCCCAGTCTCCCGATTCATCCCACCCCCGCTTCCCTCATCGGTATCCAGGAGTTGTTCTCTACGTTTGTGTCTCTGTTTCTGCTTTTGCAAATACGTCCATCTCTGTCAGTTCTAGACTCCACATATGAGCCCTATTATACGACATTTGTTTTTCTCAGTGCCATCATTTTTAACAAGATAAAGGAAAGAGCAGTTTCTGACCTTCCTTATTTGTTAAGTTTTATTTTGTTCCCCTGCTGTAATCATAACCTCAGTTTCTGCCAAGGACTTATTTGGCTTCTCTTCTGAATGGTTGCCTGCTGGTTTGTTTTCTGCAGAACAGACCACGGAGCATCTTTGCTAACTTTACAGCCTCTAGAAGAAACTTAGATTGGAGAGCTAAAAAGAACAACCATGCATTCTTTCAGGCTGAAGTCCTCTGTAGCTTTTGGAATGGAAACAAAGCTCTCTCTTTCACTTTCCCTCCACCCCAACCTCTAGAAGCTCATGACTGCTAACACTCTCCACATTTATTAGGGCCCCTGTCCAACCAATGCCCATGAGAAGAAATGTACTCTTGCCTGCATTCCATGTTTCTCTTCACACCCAGATGTTNCAGTTCTAGATTCCACATATGAGCCCTATTATACGACATTTGTTTTTCTCAGTGCCATCATTTTTAACAAGATAAAGGAAAGAGCAGTTTCTGACCTTCCTTATTTGTTAAGTTTTATTTTGTTCCCCTGCTGTAATCATAACCTCAGTTTCTGCCAAGGACTTATTTGGCTTCTCTTCTGAATGGTTGCCTGCTGGTTTGTTTTCTGCAGAACAGACCACGGAGCATCTTTGCTAACTTTACAGCCTCTAGAAGAAACTTAGATTGGAGAGCTAAAAAGAACAACCATGCATTCTTTCAGGCTGAAGTCCTCTGTAGCTTTTGGAATGGAAACAAAGCTCTCTCTTTCACTTTCCCTCCACCCCAACCTCTAGAAGCTCATGACTGCTAACACTGTCCACATTTATTAGGGCCCCTGTCCAACCAATGCCCATGAGAAGAAATGTACTCTTGCCTGCATTCCATGTTTCTCTTCACACCCAGATGTTTGTGGGAAAATTACAGGGGGCTGGGGGCAGAACTAGGTAAGAATATAGCTATCATTAGGCAGGGAACTCCAGCCTTTGGCTGCATCTCTCCCATCTTACCTGCGTCCACATCCACATTCTTGGGTACTGAATTCTACCAGTTAGTCCCTTCTTTTCTGTCTTCAGTCTCATCCTCTGAGCTATCTTTTTCTCACCATCATTTAAGCATATACATCCATCACCATCAACCATTCTCTTTGGCTCCATGTCTCCCCTTCCAGCTACTTTGCCATCTCTCTGGTCTTTTCTTAGTGAAGTGGGTCCCCAATCAATATATCATTGGCACCAATGCCCAGCAACAACAAACATTGGATGGCTGGCTGGCTGGATGGATGGCAGCCATGGAATGTTGGAGTTGAGTTTGAAGCACATGACTTCATCCTCATTAATATTATTACCTTCTTACAATTCTCTAGCGATTTCAGTTTATAAAATACATTCACCTCTGTTATCTCAGTTGATCCTTACACAGTCAGTTCTTAGCATATAGAATTAAAGGGAAAGGAAAATGTTAGTTTTTCTCCCTTCTCTCAATGAGAAAGAGAATTTTTCCTTGAAGAGGGCTTGCCAATTAAATCTTGCCTTCTGGTGATCGCTCTAAGCTTTGCCCTGGGTCAGAGTGGTAGCCGTTACTGCTTCTTCATTGTAGCCATATAACTGTTCATTGCTTAGTGTTCATGGGTCCCCAGATAGAGGCTAAGGGTGGAATTAATAGTGTGACCATTTTGTCGCCATCCTTTCCCCCGTCCACCCAGGGTGTATGGAACATGAACATGTGACTGGAATTGCCTGAAAAACACTGATTGCCAACTAACTTCCAGACCTAATGTGTTTTCCCAGGAATTACAACTATTTGCCATTTGAGGCCAAGAAGCCCTGTGTCTACTTCGTCAGTTCTTGGGGAGACCAGACATTTAGGCTGCACTGGTCCAACATGCTGGAGAAGATGGCAGACCTCCTGGTAGGTGACTCTGATGGGTGATGGATTCAGATATTGGGAAGCTGGAGGCAAAGGGGATCTTTCCCACCCAGAAGAGGATCTTGGCCTCAGTTGAAATACCAAAGAATTGAGGCCTCTTCATTTGGATGACGCATGGCTCCTGCCATGTGAACCCAGGGAAATGAGAATATAGTTTCCAAAATTCCTCACTTTAAATCAAACTTTTCAAATTCAAATCCCTACTCTGCTTCTAGCACCTAGTATGATCCATGCTAAGTCATTTCAGTCTTGTCCAACTCTTTGTGACCCTGTGGACTGTAACCCACCAGGCTCCTCTGTCCATGGGATTCACAGGCTAGAATACTGGAGTGGGTTGCCATGCCCTCCTCCAGGGGATCTTCCTGACCCAGGGATACAGCTCGCCTATCTGAAGTCTCTGGCATTGGCAGGTGGGCTCTTTACCACAGGTGCCACCTGGAAGTCCCATAGAACCTAAGGGTAGACCATTTTCCTCATCTGCAAAGGTCAGAGGATGGACAGCATTCTCACAAAATTGATAGATCTTAACTTCAACTAGTATAAAATCCTAAGTCTTTAACAAAGTAGATAATTCCTTCCAAAGTCAAGCCCTGCCACCTCTCTACTCCTGTCTCTCACAAGCTCCTCCTCCTTACTTTATTCCAAGCACAATGGTCTCCTTTCAAGTGTCTCAAGGAAACCAGGCTCCTTTGTGCCTCCTAGCCACCTCCATGCTCTTCCCTCTGCCTGGGCTGCGTTTCCTCATCATGTTTCTCCAAGGAAGCCCAGGCAGCCTCCATAGCTCAGGTTCAAGCACTTCCTCAGAGAAGCTTTGTGACGTTTCCTCTTACCCTCTCCCATCATATCTTGTTCCTTTCCTTCAGAATTATTTGAGGAATTGAATGTGTGAAAGTATTCAAAACAGTGTGCGTGCATGCTCAGTTGCTAAGTCATGTCCAGCTCTTCGTGACCCCACAGACTGCAGCCTACCAGGCTCCTCTGTCCATGGGATTCTCCAGGCAAGAATACTGAAGTGGGTTGCCATTTCCTCCTCCAGAGATCTTCCTGGCCCAGGGATCGAACTCCTGTCTCCTGCATTGGCAGGCAGATTCTTTACCACCGAGCCACCTGGGAAGCCCATTTAAAATAGCACCTACATGCAATAAATGTACGCTGTCCCACCCAAGCCCCTGGGGGTAAAGAAAACCAAGGAACATGCTGTTTTGGTATCTTGCACCTTCCCTTTGTGATTCCTCTCACATATCCCTTTCCAGCTCACAGAACTCATGGACAGTGTCCTCTCTTGCCTCTTTCCTTTTCAAAGCAAAATATGAGCTGAATATGATTTCTGTGAATGTTAGAATCAGTGTCTCCATGACAAAGTTTTATTCCTATCTCTCATCCCTCCACCTCTGTGGTTTGTTTTCAGGAAGAAGGTATAGAGGAAGTAAAAGAACTGATTAAGATTTCAGAGGAAGCCCCAGAAGAGAAAATGAAGACGGTGCTCAATAACTTTATCAGTCAAAGCAGGTACTGGAGGGACAGATGGCATCTGGGGAGCTGAGCTGTATGGAATCAGGTTTTACTTACCTTAGAAAATAGTCAATTTTACATGCAGTCAAATAAATGAACATTGAGTATTGTTACATCCATCTTAATTTTGTTCAGTAATTTAGCTGCTGTGGGCTCACTATTGCTTTCTGATACTTAACTAAAACATAAAGTAAAGGAAAAAGGGAAGAAAAGAAAGACTTATTACAGAGATTCTTTTTGAAACAAGAAAATTGCTAGCAGTGTTAGTATCCGGCATGCTTCTCTGCATTTGGTAAGTACTTAGCAACTATTTGGGCTTCCTAGGTGGCACTAGTAAGAAAGAATCGCCTACCAATGCAGGAGACTTAAGAGATGTGGATTCAAAACCTGGCTCAGGAAGATCCCTTAGAGGAGGTCATGGCAACTCACTTCAGTACGCTTGCCTGGAAAATCCCATGGACAGAGGAGCCTGGTGGGCTAGTCCAGAGAGTTGGACACAAGTTAAGTGAAGCAAGTTAGCACACATGCAACAACTATTTGGATGGTGGTGGTGGTTTAGTTGTTAAGTTGTACTTGAATTGTGTGACCCTATAGACACCAGCCCATTAGGCTCCTCTGTCCATGGAATTTCTCAGGCAAGAATCCTGGAGTGGGTTGCCATTTCCTTTTCCAGAGGATCTTCCTGACCCAGAGATTGAAGCTTCATCTCCTGCATTGCAAGTAGATTCTTTACTGCTGAGCCACCAGGAATTCCCAGTCAGATGGATAAATTGTATCAAATGTTACTTAACAGAATTTTTTGTATGCCACATTAATAAGCACCAATTAATGACTCTTGCTCCAGGAGGTAGACAATATAATAAAAAAATGAATAGGGTATGTTAGTTACCAATTGCAGAGTAACAAATAACCCTCAAATTTAAGTGACTAAAACATGTTTATTATTTCACAGTTTCTTGGGTCAAGAATGTAAATGTGGCTTAGTCAGGTCCTTTGCTCAGAACCTATCCCAGGCTGCACTCAAGGCATTGACTAAGGCTACGGTTGTCTCAGGGCTCAGCCTGGAAGGACTCACTTCCCAGATCACTCCTGTGGTCATTTGCAGAATTCAGTTCTTTATAAACTATTGGACTGAGGAGGATTGAGAACTGCAGCTCCCTGCCAGCTATTGTTTGGAGGTCATCCTCAATTCCTTGCCATATGGGTCTCTCCACGCTACCTCTCACAACCTGGCAACTGACTTCATCAGAGTGTGTGAGACAGAAGAGTCAGAGAGGACATGCCAGTAAGGTGGACATCATGGTCTTTTATAATCTAATCTTGGATGTGACATCCCATCAGTTTTGATGGCTTCTGCCAGAAACCAATCCCTGGGACTAATGTATATTCAAAGGGGAGGAATAATATGATGGCAAGAATACCAGGATGTGGGGACCATCTTAGAGGCTGCCTACCTTAAAGGAAACAACTTGGATTAACTCTTGAAATGAATCAGTCAATACTTGAGCAACAGTAAAAATTTGTCACAATAGAATGAGTAGAAAAGGAGTGGCATTTCATTTGATGGAAAGAAAAAAAACAAATAGCAGATAGCTAAATTCCTGTGTTCTGCTTTGCAAGTTTTGTCTTTCCTAATCTCTCAACTACCAGAGCATTTTTACTTTTTTTTTAAAAAGGAAGAAAGTGGAGAAATAAATATGTGTTTTTTCTATCTTGATTTGTCTTCTGTTTTTCACAGAAGCAATATGAATCAGTGCTACTCCTGCTGTGAGCTAAGTGCCACTTGCAATTCCCTTGAAGTATCTTTTAAAAGCTTCATGATCCTTTTTAGAAATTGTGGGCAAATTAATAGCTGGAAAATTTTTCTTTACTAGGAGGTTGCTTGATGTGATAATCATTCCTTTCTTTTCTGCAAGTTTAAAACCAACTGAAAAATATACATGAGGGTCAGACAGAGATCAGACATTTGTTTTATATTTGGTAAATAGGGATTTAAGAAAGCAGTTTGGACCTGAGGTCAAGGAGGCTTTGTGGTTTCCCCCAACCTGTTGGCAGTTGAGCAGCTTGATTTTGGGGCTTCCCCCTAGAAGGACCAGACCACCTGCTATGTGGAAGTGAGGAGCCTGCCCACACCCCACAGTTGGCTGGGTCTAAAAGATGAAGAATGATCAGAGGCATGAGCCAAAGTCATCTACCCCCATTCTGAGAGGAAAATAAGCTATTCCTCCCCCTGTGTGGAAGGGAGAGAGATTAGAAATGCTCATCATGTTTCTTAGAGCTGATCCATGCTGGGAGTGGAATGGATTCCTTCTGCCTCTGGGAAAGAAAGGTAGACATGTGACAAGACACCTTCCTCGAAATAGAATCCTTTTATTCTTTAAAATTTAGAGGATTTCTGGCGAAGCTTCAACTGCCACTAGGCAGAGCTTCTGTGTGGGACCCTGAGCTGGGAGGTTTGGCATCTTACCCCCGTTTTGTTCCTTTGTAATTGACTCTCTTCATCACAAAAATACTACATGCTCATCTTACAATGACAACAAAACGCAGGATGGGTAGGGTAAAAATGTTCTCAGTTCTCTCTTCAGTCCCACTCAGACAGCGGAGTTTGATTGCTCTTTCTGGTTTTTTTCCTGTGCATTTGCAAATATACACATTCATAAGAATGCTCTATTTCTTTACAAATATTGCACACTTTGTTCAGCAGCTTGCTTTTTCACTCAACAATGTATCACCAGCATCTTTCTACAGTGGTAACTAATAGTTGACCCACTGTTTAGTCATATGATATGTATCATGTAGTATTTAACTACCCCTGATATTTTTGTTATGATTTATTTTGCTACTATAAATGGTGTTACAGTAAACATTACTGTATAAACATCTTTTTTGCAAGAACCTTCAGGTATTTTTAAAGTATAGAATTCTAGTATAATTTTTGGATCAAATTATATGGACATTTATATGTTGATAAGTGCTGTCAAATTACCTCCTAAACATTATAATAATTAACACTCTCCTATCGTAATAGAAGAGAGTGACTTTTTCCTCTCAAATATTTTCAATCTTGAATACTATCCAGTTTTTAATAAGTGAAAATGGCATCAATTTTAATTTGCATTTAAATTATTGCTGATGAGGGCAATATTTTATTTTCCCACATTTAAAGCCATTTCTAGTTCATTGCACTCATAACTTTTTTCTACTGAGCACATTGTTAACTTCATCTCTCAAAGTGTAACTGTTCAGTCCTTTGTATATTTTTAAAAATATGAGGGCATAGCCCAGTTTTGAAACTAAAATGCACATACAACTTTTTAGGAACCTTTTGGTGTGTGTTAAATTTGTAAAATGAATTGCAAAATAACTGCATTATTTTGGGTTTGCTCTTATGAACTTGTATCAGTTCAGTTCAGTTCAGTCACTCAGTCATGTCTGACTCTTTGCGACCCCTGAACCGCAGCACCGCAGGCCTCCTTGTCTATCACCAACTCCTGGAGTCCCCCAAACCCATGTCCATTGAGTCGATGATGCAATCCAACCATCTCATCCTCTGTCGTCCCCTTCTCCTCCTGCCCTCAATCCCTCCCAGCATCAGGGTCTTTTCAAATGAGTCAGCTTTTCTCATCATGTGGCCAAAGTATTGGAGTTTCAGCTTCAACATCAGTCCCTCCAATGAACACACAGGACTGATCTCCTTTAGGATGGACTGGTTGGATCTTCTTGCAGTCCAAGGGACTCTCAAGAGTCTTCTCCAACACCACAGTTCAAAAGCATCAATTCTTCAATGCTCAGCCTTCTTTATAGTCCAACTCTCACATCCATACATGACCACTGGAAAAACCATAGCCTTGACTAGCCAGACCTTTGTTGGCAAAGTAATGTCTCTGCTTTTTGTTATGCTGTCTGGGTTGGTCATAACTTTCCTTCCAAGGAGTAAGCATCTTTTAACTTCATGGCTGCAATCACCATCAGCAGTGATTTTGGAGCCCCCCAAAATAAAGTCTGACACTGTGTCCACTGTTTCCCCATCTATTTGTCACGAAGTGATGGGACCAGATGGCATGATCTTAGTTTTCTGAATGTTGAGCTTTAAGCCAACTTTTTCACTCTCCTCTTTCACTTTCATCAAGAGGCTTTTTAGTTCCTCTTCACTTTCTGCCTTAAGGGTGGTGTCATCTGCATATCTGAGGTTATTGATACTTCTGGCAATCTTGACTCCAGCTGTGCTTCCTCCAGCCCAGCGTTTCTCATGATGTACTCTGCATATAAGTTAAATAAGCATGGTTACAATATACAGTCTCGATGTACTCCTTTTCCTATTTGGAACCAGTCTGTTCCATGTCCAGTTCTAACTGTTGCTTCCTGATCTGCATGCCAGTTTCTCAAGAGGCAGGTCAGGTGGTCCGGTATTCCCATCTGTTTCAGAATTTTCCACAGTTTATTGTGATCCACACAGTCAAAAGCTTTGGCATAGTCAATAAAGCAGAAGTGGATGTTTTTCTGGAACTTTCTTGCTTTTTTGATGATCCAGCGAATGTTGGCAATTTGATCTCTGGTTCCTTTGCCTTTCTAAAATCAGCTTGAACATCTGGAAGTTCACAGTTCACATACTGCTGAAGCCTGGGTTGGAGAATTTTGAGCATTACTTTACCATCGTGTAAGATGAGTGCAACTGTGCGGTAGTTTGAGCATTGTTTGGCATTGCCTTTCTTTGGGATTGGAATGAAAACTGACCTTTTCCAGTCCTGTGGCCATTGCTGAGTTTTAGCCATCACATTAGGCATATACCAAAAGAAAGTGGAAAAACAAGCATTCCCCAAATCATTGCAGGACCTGGACATCTATTCCCATTCTCATTTGTCTCTCAGAAACAGTACAGAGATCCCTGGTGGTCCAGTGGCTAAGACTCCAAACTCCCAATGTAGGGCACCCAGGTTTGATCCCTGGTCAGGGAACTAGATCCCATATGCTACAACTAAGACCCAGCATAGCCAAATAAATAACTAACTCTTTTAAATAAAGAAAAGAAAGGTTAGTGCATCATTGCTTAATCCTAGTGAAAAAACCCTTGGCTCCGTGGCTTCGTCAACTTTGCCATTGCATTGTAGAAAGTATACTTGCAAATCTCTGGGATTATAGAAATGAATTTTCACTAAGTACGTTTGAAAATTGTTTTTCTTCTCTTCTAGCGCCTTTATCTCTGAAGCAGAAAAGAAGCCCAAGATGTTGAACCAAACCAATTTAGATAAGAGACGACTTACGCTCTGTTGGCAGGAGCTGGTATGTGAAAATCTATTTATACTTGGGAAGCACTAAAACATGTGCTTTAAAAATAAGCCTCGTAGATGAAGCATAGGTCATAGACCACATGAGGATAAAGTTCTAAGGGTTAATTGTTTGTGTGATGTAGAGGAATGAGTGGAAAGGGAATAAACAGATGAGTATGCTGGAGAAGAGCTAGCATGTATTGAATGTTTGTAAGAACGAGCTAGAAGCCCACCAGCGCTCCATTCTATTCTGATGTAGGGCTTGTTCATTTTTTGGCATTTGTATCTTGTCAGAGGCTGTGCACTCTTGCACCTAATCTTCTGCCTCCTGAGCTGAGAGATAAAAAGAAATAACTAGGCTTCTTCTCCTCAAGTCCTCCCTTTATGAATTGTATGAAAAGCTGTGAGCCCTGCCTGAAGGCAGGGTCGGGTGGTGGCTGGTCCCTCTCTGTGTCCTGTGAACCCTGCACAGTGCTGGGTGCCTGGGAGTCGCTCGGTCCCTGTTGAATGAGTGACAACTGGGAATTGCCAGGCCACGTCAGACCGTGATTATTTCTCCTTGAAACTTCACTTCTAGCCGTGGCACCAGGGAGCATCTTGTACGAAGTCATGATAATTCTGCAAAATGAAATTCCTCAGTGTCGGGGAGCTCAGTTTGGTGCTTTGTGATGACCTAGAGGGGTGAGATGGGGCAGGAGGGAGGTTTAAGAGGGAAGAGATACATGTATACATACGGCTGATTCACACTGTTGTATAGCAGAAACTAATACAGCATTGCAAAGCAGTTATCCTCCAGTTTACAAAAAACCCGACTCTGTTTGGCCCGGGACATTTTAAAGATGTGAATGGGGCCTGGAGAGATGAACCGCCTTTTTTTTTTTTTTTTTTTTTTTAAGGTCATAGCTAGTTAAGTATACTCCAGA
>SJYW01050055.1:507202-519588 GCA_006410735.1 Raphicerus campestris
TTTCTCAAGAGGCAGGTCAGGTGGTCCGGTATTCCCATCTCTTTCAGAATTTTCCACAGTTTATTGTGATCCACACAGTCAAAAGCTTTGGCATAGTCAATAAAGCAGAAGTGGATGTTTTTCTGGAACTTTCTTGCTTTTTTGATGATCCAGCGAATGTTGGCAATTTGATCTCTGGTTCCTTTGCCTTTCTAAAATCAGCTTGAACATCTGGAAGTTCACAGTTCACATACTGCTGAAGCCTGGGTTGGAGAATTTTGAGCATTACTTTACCATCGTGTAAGATGAGTGCAACTGTGCGGTAGTTTGAGCATTGTTTGGCATTGCTTTTCTTTGGGATTGGAATGAAAACTGACCTTTTCCAGTCCTGTGGCCATTGCTGAGTTTTAGCCATCAGATTAGGCATATACCAAAAGAAAGTGGAAAAACAAGCATTCCCCAAATCATTGCAGGACCTGGACATCTATTCCCATTCTCATTTGTCTCTCAGAAACAGTACAGAGATCCCTGGTGGTCCAGTGGCTAAGACTCCAAACTCCCAATGTAGGGCACCCAGGTTTGATCCCTGGTCAGGGAACTAGATCCCATATGCTACAACTAAGACCCAGCATAGCCAAATAAATAACTAACTCTTTTAAATAAAGAAAAGAAAGGTTAGTGCATCATTGCTTAATCCTAGTGAAAAAACCCTTGGCTCCGTGGCTTCGTCAACTTTGCCATTGCATTGTAGAAAGTATACTTGCAAATCTCTGGGATTATAGAAATGAATTTTCACTAAGTATGTTTGAAAATTGTTTTTCTTCTCTTGTAGCGCCTTTATCTCTGAAGCAGAAAAGAAGCCCAAGATGTTGAACCAAACCAATTTAGATAAGAGACGACTTACGCTCTGTTGGCAGGAGCTGGTATGTGAAAATCTATTTATACTTGGGAAGCACTAAAACATGTGCTTTAAAAATAAGCCTCGTAGATGAAGCATAGGTCATAGACCACATGAGGATAAAGTTCTAAGGGTTAATTGTTTGTGTGATGTAGAGGAATGAGTGGAAAGGGAATAAACAGATGAGTATGCTGGAGAAGAGCTAGCATGTATTGAATGTTTGTAAGAACGAGCTAGAAGCCCACCAGCGCTCCATTCTATTCTGATGTAGGGCTTGTTCATTTTTTGGCATTTGTATCTTGTCAGAGGCTGTGCACTCTTGCACCTAATCTTCTGCCTCCTGAGCTGAGAGACAAAAAGAAATAACTAAGCTTCCTCTCCTCAAGTCCTCCCTTTATGAATTGTATGAAAAGCTGTGAGCCCTGCCTGAAGGCAGGGTCGGGTGGTGGCTGGTCCCTCTCTGTGTCCTGTGAACCCTGCACAGTGCTGGGTGCCTGGGAGTCGCTCGGTCCCTGTTGAATGAGTGACAACTGGGAATTGCCAGGCCACGTCAGACCGTGATTATTTCTCCTTGAAACTTCACTTCTAGCCGTGGCACCAGGGAGCATCTTGTACGAAGTCATGATAATTCTGCAAAATGAAATTCCTCAGTGTCGGGGAGCTCAGTTTGGTGCTTTGTGATGACCTAGAGGGGTGAGATGGGGCAGGAGTGGGGTTCAAGAGGGAAGAGATACATGTATACATACGGCTGATTCACACTGTTGTATAGCAGAAACTAATACAGCATTGCAAAGCAGTTATCCTCCAGTTTACAAAAACCCGACTCTGTTTGGCCCGGGACATTTTAAAGATGTGAATGGGGCCTGGAGAGATGAACCGCCTTTTTTTTTTTTTTTAAGGTCATAGCTAGTTAAGTATACTCCAGAAACTAAAGCCTGAGTCTCTGAACACTTGACTCATCATTCTTTCCAGAATAATAAATGGTTTGTGTTCTCCCCTACTCCCAGGGAGACCAGGTTCCCACCATATATAAAATCTTCCTACTACCCATTTCTTCCTCAGCACCTGTGACTGCCCCTCCCTGCCTCTGAAATACCCATGCCCCGTGTATCACCTGCCGAGCTCTCTCGTTTTCTGTGTCCAGCAGTCCTTGTCCGGAACAAGCCCATCGTGGCAGTGCTTTGTAGCGGCTCGCTCTTTCCCCATCTCCAGGCCTGTGTTTCCAGCCTCCGAATGGACATGTCAACTGCTGCCTCATTGCCCCTCTGACCCAACATACCCCACTCAGCCTGTCATCTTCCCACCTAAGTTTGTTCCCCATCCTGTATTGGCATCACCAGCCTCCACTGTTGCTCCAGTCAGAAGCCTAAGAATCAACTTTGAACCCTATCAGTTCAGTTCAGTTCAGTCGCTCAGTTGTGTCCGACTCTTTGCGACCCCATGAATTGCAGCATGCCAGGCCTCCCTGTCCATCACCATCACCTGTCCTGGAGTTCACTCAGACTCACGTCCATCGAGTTGGTGATGCCATCCAGCCATCTCATCCTCTGTCATCCCCTTCTCCTCCTGCCCCCAATCCTTCCCAGCATCAGTCTTTTCCAATGAGTCAACTCTCACCCTAAATGATCAGTTTGACCCCAGGCCAGGGACTCAGCCTGGCCTTTAAGGACTCTGGCCCTTACTCTATTCTTTATCCCCTGAACCACTGCCTAACCTGAGTGCCTTAGCATCTCTGCCCTGGACTATTGCAGTCATCTTCCTCCAGTCCACCTTCCAGAATGGTCTCTAAAACACAAACCTGCTTAGATCTCTCTTCATGAAAATATCACTGGGGTCTCTCAATTGCTCCAATACTTTGTCCACCTGATGTGAAGAGCTGACTCACTGGAAAAGACCCTGATGCTGGGAAAGACTGAGGGCAAAAGGAGAAGGGGGCAGCAGAGGATGAGATGGCTAGACAGCATCACCATGTTGATGAACATGAATTTGAGCAAACTCTGCGAGATAGTGGAGGACAGAGGAGCCTGGGGTGGGTTACAGTCCATGGGGTCACAAAGAGTCAGACATGACTCAGGGACTGAACAACAAGAACAGTGCAGTTGTTCAAAAGATAAAGGCCAAATTCCTTTGTGCAGGACGAACAGAGCTGCTCAGCATCTGGGCCCAGCCTAGTCTCCCAATCTTAGCTCCCATTTTTCCCTTCCTATATATCTAAGCAGCAATGATTTTGAACCCTTACTGATTATGTATCTTCATATGTAGTTGTTCCTTCCAACTGGATTGTCCTTTTTCTTATCATCTGATGAATTCTATGTATTTTTAAAGATTCAGCTAAACTATCATATTTAGCATTGTTCATAAAACCTGGCTTTGGCCCCTCTAGTCTCTTGGTGTTTCACAGGGTTTAGTTATTTGCAAGTACGGCTTTCACCTCACCGACTGTCAAAGCCTCAGGGAAGGGAAACTTGTTTCCTTCCCCTCCCCGAGGCCCTGGCTCCTGGGAGTGCCTGGTCCACAGCAAGCATTCAGGTCCTCTAATCAGAGGCTTCCTAGGCACACCAGGCCCTGGGTGCAGGGAACACGAGGCTGTAGGTACTTGGTGCTTGTCCCCAATTTATTGACTTGTCTGTTCACTCCACAGACATTTATTTAACACTCACCATGCGCCAGGAACCCCATCAGACACTGACTTCTCTTGGCCTCAGCTTCTGTCAAATGAGGGTGAAATAATATTCACTGTTTCCATATTCCTGAAGTGAAAAGTGGCTCAGTCAGGTCTGACTCTGCAACCCCTTGGACTGTAGCCCACCAGACTTGGTCCACAGGGTCCAGGCAAGAATACTGGAGTGGGTTGCCATGCCCTCCTCCAGGGGATCTTCCCAACCCAGGGATCAAACCAGATCTCTTGCATTGTAGGCAGATTCTTTACTGTCTGAGCCACCTTCTTCTTTTAATGGGCAGCCTGCAGACTCTGAAACTGCCCTTATGATGGCATAGTGTGGAGCTTACAAGCACTTTGACTGTGCTTCTTAACCAGATTTCTAGAAAGGTCTACACTGACTCTTGTTTTATTTTAGGAGGCGATAGCCAAGGAAGCCAAGGGGCTCGCTCAGCAGCAGAAGAAAAAGTTATCTCTTGAAGAAATGATCCAGACAGCCCAAAACTTTGTGGAAAAAATCCGCTTCCTTGTGGATGAGGTAATCAACTCTACAGGCAAAGCTCATTTGAAAGATGAACCTGAATATGTCTTCCTGGGGGGTTTGAATGTTTGCTAAGCATGAAAGATGGAGCTGTGTTTTCTCTCAAGTTCTGCTGAGCTGAGGAGGCAGTATTCGTTTGAAGGGTGAGAAGGGAGGTTTTTAAATTAAGTCAAACATGTATGACTTTATGGATTTTTTTTTTTAACGAAGCCTGAGTAGTCAGCAGAAATAAAAAGCACGTTCCTAAAACAAAAACAAACAGAAAAAACCACACTTCTTAGTAGGCCCAAGAAAAGTCAAAATAAGCACAAGAACTTTGATAGACTTTTAACTAAGAAAACTGAAATTGAAGCTCATGTTCAGTAAAAGTTAAAACAAATCTTCTCATTTTAAAGTTAGTTGTAAGCCATTGTTAATCGTCTGTACCCCATACCAAAAAAAGTTTAAGCTTAAAAAAAGAAAAAGAAAGCAGGAAAAGGGGAAAAAAATAGTTGTAAGTAATATCTTCTGGTGACAACCAGAATGAGCTTTACAAAGTCCTCATATTTGCATCTGTTATAAAAACCAGGTTTCCTGTGGGAAGGTTTCGGGAAGAGGTACAGATTTACCGCTTCTGTTGTTCTTGAAAGTCGTTTTTCTTGTTGCAAATCAGTCATTCCCTGGAAGCATAAGAAACCCTGAGACATTCACTTTGGAATGCAGGAATTTTAATAAGCACCCAGAACGTTTGAGACAGGGCTGTGACTAACTAACCCTGTGGCTGGAAACCCTTCCCATGAGTGTCCTTGTTTCCATGTCAAGAGAGGAAGGGTACCAGTTATGGGGCTNGACATTCACTTTGGAATGCAGGAATTTTAATAAGCACCCAGAACGTTTGAGACAGGGCTGTGACTAACTAACCCTGTGGCTGGAAACCCTTCCCATGAGTGTCCTTGTTTCCATGTCAAGGGAGGAAGGGTACCAGTTATGGGGCTAGAAACAGCATCTGCCTACAGTCCGAGGATGTCAAAAGCTAGTTTATGACAATACACCTCCCTTTAGTTTTGGAATCTATGTTGGCTCAGAAATGTGCGTTTCAAACACTCACTATGTAATGGGGCTCTTGGCAGGGAATTCTGCAATTCTTATCTTGATTAGCTCAACTTTAAAGTCTAATTTTCCACGCAATTTAATGCAGTTTCTCCTGAACAAACACCTAAAATGGAGTGAAAATACTTAACAATCATGTTTTAGGTATAAAATCCCTTGTAAAATTGTTTTTCCTTCCTGAAGACGGAAAGACATCCAAGGACATTCATGGATTTTTGTTTTTTCATCTGAATGTTCTGGAAATGTTACCAGGCTCCTAGGAAGTCCACTGCTTGAAGCTAAATTGTTCTTACAAGAGTGCAAAGAAAAAATTCCATGGGAAAGTGTAGAAAGTGTTTGTTCTGCAGGTGGAGTAAAGTAGGCGAGCAAAGATGCCAAGTCATGCGTCTGACTTGTGTATCGTCAAAGTGTGATGAGCAGTTTGGTGTATGGGGTTTCCATGACCTAAGACTTTCTCAAAGAAGCCATACTTAACTNTTACCAGGCTCCTAGGAAGTCCACTGCTTGAAGCTAAATTGTTCTTACAAGAGTGCAAAGAAAAAAATTCCATGGGAAAGTGTAGAAAGTGTTTGTTCTGCAGGTGGAGAAAAGTAGGCGAGCAAAGATGCCAAATCATGCGTCTGACTTGTGTATCGTCAAAGTGTGATGAGCAGTTTGGTGTATGGGGTTTCCATAACCTAAGACTTTCTCAAAGAAGCCATACTTAACTTGCTTGGTTGCACAGGTGTCTCAGTACCCAGACGGTTTAAGTCACAGAACTTTTGCAGAAGGGGGTTGTTCGGTATAGGAGAACCCTGGAAACGTCCATGTAAATACCCACCTATCACATCCACCCGTTCTGCCCTGACAGCCACAGCACACCATCCCTGACGTCTTCATCTGGATGCTGAGCAACAACAAGAGGGTGGCATATGCCCGCATTGCCGCCAAGGACCTGCTCTATTCCCCCATCAGGGACCAGATGGGTCAACACTGCGGGAAGATCAAAACTCATTTCCTCAAAGTAAGTCTGTACTATTTTTGACTCAAAGACAGGAAATCTCTGTTTTTCCTGGGTTACACAGAATTCCTAGTATGTGTCCAGATTTATGACTCAACACTAAGACTTTCAAAAATCTGAGGACAACTAGAACATCTCACCCCTTCTTGATTCAAGTTGTGTTTAAGTAGACCATCCTAATATTTTCCATTTTTCCTTTTTTTTTTTTTATTTTAAATGTAGTGGATATACTCTAAGGTTATTTTAAATTTTACTTCTTTGATTACTGAGAAGGATGAACATTTTTCTGTTAGTTTCCTTTCTACCTTTTCTCTTGGGTAATGTATCCATGGCATCATCTCACAAGTTCATCTATATCTTTAAACGAGATTGCAAAGAAAATTACAAGAGGAGAGGCTGATATTCCACATAACTAGTTCAGGATTCCTGATGACTTTACGTTGTAGATATATGATAGTCTTTTCATCTTGGGACCCTGCACCCTTTGTGGGTTATAGGCACAATCTCTGGATAGAATCTACTGTCTTTAAATCAAGATTTAAGCCTTTCCTGGAGACCTTGGCCTTGGGCAAACATGGAGAAGGAGTGGTTTCAAAGTCTTGTGTGCATGCGTGCCAAGTCGCTTTAGTTGTGTTCAACTCTTTGCAACCCCATGGACGTAGCCCTCCAGGCTCTTCTGTCCATGGGATTTTCTAGGCAAGAATACCAGAGTGGGTTGTCATCTGCTTCTCCAGGGGATCTTCCCAAGCCAGGGATCAAACCCACATTTCTTGTATATCTTGCTTTAGCGGGTGGGTTCTTTACCACTGAGCCACCTGGGAAGCCCTGATCCCAGATTATTACTGCTGCTAAGTTGCCTCAGTCGTGTCTGACTCTGTGCGACCCCATAGACGGCAGCCCACCAGGCTCCCCCGTCCCTGGGATTCTCCAGGCAAGAACACTGAAGTGGGTTGCCATTTCCTTCCCCAGTGCATGAAAGTGAAAAGTGAAAGTGAAGTCGCTCAGTCATGTCCAACTCTTAGCGACCCCATGGACTGTAGCCCATCAGGCTCCTCCACCCATGGGATTTTCCAGGCAAGAGTACTGGAGTGGGGATCCCAGATTAGGGGAATATTAATCTAGAGGAAACAAAACTATATCATCTGAAGACATGGCTGCTGCCGCTGGTGCTTCAGTCACTTCAGTCGTGTCTGACTCTGTGCAACCCCAGAGACGGCAGCCCACCAGGCTCCACTGTCCCTGGGATTCTCCAGGCAAGAACACTGGAGTGGGTTGCCATTTCCTTCTCCAATGCATGAAAGTGAAAAGTGAAAGTGAAGTCACTCAGTCATGTCCGACTCTTAGCGACCCCATGGACTGCAGCCTACCAGGCTCCTCCGTCCATGGCGTTTTCCAGGCAAGAGTACTGGAGTGGGGTGCCATTGCCTTCTCCGGAAGACATGGCTAGGGAATAGTAAATCTGGAAAGGCAGTCAGAGTTCTGTTGTACCTGTTCCAAGATTTTTCTTTCTCCCTAATTTAATATTCACAATGCTATTAAAAATGCTGGAACAGAATTTGCAGAGCTCAGCCCAATCCACCACCCAGAGTTGTGTTCTGAAGCAGAGTTCTCCAGCTTCAGTCTCAGAAAGGGACACTCATTACCCAAAGCAAGGTCTTCCTATGAGAGGAGCTGGATGCACTTGCCAGAGGGGGGCGCTCAATCTTCTTTTTCTTTTCTCCCCGGGACATGTGTCAATGCTGAGTCCACGCCTTCTCAGTCTCGTTTCCACCCCTATCCTGGCTTCGGCTCCACAGCCCTGATTCCCATCTCTTCTTTTCAAACCTCTAGCTTTCCATTTAGCTTTCCCTTTATTGTTGTTCAGCTTCTCAGTTGTGTTCAGACTCTTTGTGACTCCATGGACTGCAGCATGCCACGATTCCCTGTTCTTCACCATCTCCTGGAGTTTTCTCAAATTCATGTCCATTGAGCTGGTGATGCTTTTCCTGGGATGCAGCAGAAAGTGGTGGCTGCTGACACCCTTCCGGGTCCTGCCACAGAGTGAAGTCTCTACAAAGCAAACATTTTTTTTCTCTTACTAATACTGATGGGCTAACTTCAACACAGTTTGTGTGAATGACCCTCTTTCTTCCCTTTTTCTGACTGGCCATGATTACCCTTCTCTGTAAGCCAGTTGGCATTTCACCAGAGACTGGGGAAGAGGGAGCAGGGAAGACACAGCCAAGGCTGAAAGTGCACATGAAATTAAACGTGGGGTGTTGCTTCTATGAGTACCTCAGAAGGTGCTCAACGATGTTGCCTGAGTTACAACTTGGATTCCTAAGTGAGAGACTGCATTATCTTGCAAGCAAATTCAATGTGTGTATTTTTTAAAATGTATTTAGTTAGTTTTTGGCTTCGCTGGGTCATTGTTGTGCTAAGTTGTGTCTCTTTGTGACCATGGACTGTCGCCTGCCAGGCTCCTTTGTCCTTGGGGTTATACAAGCAAGCATACTGGAGTGGGTTGCCATTTCTTTCTCCAGGGGATCTTCCCAAGCTAGGAATCAGACCCAGGTCTCCCACACTGCAGGTGAATTCTTAACCATCAAAGCTACCAGAGAAGTCTTTGTTGCTGCATGAGCTTTTCTCTAGTTGCGGAGAACGGGGCTTCTCTCTAGCTATGGTGCATCGCTTTCTCATCACGGTGGCTTCTCTTGGTGCAGGCACGGGCTCTAGGGCGCTATCAACGGCCTTCCGTGGTTCTGGTAGTTGTGGCTCTTGGGCTGCAGAGCACTGGCTCAGTAGTTGTGGCACGCAGGCACAGCTGCTGCATGTTATGTGGGATCTTCCCAGACCAGGGACTAAACCTATGTCTCCTGGATTAGCAGGCGGATTCTTTACCACTGAGCCACCAGGGAATTTTTAAAAAGATGTAACCTACAAAGTTTAAGCATGCGGCCATGGTCCTTGTATAACAGCACAAGATATTAGCTGAGCTTTAGGTTCTAACCATGATTCACACATACAGGTTATTTTCAGAGCAGCAGAGATGTAGGCTGTTTTGTGGTTTTATTTTAAGCAAGGGATAGCAGTCTGGCTTGGGGCAATGCACTATAGTAATGAAGAGTCTTGCTACTCGCTGAAATAGTGGTCCATAGCTCAGCAGGATCAGCACTAATAGGGAGAAATGCAGGATCTTAAATCCTACCCCACACCTTCAGAGTCAGAATTTGCATTCTACCAGATCTCCAGGCAACTCACATACATGGATACACATATCAGTATGTGAGAAGGCCTAAGAGGATGGGCTCTGGAGCCAGGTGGAGCAGGGTTAAGTCTTGGTTCTATTCCTGCTTTGCTCTGTGATGTTGGACAATTGTCTCAACCTCTCTGAACCTCCACTTCCTCATCTTTAAAATACACAGCATGAAAGAATTTGTTTTATATTCATCATGAAGATGAATGATAGGCTTGTTAATAGTATGCAAGTAATAGGAACTTCTGGACTGCAAGGAGATCCAACCAGTCCACCCTAAAGGAGATCAGTCCTGGGTGTTCATCTGAAGGACTGATGCTGAAGCTGAAACTCCAATACTCTGGCCACCTCATGTGAAGAGTTGACTCTTTGGAAAAGACCCTGATGCTGAGAGGGATTGGGGGCAGGAGGAGAAGGGGACGACAGAGGATGAGATGGCTGGATGGCATCACCAACCCGATGGACATGAGTTTGGGTAATCTCTGGGAGTTGGTAATGGACAGGGAGGTCTGGCGTGCTGCGATTCATGGGGTTGCAAAGAGTCAGACACGACTGAGTGACTGAACTGAACTGAATAGGACCTTCTGTGTATAGGAACATTCGACCAAGGCCTGGATCAATGTAAGTGCTCAGCACATGTAAAATATTATCATTAGACCAAGAAACAGAAAATTCAACAAATACTTACTGAGTGCTTCCTGGGTACGAAATACTCTTTTAGGCATCGAGGACACTGTGATATGACAAAAATCCTGCTGTTGTGAATTGAAGGCCTGTGATAGATCCAAATGGCAGATTTTTTTGTTGCTTTTATGACAACAAAATAACCATAGACTCTCAATAGCTATTTGTTGAATTGAACAAGTGCTTACCACATTTTAACTATTACCATTATTACTGTGGGCTTCCCTGGTGGCTCAGTGGTAAAGAATCTGCTTGCTCTGTAGGAGATACATGTTTGATCCCTGGGTCAGGAAGATCCCCTGGAGAAGGAAATGACAACCCAGTCCAGTATTCTTGCCTGGGAAATCCCATGGACAGAGGAGCTTAGTGGGCTACAGACCATGGGGTCGCAAAGAGTCAAACAACAATAACAATTATTATTGTAGAAGTGATGAATGGAGAGTTATTTGTCTTATAATTTAAAAAATTCTGAGTTGCAATTATGGTTCTCTTTACTAACAGCAAAATTACCTTATTTGTCTTTTTAAAGCTGAGTAAACAATGACGTCCTACTCCCTAAAGAATAAACTCCTCCATATACTCAGCAGGATTCTACAGCCTCGTCTGTGTCATTCTCTGTTTCAGCTCTTTCTTTGCTGAAAGCTTTCAGCAGATCCATCCCTGGCATAGAGCACACATTCCGTAAGCGTCAGCCCTTAGCACGACTCTTAGTTCCTGCTCTTGTAGCTTTGTTCAGGCACTTTCCTCTTCCTGGGACGCCTTCTCAATGATCCAACCCCAAAGTACTTATTAAAACCCACTGGAATATGTGAGTCTTTTTTTTTTTTTCTTCCAGTTTTATTGAGCTATAATTGACATAGAGCACTGTACAAGTTTAAGGCATACAGCATAATGATTTGACTTACATATATCTTGAAATGACTATCACAGTAAATTTAGTGAACATCCATCCCCTCATATAGATACAGAATTAAAGAAATAAAATTTCTTTCTGTGCTTAGAATTCTTACGATTCTTAACTTTTTCACAGGTAACACATCAGTGTTCATTGTATTTATCATGTTGTATATTACATCCCTAGTATTTATTTATCTTTAACTGGAAGTTTGTACCTTTTCGCCTTCATCCAATCCCCCTTGCATACCCCCTGCCTCTGGTAACCATAAATCTGGAATCTGGTCTCTCTCTTTTTTTTTTTAATTATGTACATGTGTATTTATTTGACTGTGCAGGGTCTTCGTTGCTTTGCACAGGCTTCTCAATGAAGTGGTTTCTCGTGTTGTGGAGCACAGGCTCTAGGCACGCGGGCTTCAGGAGTTACAGCATGCAGTTAGTTGTGGCTAACTAACCAGTAGTTGTGGCTCATGAGCTCAGTTGCTCTGAGGCATGTGGAATCTTCCCAGCCCAGGGATCGAAACTGTGTCCCCTGCATTGACAGGCAGATTCTTATCCACTGTGCCACCAGGGAAGTCCTAATCTCTTTCTCTCTGTTTGTTTTTGAAGTATAATTGACCTATGATACTATGCTAGCCTCTGTTATACACGTAATGATTTGATATTTCTGTACATTTCAAAATGGTCACTATGCTAAGTCTAGTTATGATATATCACCATACTAAAGATACGGAATATGAGAGTCTTAAAGAAAGGGTGGAAATGCCTGCTGCTTCTTCTCTGGTCCAATGGCATCTTCTCTCTTACACCTGACTTTGTATATGAGTAGGTGAATGCAGGTCAGCCTCCTTGTCTAGATGTGAGCTCTTGGAAGAGAGACCCAGGACTGTCTCTCAGTCCTTGAGACGTCCTTCTGGCCCTGCTCCCTCTGCAAGGTCTGGTGACAGCTGGTGGCAGTTGCTGAATTGGGTTGTTTAGAATCTTTCTGGGGAACTCACAGAGAAAGATAGGAAGGCAGGCGAACAACCAGGTGCAACCTGGGTTCTGGGGCTTTCCATGAGTGCCTGCGAAATTGTCAGAGCAAGTGGTAGCCTCTCCTGGTGGGATTTTGTGACTCTCGAGGGGAAAGAAGCGGTGTAGAAGAAAGGGGAATTGTGTATTGATGGGAACGCCTGAGAAACAGAAGAGGCACTTAGAAGAGTCAACAGTCTGGAGAGGTGGCCACTTTCAGAATGCAGGCCTGGCCAGAAGTACTGAAGACGGCCGAGTCTGGGGCCTGGGACTCCCTAGATAGGATGCTGGTGATGGTTTAGTCACTCAGTCCTGTCTGACTCTTTGCCACCTCATGGACTGTAGCCCACCAGGCTCCTCTGTCCATGGGATTCTACAGGCAGGAATGCTAGAGGG
>SJYW01050055.1:525836-602006 GCA_006410735.1 Raphicerus campestris
CTGTAGCCCGCTAAGCTCCTCTGTCCATGGGATTTCCCAGGCAAGAATACTGGAGCGGGTTGTCATTTCCTTCTCCTGGGGATCTTCCTGACCCAGAGATCAAACATGCATCTCTTACAGAGCAAGCAGATTCTTTACCACTGAGCCACCAGGGAAGCCCACAGGAATAATGGTAATAGTTAAAATGGGGTAAGCACTTGTTCAATTCAACAAATAGCTATTGAGAGTCTATGGTTATTTTGTTGTCATAAAAGCAACAAAAAAATCTGCCATTTGGATCTATCACAGGCCTTCAATTCACAACAGCAGGATTTTTGTCATATCACAGTGTCCTCGATGCCTAAAAGAGTATTTCGTACCCAGGAAGCACTCAGTAAGTATTTGTTGAATTTTCTGTTTCTTGGTCTAATGATAATATTTTACATGTGCTGAGCACTTACATTGATCCAGGCCTTGGTCGAATGTTCCTATACACAGAAGGTCCTATTCAGTTCAGTTCAGTCACTCAGTCGTGTCTGACTCTTTGCGACCCCATGAATCGCAGCACGCCAGACCTCCCTGTCCATTACCAACTCCCAGAGATTACCCAAACTCATGTCCATCGGGTTGGTGATGCCATCCAGCCATCTCATCCTCTGTCGTCCCCTTCTCCTCCTGCCCCCAATCCCTCTCAGCATCAGGGTCTTTTCCAAAGAGTCAACTCTTCACATGAGGTGGCCAGAGTATTGGAGTTTCAGCTTCAGCATCAGTCCTTCAGATGAACACCCAGGACTGATCTCCTTTAGGGTGGACTGGTTGGATCTCCTTGCAGTCCAGAAGTTCCTATTACTTGCATACTATTAACAAGCCTATCATTCATCTTCATGATGAATATAAAACAAATTCTTTCATGCTGTGTATTTTAAAGATGAGGAAGTGGAGGTTCAGAGAGGTTGAGACAATTGTCCAACATCACAGAGCAAAGCAGGAATAGAACCAAGACTTAACCCTGCTCCACCTGGCTCCAGAGCCCATCCTCTTAGGCCTTCTCACATACTGATATGTGTATCCATGTATGTGAGTTGCCTGGAGATCTGGTAGAATGCAAATTCTGACTCTGAAGGTGTGGGGTAGGATTTAAGATCCTGCATTTCTCCCTATTAGTGCTGATCCTGCTGAGCTATGGACCACTATTTCAGCGAGTAGCAAGACTCTTCATTACTATAGTGCATTGCCCCAAGCCAGACTGCTATCCCTTGCTTAAAATAAAACCACAAAACAGCCTACATCTCTGCTGCTCTGAAAATAACCTGTATGTGTGAATCATGGTTAGAACCTAAAGCTCAGCTAATATCTTGTGCTGTTATACAAGGACCATGGCCGCATGCTTAAACTTTGTAGGTTACATCTTTTTAAAAATTCCCTGGTGGCTCAGTGGTAAAGAATCCGCCTGCTAATCCAGGAGACACAGGTTTAGTCCCTGGTCTGGGAAGATCCCACATAACATGCAGCAGCTGTGCCTGCGTGCCACAACTACTGAGCCAGTGCTCTGCAGCCCAAGAGCCACAACTACCAGAACCACGGAAGGCCGTTGATAGCGCCCTAGAGCCCATGCCTGCACCAAGAGAAGCCACCATGATGAGAAAGCGACGCACCATAGCTAGAGAGAAGCCCCGTTCTCCGCAACTAGAGAAAAGCTCATGCAGCAACAAAGACTTCTCTGGTAGCTTTGATGGTTAAGAATTCACCTGCAGTGTGGGAGACCTGGGTCTGATTCCTAGCTTGGGAAGATCCCCTGGAGAAAGAAATGGCAACCCACTCCAGTATGCTTGCTTGTATAACCCCAAGGACAAAGGAGCCTGGCAGGCGACAGTCCACGGTCACAAAGAGACACAACTTAGCACAACAATGACCCAGCGAAGCCAAAAACTAACTAAATACATTTTTAAAAATACACACATTGAATTTGCTTGCAAGATAATGCAGTCTCTCACTTAGGAATCCAAGTTGTAACTCGGGCAACATCGTTGAGCACCTTCTGAGGTACTCATAGAAGCAACACCCCACGTTTAATTTCATGTGCACTTTCAGCCTTGGCTGTGTCTTCCCTGCTCCCTCTTCCCCAGTCTCTGGTGAAATGCCAACTGGCTTACAGAGAAGGGTAATCATGGCCAGTCAGAAAAAGGGAAGAAAGAGGGTCATTCACACAAACTGTGTTGAAGTTAGCCCATCAGTATTAGTAAGAGAAAAAAAATGTTTGCTTTGTANGACCCAAGGGATCCCCTAATCCTGGTGGCGGAGAAATAAAGGAGCCACTCCACATGTTGAGCACGCATGCACCCATCCACAACACATATGTTGTGTATACACTCAAACTAGTACACACATAAACATACAAATTCAAATCTGAGTACATTCAAAGAGGGAAAACAGGGCAGTGAGGGATTTTCAAATCACACTGTGTGAAGAAGGGGTGAAGGAAGGAGGGGTGACCAGCCAGGTAGAAAGGGTGTGATGAGGCAGGCAGGTTCCTACAAGCTCACAGGGGCCTGACCTATGGAAGGAGTGTCTGAGTTTTTCTGAATGAAGCAAAGAGGCAGAGACTATGGCTGAAACTGGGCTATTGGAAGCTCTGGGAAGGGAGATTTCTGCTCAGTGTGGGGAGAGGCAGGCTGTGTGGGTTCACGGTCCAGAGCCCAGATCTGATTTCATCTCCCCTGATTTGAGTCTTGGCTCTGTCCCTGAAAAGCTGAGTGCTCTCAGCCACTAGAAATGGCTTACCTGAGTAGCCCAAAAGATTCAGATCAGCCAGTCAGTTAACTGGATCCAGGAAACTTTCTTCACGAATGATGCATAAGCCAATGATGGATACAAAAACTTTGCTAAGCCTGTTGATGTTTGGTGTATAAGACATTGAAGATTTTCAGTAAAATAAATACTCTTTCAGTTAAAAAAAAAAGAGCTGTATTATCTTAGGAACTTATTATAGTTAGCCTTTCTGAGCCCGAGTTTTCTTCTCTCTAAAATAGAGGCAATAACTACACCTCCCTGTTAGGTTTAAATGATCCAGGGCTTGGAAGTGCTTCATGCAAGGCCTGTTTAAGTTTCGGGGCCCATTAAACCTGGGTCCTTCTCTAAAATCATGTGTTGTGCCAACTAGGGTCATTGGTCTCATTTTAATATGAGCCCCAGGGAAGGAGCTCAAAGAGTGAGGCCCATTTGGTTCCTACTAATGAGGCAATCTTCCTTGTAACCTTTTCCCAGCTTCCTGGAAAACGGCCGGGTGGTTGGTCGGTACAAGCAAAAATTGACGTGTACCTGTGGCTGGGCTCCACCAAACACTCCAGCGCCATTTTGAACAACTTGCCAGCAGGCTATGAAGCAGAAATGTCCTCCAAAGCGGCTGGCACCCATCAGCCACCAGCCAATCTGTTCTACAAAGGTATGCTGCCTGCTGGGCCAAGAGGGTCATGAGCTGTCTCTGGTGGGCTTCTGAGGAAGCAGTAAGGAGAGGTGAAGTGCATGAGTTGTCTGCACAGGATCAACTTATTTGCCTCTCTTAATACAATATCTAAATTTTCTTTCTGACCTTCCGGTGTCCATTTAAAAAGAATGAAGTCATTAAGCATATCTAGAGCGCACATCTTTCTGTTAATAGAGTGTAATGAGTTTCTCTGTAGGTGGACGATATAGATTGAGTTTGCATTTTAAGCAAAAGAGGTACTTTAAAGAAACATCAGTAAATTCTTGTGTCCATAGGATCTGTGGAATTTAAGCAAATTTTCTTTTACATGGCATTGGGGTTTTGACCCAAAAAGAGCAGGCATTTACGTTTTCCAGTAATGACCCAATAGGAACTGATATCATTGGGGTCACTCGTGTTTCTTTGGTTCTTTGCTTGGTTACTTTTAGAAATTCAGCATGGTCTATGTAATCCCTTCTTCTATACAGATATTTTCAATGAGTGTCATCATGTTTACATTTTCACATAATTCTTTTCCATTTTTTTTATTGTGATGAAGGTCACATAATATAAAACACACTCTTTTTTATCATATTTAACTGTACAGTTCAGTGGCAAGGGCTTCCCAGGTGGCTCAGAAGTAAGGAATCTGCTGCCAGCACAGGAGACATAGGAGACAGGGGTTCAACCCCTGGGTTGGGAAGATCTCCCGGAGGAGGAAATAGCAACCCACTCCAGTATTGTTGCCTGGAAAATCCCATGGACAGAGGAGCATGGCGGGCTATAGTTCATGGGGTTGCAAAGAGTTGGATATGACTGAGTGAGTAACATTTTCACTTTACCCAGCTAGTAAACTATCTCCAAACTCTTCTTTCTTTCCATTGCTTCCCATCTTGTCGTTAGAGAGTTTTCATCTTTGGGTGAAAACATCCACATCAAGTTATCTTTTTATTTTTATAGACGTTATCTCTAGAAACCGAAAGTACCTGGACATATTTGCTTTCCCACCTATTCACAATTCAGAAGAGAGGAGAGATTTTTTCCTAAAGCTTCCTGATCCTCTGAAGCATGTTCTTTTCACAGGGTGACCTAATAAACCCTCTCTGCTGTACCTTGACATTGATGGTGTTGGCTGCCTTCCACACCTCCTGGAGAATTTGGTCTCTTAATTCATTTAATGCTTCAGAAAATATCCATTCAACCAATAATACCAATAATTAGTTTGCCTCTGCATATGGAAGGCACTTTCATGCATTGGAGAAGGAAATGGCAACCCACTCCAGTATTCTTGCCTAGAGAATCCCAGGGACGGGGGAGCCTGGTGGGCTGCCGTCTATGGGGTCGCACAGAGTCAGACAGGACTGAAATGACTTAGCAGCAACCACATGGAAGGCATGGTGGGAAAACCAGTGAGGGCATGTTTAGCCGAGTGAGAGCTGATCCTGGTACTCTGAGGGGGCCGTGAGACGTGTCTTTAATAACCACATGTGGAAAACGAGCCATAGCCCAGAGTTGGACCATGTATGAAAGCAAAGAGGAAGCCACTTTACTAGTCTAAGGGACAGAGCTGGTAAGACTCAGGTTTCAGGAAAACNACCACATGGAAGGCATGGTGGGAAAACCAGTGAGGGCATGTTTAGCCGAGTGAGAGCCGATCCTGGCACTCTGAGGGGGCCGTGAGACGTGTCTTTAATAACCACATGTGGAAAACGAGCCATAGCCCAGAGGTGGACCATGTATGAAAGCAAAGAGGAAGCCACTTTACTAGTCTAAGGGACAGAGCTGGTAAGACTCAGGTTTCAGGAAAACAAAAACCTAGACTAAGTCCATGTCGCCTCCTGGAGTTGTGCAGGGTCCTGTCTATGTGGCTGCATTGGGGGCTCTGCTGACATTCTGGGGTTTAGGCACTTTGGGGGGAGCGGGCGGACGTTCTCAGGGGATGAGCCATTCTCAAGTTCCCTCCCAGCTGAGAGATGTGCCACTGATGTAACCTATTAAGGAACACGTGGGCTCTCTCTTGACATACCCCAATCAGGAAAATTCCTAAACCATCCGCTGAACATTTCTTTGTTTACTGTCCCTTTTAAGGAGCTCTGTTGTGTAAGAGAGTTAAAGGCAACAAATGAATATAAAAAACAAGAGAGGCCATGTGTCAAGGATCGTTAAGTCCATGGACCAAGGAACATGATTAAATCACCTCCTCCTTGGGATTCCCCACCATCCCCTGGTCTGCCCGCCCCCTGCCTGCAGCCCTCTCTCTGCTGCCCAGCTCATCAAGCAGCTGTGCTCANCGCTGAACATTTCTTTGTTTACTGTCCCTTTTAAGGAGCTCTGTTGTGTAAGAGAGTTAAAAGCAACAAATGAATATAAAAAACAAGAGAGGCCATGTGTCAAGGATCGTTAAGTCCATGGACCAAGGAATATGATTAAATCACCTCCTCCTTGGGATTCCCCACCATCCCCTGATCTGCCCGCCCCCTGCCTGCAGCCCTCTCTCTGCTGCCCAGCCCATCAAGCAGCTGTGCTCACTCCTGCCTTTCACTTCCCATGTCCTGTGCCCATATCTCCTGCAGGACACTCAGCCCCAGCTCCTGTCACAAATTGATGTGACAGGCTTATCATCTGCCTCCTCCCTGGAGCTCCCCAAGGGTGGGGGCCCTTTAAGCTGCTTCAGAATCCTCAGAGGCCAGAATTGCACCTGGGACTCTGCAGGCACGCAAAATGCTATTGGCTGGCTGAATGGTGGATGGACGGCTCAAGACTTTATTGAGTTTATTTTTTAAAAGCTTTTTTATTTTATATTGGACTGTTGGGCTTCCCAGGTGGCACTAGTGGTAAAGAACTTGCCTGCCAGTGCGGGAGACATAAGAGACACAGGTTCGGTCCTTGGGTCAGAAAGATCCCCTGGAGGAGGGCATGGCAACCCACTCCAGTATTCTTACCTGAAGAATCCCATGGAGAGAGGAACCTGGTGAGATGCAATCCATAGGTTCACAAAGAGTCGGACACAACTAAGGCAACTTAGCAGGCATTCACACATAGTCAATTAACCATGCTGTGATAGTTTCAGGTGGACAGCAAAGGGATTCAGCCACACACACATATGTATCCATTCTCCCCCAAATTCCCCTCCCTTATTGAGTTTATGGAAGCAAAGACAATTTGTGGAAGCATCCCTTTCTTATACACACACACACATACACACCAGTGGAAACAGGAGAGTTACTAAGAGATAAAATATGATACTTTATTTTTTAGTTGAAGTATAGGTGATTTACAATATTATATCATTAGGTGTACAGAATAATGATTCAGTATTTTTTCTGAATTATATTCCATTATGTTATTATAAAATAATACAGCTATAATTCTTTGTGCTGCACAATATATCCTGTTGCTTATCTATTTTATACATAGTAGCTTATATTGGTTCATCCCATGGCCCTTATTTGTCCCTCCGTCTGTCCCTCTCCTCTTTGGTAACCACAAGTTTGTTTTCTATTAATATATCTGTGAATCTGCTTCCATTTTGCATATAGATTCAAAACACCATGATATTTCAGAAAGAGATTTGGACTTTGTAACTTGACAGAAATGAAGTCTGGGCTCTGGCATTAGCCGTGCAATCTTGGAAATGTATCTTAGCCTCTTTGTGAACCATTTCCCCATGTAGAAAATGAAGATACTGATGTATATTTCACGAGTTGTTATGAAGATTAAAACCCCAAATGTGGTGAGAGCAGCAAGGAGAATACCTGTCTCCAAAGTACCCACGACCACGACCTCGTCCCCCATCTTCCCTGTGACCGTTTCGGTCTCCGCGGCTGTTGGTGCTCGTGGTTTCCCTCATCTGTCTCTGGATGCACCCACAGACACACAGCACACACAGGCACCCACCCACTCACACTCACCATTCCTAAGAAGCCCGCTAATACACACCCTTTCCCGTTATTTGTCCACAGATCGTCACGTCTTTCAGCTGAGAGCTCACATGTACCAAGCCCGGGGCCTCATCGCAGCCGATAGCAACGGACTCTCAGACCCTTTTGCTAAGGTCACGTTCCTCTCCCACTGCCAGACCACAAAGGTATCCAGGGAAGCCCACCTGCTTTCTCCTTGTAGCCCACTGCTGAGCCACAGCAGGCCCCAGGAAAGAAAAGAGGGAAAAACAGGGCACGTTGCAAATGCTTGTGTCTCCAGATGTGTAGGCAGTTTAGACCCAAAACATGGATGCAAGAAGGACAGATGTGGGGAAAGTCTACTGATCCAATGTGATCTGTTGTCCTAAAGCCAAGAGGTCAAGTACCTGAAGCAAAGGCAGATTGGGGGAGGAAAGAGGGATGAGGAGGGAAGGAAGCTGGCATCCTGAGCTCCTCCTGGAGAGATGGGCACAGTGGGAAAATGAACGAACAAGAAAACAGCGCAATCGGCATGAGGCTTGTGCTGTAGTCTCTACTGAGGGGTCTCGGTGGGGAGGAAAGCTTTCCTGCTTTGTGGTCAGGAAGCCCTCGACCCTTTGTATTTCCAGCTGGGGGTCTTGGCACACTTTTAATCCCTCTGCAATTCAGTGTCTCTAGAAAACACTGCTTCCTGATGGATGCTATGAAGATTCAAGGAGATGGATCTATACCTGTTTCCTCTGGTTTCTTCCTTTCCTGTGCACTGAGTCCTGACATGTGGAAAGAGGCCCTAATCAGCACATGTCCAACAGGCTTCTTTTCTCATGAGATCGTGTTCTCTAAGGATTTACTCTGTTCTCTGAGGATTCACTGTTTTGAGGGAGGGGAGCTCAGTAAAGGCTTTGCCTAACTCTGGGAGTTAAGACAGAATTAGGACACAGAGAGCCCTGAGCTTACATTCTATTTTATCTGCTCTCCAGCTGCCTTTATTCACTAAACCTCCATTCATCCTCTTAAAATAGGACTGTTGAGAAGAATCAAAAAGTTAAGTGTACAAAGAGATTGATAAGTAGTGGCTATTCCATTGGCTTATATTAAGAGGGCTGACATTTCTCTCCAAATTGAGGCCGTAACCTGGGAGAATGTGTTTTGATTTACAACACAGATTGAGATCATCCTATGAATGAGCATCTTGTCCATTTCACCAGCTCTGGAGGAGTGAGGAGCGCTTGCTCTGTGCCAGCTCCCAGGCTGGGCTCAGAGGAGCTGGGGCTCCAGACTCTGAGCTTGCACAGTGTAGGATCTGGGTGTGGGGCTGGGCAGTTCTTTGGCAGATGAGTTGGGTGCACTATGCTAAACCCCTTGGTACTGGACCCCAAGAGCCACATGGAGAGAAGGGTTGGCTCTGCCTGGGAGGAAAGTCAGGAGAGACTTCAGAAGGAAGGTGACTTCATCCTCACTTAATGAATAACCATGAAAACCTGAAGATTTCCAACTCCTTTCTCTTCCCTGTTTTTTGAGAGGCATTACATAGTATAGCGATTAGGAGTATAGACTCTAGAGCCCTTGATTAAAAGGAAAAGGGGACGACGGAGGATGAGATGGTTGGATGGCATCACTGACTTGATGGACATGAGTTTGAGCAAGCTCCAGGAGTTGGTGATGGACAGGGAAGCCTGGTGTACTGCAGTCCATGGTGTCGCAAAGAGTCAGACACAACCAAGCGACTGAACTGAGAGCCCTAGTGCCTGGGTTCAAGCCTGAGCCCTTCCATTTATGAGCTGTGTGACCTTAAGCAAAATCCCCTTTGTCCTCAGTTTCTCCATTTCTGTGTCTGTTTCTGTAGAATAGGGATGGTGGTATTGTGTCTGCCTCCCAGAGGATGCCTCACCCAGGACAGGGTCTGCTTTATAACAGCTCCTGGGTAACTGCTTGTTAATATTGCCATTGAGGCTTGCCCCCAGAAACAAGGGGGATTCTCAAAAGGAGGCCCCCTGGAAGCCTTCTCTGCCTGCACAGCTTGGAGTTCCAGGTCCTCAGAGGTTCTATTTCAGGGCTGGAGGGTGGAGGGGGCCAGTGGGTTTGAGTGAGTTCCCTCGGCTGATGCGTAATTCTTCTTGTATTTTGCATCTCTGTATGGTCTCTTCATTTGATTTAGACTCACATCTCAAAGGGCTTCCCTGGTGGCTCAGACAGTAAAGAATCTGCCTGCAAAGCAGGAGACACAGGTTCAAATCCTGGGTCAGGAAGATCCCCTGGAGTAGGAAGTGTCTACCCACTCCAGTATCCTTGCCTGAGAATCCCCATGGACAGAGGAGCCTGGCAGGCTACAGTCCGTTGTGTCACAAAGAATTGGACATGACTGAGTCACTAACACTTTCACTTCTTTTCCCAAAGGGACAGATGACATTTATTTATCAGATAATCATTTGAAAGGGAAAACAGTTTCTGTTGAATCCTGACTTTGCTTTCATACTTTTGAACCAAGTACCTAATTTTTATTAATAATAATAATAGCTGTCATTTATTGAAAACTACATCTGTGACAAGCACAATGCTAAGCTTTTTGGTCTACATCTAACTGCAGCCCCAAAGTTTAGGATATTGTTAGTGCCCTCAATCTGCAGATGGGGAAGGTAAGGCTTGGAGACTCTTTCATTATTAATAAAAGGTGGTAGAGCCAAGTTATGCTGGGAACTCAACTGGTAAGGAATTTGCCTGCAATTCAGGAGACTTGGGTTTGATCCCTGGGTCAAGGTAGTCCATGGGGTCACAAAAAGTGGGACACAACTGAGCAACTTTCACGTTGGCTTCCCAGGTGGTTCAGACAGTAAAGTATCTTGCCCGCAGTGCGGGAGACCTGGGTTCAATCCCTGGGTCAGGAAGATCTCCTAGAGAAGGGCATGGCAACCCACTCCAGTATTCTTACCTGGAGAATCCCATGGACAGAGGATCCTGGTGGGCTATAGTTCATGGGATCGCAAAGAGTTGGACACAGCTGAGCGGCTAACACCTGTGGAGCCAAGATGGGTACCCAGGTTGGCCCAATTCCAAAGTTGTTTTGCTTAACCACGCTGCTTCCATTTTGGACCAATACAGTATACTAACTCATATATATGGAATTTAGAAAGATGGTAATGATAACCCTGTGTGCAAGACAGCAAAAGAGACACAGATGTATAGAACAGTCTTTTGGACTCTGTGGGAGAGGGTGAGGGTGGGATGATTTGGGAGAATGGCATTGAAACATGTGTATTATCATATGTGAAATGAATCACCAGTCCAGGTTCGATGCATGATACAGGGTGCTTGGGGCTGGTGCACTGGGATGACCCTGAGGGATGGGATGGGGAGGGAGATCGGAGGGGGGTTCAGGATGGGGAACACATGTACACCCATGGTGGATTCATATCAATATATGGCAAAACCAATACAATATTGTAAAGTAATTAGCCTCCAATTAAAATAAGTAAATTTATATTTTAAAAAAAAGAACACTAAAAAAAAAAGGGTTCTAGATTCCCTCTCCTGTTTCAGTGTGTGCTGCCTCTGTGGGATTAGTCTTTGTGTGACATGCCCAGCTCTTGCATTCTTCAAGGCAGAGAAGGCTGAGCTGGGGGGGCCCTACAGTCATAGCTGAGCTGGTCCACCATTCACCTGTAAGCACGTGTCTGAATGTGTTGGTCCAGGAAAACTGACTCTCAAGGGTGAGTTCTGCAGCCAGTCCTTTATAAGTGACCTTCCCAACCCAGGGATCAAACTCACATCTCTTACATCTCCTGCATTGGGAGTCTGATTTTTTACCACTGCACCACGTGGGAAGCCCCTAATATGTGACTTAATGGTACAAAATAATTCAGAAGGGGAATGCAGCTATTCGAGACACCACCAAAGACATGGAACTTGGAAATCTTGTGGTGACAGAGTAAAGGGAATGAATGAGAGACAGCTCCCAAAGAGAAAGACTTTGGGGACAGAAGAGGAGGAAGACTGCGTGGCTAAGATGGCGCTTGGAAGAGGACGGGGATCTTAGCAGGTGGGGAGTGTGGAAGCTGGGATTTCAAGCAATCAGGTGGACGCTGAGTCCTGAGGAACAGATGGTCTCTTATTAGACACGAATTACCCAGTGACCAAGACTGGCATGCAGTAGCTAGTCAATAAATGTTCACTCATTTATAAATGTGTGTGGCTGGGGTTGATTGGGGTGGACAGTACCTACTTATTGAGTACCTACTGTATGCCAGACACTTAATATGCTTTATCTTAGACGATGGTCAAACAACTCTACAAGGTAGGTACTAACTCCATTGTGAGTGAGACTAAGGTTCAGAGGGGCTGAATCACCTGGTCAGGTTGGACACAGGTGGATGGTGAACCAGGGCTCCATTCTAGGGGTGTCTCTGAGACTAAAGCCACACTCCATCCACGACATCTCACTCCTTCTTCAAAGAGTTAAACTTCAGTTCAGTTCAGTTGCTCAGTCTTGTCCGACTCTTCGCAGCCCCATGGACTGCAGCACGCCAGGCTTCCCTGTCCATTGCCAGCTCCCGGAGCTTTCTCAGATTCATGTCCATCGAGTCAGTGATGCCATCCAACCATCTCATTCTCTGTTGTCCTCTTCTCCTTCTGCATTAAACTTCAGTGTTACTAGAATCTCTCCAGCAATATCATTGAACCAATTTTTAAAGCATAACCTCTGAAGGAAGCCCTGAGAAAGTGAGGTGAGTTGTGCTCACCTTGGCAGAGAAGTTGTTAGGGAGTCCACGCTGGCTCTGCTTGTTGCATGACAGGCCAGTGAATCCTAGAGACGAGGGGTTGAGGCAGGGAAGAGACTTTAATCGATGAGCCAGCTGATGAGAAGATGGCAGCTATCACCTCAAAATAACCATCTTGTCAGGGCCTGGTTGCCAGGTGCTTTTATGGATCAGAGATGGGGAGAGGCAAGGAAACAAAGTAAAAAGGCTATTCAATCCTTGCAAATATCCCCTAGAATGGCAAGCCTCAGGCAGGGGGACATGTTAGTTTCATTTCCTTAGAGTCCTTGCCAGGTGCAGGGCTCAGGTTATGTCCCTGAAGCAAGCCATTATGTATGTTTATAATAACAGAAAAAGGTTAAAGTCAAAGAAGCAGATCCAGTGTAAATTTAAATTTAACCCTTCCTGGTTACAAAGTGGGAGAATGTACTTTTGCTCAGGTGAGACTTTCAGTACCTCTCAAGGGTGGCCACATGTCCTTTCACTCATGGGACAAGCCAATACCCACTCATTAGTTCATGCAAGTAGCTATTGAACACCCACTCAGCACAGGATGCCATGTGATACTGGACACCGTGCCAGCACTTTGAAGGAATAGATATATAATGAATGAAAGATTGACTGCTAGCCTCTGGAATCTTACCAAGTGACAATTATAGGCCCCAAGTGCCAAGGAAGCCATCAGAACATTTCTGTAGGAAAGATGCCGTGAGAATCATAAATTGCTTTGGTATCACTCTCTTGGGGGCAGCCTGCAAAAATGATCACATTTTTATTTTCAAAAGCAACCTGAAAACACATGGTTATTGTGATGTCAGTCTCCTTCACAGGGGAACTTAGCATTGCAACCCCATAACTTCTGTTCGTGAGTTGGTGGAAGCCATTCTTTTCCTGTCCAAAGAATTAAGATTTTCTCTGAAACATAATGTTCAAAACCTCACTGTGTGAGAGGCATAAAATACTCCAAAGGCAAAAAAGCGAGGAAGGAAGTTGTGGAATGCGTGATATTTTTATGGCTCACATAAAAAAGAGCGATGAAAATATTATTTCGCGTTCACAGGGCAAATGATTTAAGGCTGTGACTTGAAATGGCTCTTGATGTAAAACTCTGAGATGACAGTTTTATTTGGACCTTGGAGCCTGAGCAGTTAGTTAGTTCAAGCCAGAGGTTCTCTCTAATCCCTCCTAGAGAGAGTGGTGCACAGTGGAAATTTCCTCAGGACCCAGCAGCCACTGTTTGGTCTGCATTATGCTGTGAAATCGTCTATTTGCCTGAACTGCCTGGGAGGCTGTGACTGTGGCCTCTTTCCAGTACTCACGTATGAATGCAACAGTTTTTGCCTAGTTGCAAAGTCCACCCATCCTGCAAGCAGGCCCAGCTTCTAGCTCTGTGACACTGGCATGTTTCCAAACATCCAATAAAATAGAGGATGCAAGTCCATCACACCCTACCTTCTAAAGGTACTGCTTGAATGGCCTGGCAGGGAGCTCTGAGCCACTTCTGGTGAGACATTCATGGTTCTGGACAAATTATGTAGTTTGGTTGTCCTTTGTTTTCCCATCTGCATAATGGGTGCAGCTAATTTCCACTGTCACAATTTGCTATGGAGGAAAGAATGATGTCATGCAAAATGGTAAGGATTATTTTGAAGACCCTAGTCAGTTCAGTACAGTCAGGTTAAGTAGCCAACAGCAGTAGAATTCCACAGGAATATTAACTTGAGAATCTGCTTTCGAGTATTTGATGACACAATTTTATTTGTTAACAAATGAAGAATCACTAAATCTCCCTCATCCTCAGTTTAGCCTTTCACTGGGCTTCCCAGGTGGCACAGTGGTAAAAGTATCTGCCTGCCAATGCAGGAGATGCAAGAGACACAGGTTTGATCCCTGAGTCAGGAAGATCTCCTGCAGGAGGAAATGGCAACCCACTTCAGTATTCTTGCTTGGAAAATTCCATGGACAGAGGAGGCTGGCGGACATGGGGTTACAAAGAGTTGGACATGATAGTACAAGAACAACCAAATGGAGATAATATTAGCATCTACTTGGTGAGGATGGATGAAGTTAGCAGTTTGGGCCAAAGGATCCAGGTTAAATCCTGGTTCTGCCACGTGCTCACTCTGGACAAGTGAGCATTGGTTTCCACCTCCCAGAATTGTTGGGAAGTTTGAGCAAGACAGTATATGTGATGCACCGCAGCCAACACATAGTACATGCTCAAGGAAGGGTAGCTGATGTTACGATGGAAGCACTACTGCGAGGATTAAGCTGGAATTATGCTTGCAAATGTCTTCCCTGGTGGCTCAGACGGTAAAGAGTTCTCCTGCAAAGCAGGGACCCAGGTTCAATCCCTGGGTAGAGAAGATGCCCTGGAGAAGGAAATGGCAGTCCACTCCAGTATTCTTGCCTGGAGAATTCCAAGGACAGAGGAGCCTGGTGGGCTACAGTCCATGGGGTTGCAAAAAAGTCAGACACAACTGAGTGACTTTGACTCTTACACTTGTGCTTGCAAATAGGGTGGCAATCAGGTGGGGTACTACTCGTGAAACTTAGGTAGGATCCTCCAGGGCAGGGAGTCTGCAAGCCTAGCATCCGGTACTTAGTAGTATGTTACTTTCCTTTGTTGCTTGAATGTTGATCAAGTGAGCAATGATGTTAAAGATGTGTCCTCTTTACACTTCCCAGAGCCCCCTCCAACTCTATCAAATGAGCCTTGGCTTTTCTCTTGGCCCTACCTTACAGGTCATTCCTGAGACCCTCTCCCCAACCTGGAACCAGATGCTCCTGTTCAATGACCTGGTGCTGCACGGAGACCAGAAGGAGCTGGCAGAATCCCCGCCCTTAGTGGTGGTGGAGCTGTACGACAGTGATGCAGTGGTGAGTGTCTCAGGGCTGCGCCCACGGGGCTTCACCAAAAACACTCTATTTTCAGCCAACTTCCTTTCTTTATCCGGCCTGGGATGGTGCCTGGATGCAGTCCTCACCTGGGAAAAACACTGATTTAACAGAACTAGGGAAATCGGTGACGATCATTTGTTTTACTAATTTTTTCTTTTTATTTTTGCTTAGATTACCCTTTAGATTGCAATTAAAATAGGATCTGATTCACAAAAGTTCAATCAACATTCACTTCTTTATTAGGAATATAATTATTAAGCCCACCCACAGTTTTCCCCAGCCCCCAATGGGCTCTATATTCTATTGCTGCTGGTAAAAAAAAAAAAAGCCCATGCCTTTTGAAAACAGAAGGTCTTTACTGAAATGGATGTATTGTCACTGACTCAGTCTTGTAACTGGATCGTCTTATTTTGGTTGTTGCTTCCAAGCCCTGAAACAATGTATTTATCTCCATCTCATTTCTGTTATGATGTTAGCCAGACTGCTTCCTCTCCAAAGATGTCTGTGTTCGGAAATGCTGGGCAGATTCTAAAGCTTACTGGAGGATTTTTTTTTTTTAATCACTGAAACAAATCTTTTTCTTTTTTAAACTAAGAAGTCTAAAGGGAAAGGGAAAGGCTTGTTTTAATGTTTTCTTTAATGTCTTTACCTCCTTCGGAGACTGTAGAAGCACAAATATATTAAGTACAAGAGCTGTTGCAAGAAACCTTCCTAAAGCCTCCTCGCCTCCTCAGAGCAACCTGGCAACTCCGGCCTTCATCCAAGGTCAAGAGGAAATTAGGATGGGAGAACTGGAGAGCATGAAGCCCCTTCTGGCTTTGGAGTAGAGGAAACAGAAGCCCAGAAATTCAAATGCCTTGTTCAAGGTCACAGCTGGCTGGAGGCACAGCCAGAACTTGAATCTAGCCTCCTGTGTCCACTCTTTCCTGCGCAAGTGGAGTGGTCACTGTAACTGTCTCTCTTTAGACATACATATTCAGCTTCTCCTTGTCACTCTCTGGACTCCATTCCCCCATCTGTAAATTTGGGCTAGGTGGTATATTTATGGGCTTCCCCAGTGGGTCAGTGGTAAAGAATCCTCCTACAATGCAGGAGCCTCAGGAGATGTGGGTTCAATCCTTAGGTCAGGAAGATCCCCTGGAGGAGGAAATGGCACCCCACTCCAGTATTCTTGCCTGGAAAATTTCCATGGGCAAACAGAAGAGTCTGATGGGCTACAGTCCATGGGGTTGCAAAGAGTTGGCCACAACTTAGCTCGCACACACACACACACAAATATACACAATAGCAATTAGTCATCATTAAAAACTGAGACCCACCCACTGGACTACAGTGGATTTCCCTTTGTCTGTTTGCTTTTCAGACCCTCTTCTAGATCTCTATTCATTGATTGCCTTCCTGGGCCCCACCCCAAGCCAAACTCTTTCCAGAAAAGCAAGCCTACATTCTCACATCTAAAAGAAAAGAAAATGTAGGAGAGAAAGAAAATATGAACTTTTTTTTGCACTTTCTTCCTTGAGATATGTGTTGACGTGCAAAAGCTTCTGTTCACACCCGTGGGCTGCAGCCATCACAATCCCATGGTGATGATCAAATTTTAGATTCTGACTCTGCAGGACCTGGCTTCCAGTCTCAAGCTTTCTCTCGTTACACAGTGCCTGTGCCCTTATTCAAGTCTGCCGGCTCTGTAAGAAATTAGTTTATATTTGGCACGCAGGTTGCTTGAGTTTATGTTTACTCTTTTCTTTCCAGGGCTCATTTTAAGTTAATTTTTCTGAGCTAGGATTATGGACAAAATAATTATGCAGAAGATCATTCATTTCATATCCAGCTGCCCTAACTCCACTCATCCCTGGAACAGGTCTGATGGTGGCACTGGATGTCAGCTTCCTTTGTTTGTTTTCCCTTCATTAAGCTTCCTTTCACAGCCGAGAACGCAAATGCTGGTTCATGAGTCCAGAGGCAATGAAGCAGCACAGGTGTTAAAACCCAGCCTCAGCCAAAGAGAGTATGGGCCCTGTCCTTGGACTTGGAGGTCATTTATCCAAGAGTGAAAGCTCTTTCACTCAACAAGAGCTTGGATGAGTGCCTGCCCTGTGCCAAGGGGACACGGCAGTGAATAAAATAGGCAGTCCTGCCTGCCTGCCTGGGGCTTACATCACCACAGTTCTTGAGATAAACAGCAAAGCAGCCCCAGGCTCCAGCCCCAGGCTGCTTGGGGTGGAACCAGAACTGGGAGCAGGCACTAGGAAAAGGTAGAAGATAGACCATCAAGTAGTTCTTCAAGAAACTTACAAGCAAAGCCATTCTAATACTCTTTTACCGCCAAGAACAATTGGGCAGAATCGCTCTATTACTTAAACATGCTGATTTTCATCACCATCATATTACTATGTGCTGTGCTGTGCTTAGTCACTCAGTCGTGTCCAGCTCTTTGTGACCCCATGGACTGTAGCCCACCAGGCTCCTCTGTCCATGGGGATTCTGCAGGCAAGAATACTGGAGAGGATTGCCACTGAGCACTTACTGTTTACCAGCTGTTGTGCAAAGCACATACGTTATTACATTAATCCTCATGGCCCTATAAACAATGTACCTTTTTTAAAAAAAGAAATTCAGCCAAGGCTTTACTGGGGACCCTGCTGCAGCAGTGGGAGAGTGAGAATCAACAGGTTCCCTTGCTGACTTGCTCCCTGAGAAGGAGGAGCAAATTTGTTCCTTATATGGGGAGAGGGTAACTCTGTCCTTAGGTGGTTTGCCTCCCCTTAGGTGACGTTGTGTG
The DNA here is from genome assembly GCA_006410735.1 of Raphicerus campestris. Classification (NCBI taxonomy): domain Eukaryota; kingdom Metazoa; phylum Chordata; class Mammalia; order Artiodactyla; family Bovidae; genus Raphicerus; species Raphicerus campestris. The sequence goes on from SJYW01050055.1 coordinate 543,615, forward strand.
CAGGGGACATGTGCAGTACCCTACTTTTGCTCTCAAGACAATGTACTTTTAACCCCTTTTTAAGCATGAGGATCAAAATGGTTGAGTAAAGTGTCCAAGACCAGAGGTCTAGAAAGTAGTAGATACGGCGTCTCCAACTCATGTTTGCCTGGGCTCCAAACTTGTGTTCTCAGCCACAGTGGTGCCCTGCCCTGGAGATCTTTCGGAATGTGTGCTGCCACTTTATTTTCCTTTTCCCTTTCAAGTCTACCCTGGGTGATTATCTTCATTCCACTGAGCTCAATACACTGAAAAAAAGAGATAACCCCTAAGATGGTCTTCAGCCAGGAAGCCCCTGAGATGACCTTAGAGTTTTCCCTGGGAGCCCAGATAGATTCCATTGCTCCCCAAGCCTATGGAAAAGGACTAGAGGGGCTTAGCAGAAGACAGCGAGACATGTAGACAGCAGTAGGAGGGAGACACGAGGCTGACAGTTTTATGACGATTAATTACAAAATCACACCGAGACACCAGGTAGGTGACCAGCAGGGACAAAACTTCTTCTCTTTTCTGCCCTAGGGAAAGCCGGAATATTTGGGTGCCACTGTGGCTGCTCCTGTGGTGAAGCTAGCTGACCAGGACTACGAGCCCCCCCGGCTGTGCTATCACCCCATCTTTTGTGGGAACCTCTCTGGAGGGGACCTCCTTGCTGTGTTTGAACTCCTGCAGGTAGGTGTGGAAGCGACAGCTGCACTAGCCGTCCATCTAGTCTACCCAGCCAGAGAAGCAGCCTCACAGAGGTGCACGTCTGTCATGCTGGGCCTGGGCCCTCCCTGCTGTCCTGTGTCTGGAGATGGCTCCTTCTGGGGACCTGGGAAATACCATTTAAGAACTCAGGTGACCAGCTATTCCCAGAGCCCCTGTGCTGCAAGTCAGGGTACCAGGACGAAAGGTCCTTATGGATTTGGCCAGCAAAGCTTGAGCAGCCCTGTGCTCCATACACACCATGAGAACATATGAAAGGGGAAGGGAGCAAACGTTTGTGGACACTCCCACATGCCCCGTGTTGTGGTTGTTGCCTCACATCCCTCTCATCACACTGAAATCTCCCTCAATCCTGATGAGATAGGGGTTATGATTCCCATTTTACAGATGGTAAACTGAGGATTCATTTAATTGATTGACTTACCTCATCAGGCCGCTAGTCAGTGGTTGAACCGAGAGCTGAACTTAAGACCTTTAAAGCCTTCTGCTCCTTACACTGTATCGCAAAGTTTCCCAAAGACCTCGAGTTCCTATCTGTCCTACTAAGACTTTGGGGGAGTTTAGGAACGTACATCTAGGAAGAACTTCTCAGAAAGCAAAGGCAGGATACTTGGGGAGGGAAGCTGAGTCTGGTTGAATCATCAAGGACCAAATGGAACAGAGAGAGGACCTGGGAAGAAATGACCTGGTGGGCCTGCATCAGAGAGGTTTCTTTCTCTGACCATCCCATTCAATGGGGGCAGAGGGCACCTGCCCTTTGGATCAGATCAATCCTCTCTAGGAAAGCTTGTTTTCCAAAAATCCCAGTTTTAGAAAAATCTCACCTGGTACAGAAACTAGGAAGCAAGCAATCCTAAGACACAGCAAGCGAGTAAGAGGGAGGGTGCTAGAGGTGGATCCCGTGGGTATGGATCTTGTTCTCATCACTTACTAGTGTGCAGCGTTGGGTTAGCCACTCAGTCTCTCTCTGTTTAACCTGCAAAACTGGAGATGATAACGAACCTCCCTAAAGTGCCTGGCNAATATTCAGGGTTGATTTCCTTTAGGATTGAGTGGTTTGATCTCCTTGCAGTCCAAGGGACTCTCAAGAGTCTTCTCCAGTACCATAATTTGAAAACATCAGTTCTTTGGAGCTCAGCCTTCTTTATGGTCCACCTTTCACATCTGTACACAACTACTGGAAAAACTCTATCTTTGACTATACAGATCTTTGTCGGCAAAGTGATGTCTCTGCTTTTTAAGGGGTAGAAGAAGGACTGATGTGAGTAAACCAGCTCTAGTATAATGCTCTCATTTTACATGCAGAAAGCTGAGGTTCAAGTCTGGCTAGATTGGATTCCGTCAACTGCTCTTTTCACTGCACAAATCTTCCTGAAGGATGTCCCTTAATCTAGGGGTCCCCAATCTTCCAGACCATAGACTGGTACCTCCTGTCAGATCAGCGGTGGCATTAGATTAGAAATAAAGTGCACAATGAAAGTAATGCACTTGAATCATCCCCAAACCACCCCTCATCCATGGTAAAATTGTCTTCCACAACAAAACTAGTCCCTTGTGCCAAAAATGTTGGGGACTGCTGCCCTAATCCATCAGTGAGGGCTGGACCAGCAGATCCTGACAGGCTCTCTGAAGGAGAGAGCCTTCATTTGAGCTTTCTCCAAATGCCACAGTCCCACCTCTGATCCTCATTCCCTCCCTCCACGATGAGCCGGGTGGACTAGTGCAGGATCCTCCTGCTTCCTGACAGCAGGGTGGATGGAGGCAGCCTTGTCAGAGGCAAGCAGCCTAAGCAACACAGTTCATTAGAGTTTCATTTGGACTTCCTCTCAGCTGATTCCTTGTCCAAAAAGTAATTTGATCATCAACACAATTGTCTCAGCGGGTAGATCTCATACAAGCTGAGCANCACAATGAAAGTAATGCACTTGAATCATCCCCAAACCACCCCTCATCCATGGTAAAATTGTCTTCCACAACAAAACTAGTCCCTTGTGCCAAAAATGTTGGGGACTGCTGCCCTAATCCATCAGTGAGGGCTGGACCAGCAGATCCTGACAGGCTCTCTGAAGGAGAGAGCCTTCATTTGAGCTTTCTCCAAATGCCACAGTCCCACCTCTGATCCTCATTCCCTCCCTCCACGATGAGCCGGGTGGACTAGTGCAGGATCCTCCTGCTTCCTGACAGCAGGGTGGATGGAGGCAGCCTTGTCAGAGGCAAGCAGCCTAAGCAACACAGTTCATTAGAGTTTCATTTGGACTTCCTCTCAGCTGATTCCTTGTCCAAAAAGTAATTTGATCATCAACACAATTGTCTCAGCGGGTAGATCTCATACAAGCTGAGCAGGCAGGAGCTGGAAAGTTCCTTCATTGTCATCCGTGGTTCTCATTGTCTATCTGCGAGTGGTTTACCTTCAGCCTCTGCTTCTCCATTACTGAAACGCTGCCCTGTCTCAGAATAAGGGTTTTGTACCTGGGTTCTTCGATGCTCCAGACTGAATTCCTTATCTCCATTTTCCTCCCCTACCCAGCTAGCTGCCCTCTGTTCTCCCAGTCCTGGCCCACTCCCCACTCCCACCCCATTCTCCCACTCTCTGCCTCGAGAATTCAGACTCAAATGTAGTTCTTCACTCTGGGTCTATATCCATGGCTAGGCCAAGTGTTCTAGCCAGATGATCGTCCCTTGTTCCCATAGACCCTCATTTCATCAGGATTGTTCCACCTGCCTCTTTCCTGGTCTAACCTACTCCTCTTTTCTTGTTCACTCAATTCTCCACATTCCTTCTAGAAGACAATTCTCTATACTACTCTCCTCTTAAGAAATGATCCATGTCTGTCTGCTTCTCACCTCCAAGAAACTTTCCTGAAGACTGTAGTTTTGGAACATGAGTTCCTCTGCCGCTGCTGCTAAGTTGCTTCAGTCATGTCTGACTCTTTGTGATCCTATGGGCCCTAGCCCACCAGGCTCCTCTGTCTGTGGGATTCTCCAGGCAAGAATACTGCAGTGGGTTGCCATGACCTCCTCCAGGGGATCTACGGTTAAAAGAAAGTTTGAGAAATTCTTCATTGTTTTATATATCCCTCTTGGGGCCTTGAAATGCCCATTACCATAGTAAAGACTCTGAGAAGTCAACTACAAAGAAACTTTTGAAATTCTTTTTTGAAATTCAACAACATTTCCCCAATGTTTTTTAGTACAAATTATTTATTTATTTATTTTTTGCATGACAACTCTTAATATTTCATGAAAAGAAATGTAGCCCCTAGGAGAATGTCAGGTATCCATAGCTTGGCATTTAAGCTCTCCCCAAATTAATTTATCTTCAGACTGCTTTTTCAGTCTCACATGTCAGCAAAGTCACTCTGCACATGCTGTGGCCTCTTTACAGCAGACTGTTCTGAATTCTCCGACCTCACCACACAAACATCCTCTGTTTCTAGACGCACGGTCATCCTGTTCCGAAATGTTTCCCTACTCTGCCCATCCCGACCCCCGCACTCTACTAACTATTTAGGAAACTGATCGTCACCACCGTTCAGGGCCAGAGTGGCCTCCTCCAGGAAGCTTTCCCTCTCCGCCACCTCAATCAAATGTTTTCTCCTCTTCCACCTGATGTCACTTTGCCTCTTTTTCAGTTTAATCTAGGCTTTGATAAAGTCCATTGTTTACAGGCTTGTCTCCCTTAATCTGTAGTTTTTTGAAGGCAAGATCTACTTCACCCATTCATTCATGCACTTAAGTAACTATTATCCCATGTCTATTTTGTCCCAGAACATTCCTAAGAATTCATCAGTGAATAAAACAAACTCCCTGACCTCATGGGACTTGTATTCTAGGGAAGGGAAGATAATGGACAACACTGTGTAAATTGTAACAAAGCAGCAGCGTGGCAAATGCTGAAGAGACAGGGAAAGCAGTGAAATGTGAAGCAGATGTGGGTGTTGTGGGAGGGGGCAGAGTTAACACTTTAGGCATCCAGGGGAGGCTCCCTGAGAAAGTGGTGTTTAAGTCAAGACCAGAAAGGGGATTTAAATATGCTTCTGGGATAGTTCAGGAACTAGCAGTCCTTGAGCACCTGTGTCCCATTGGAGACTAAGATGATTGAAAGTTGAGCCTTAATCATTGCACAGGTCTGTCCATTTCCAGTTTACTCTCATTCCTAGGGAACTTACTATGTGCCAGGAAGTTTTGTCAAGTGCTTTGCATGCTGCCTCATCCATTCTTCACAGCAATTCATGAACCAGATATCATTATCTTTACATATAACAGAACTGAGACTCAGTGCCACTGTGTGACTATTTCAAGTTCCACAGCTAATAAGTGATGACGCTCAAGACTGGTATCCAGCTATTATACTGAATGAGGAATAATGGAGGTGCGGATGATGGGCTGGGGGAGACAGAGAAAGGAGCAAGGCTTCTGAGCATCAGTGATTTTTCAGGTGGGCAGGAACTGAGACTAGGGTTCTACATGACTCCAAGTGTGGCACCCCTTTAAAGTTTGTGCCTGGGTCCCCTGTCCTGTCTTGCTGCTGGAACTCCTTTGAGGTCTTGTTACGTTAGACATGTCCTGGGATATTAGAACAGTCAGGCTTTTGGACCAACTTATCCTGATCCTTTGCACTTTGCCTTCTTTATCATACCCTACTGAGTAACCACACGCTATGTGGTTTTATAGGCCCGCAGCCAACTCATTTCACTCTGAAAAGGCTGGGAGCAAAGTCACTCAAACTCCACCATGCTGTGGGATCCTTCAAAGTTTTAGTTGCTCAGTCATGTCTGACTCTTTGTGATCCCATGGACTGTAGCCCACCAGGCTCCTGTGTCCATGGGATTCTCCAGGCAAAAATACTGGAGCGGGTTGCCATTCCCTTCTCCAGGGGATCTTGCCCACCCAGGCATCGAAGCTGTGTCTCCTGCGTTGCAGGCACTTTCTTTACTATTTGAGCCGTCAGGGGAGCTTAAACTCCTAAGGGCATCTTTGAGCTGCTTCTGGAATGAGCTTCCTTAGGGCATTTCCCAGGATGACATCTCAGCAGCCCCACGATGAGCAGACACCTGGTGCTTTAAAGCGCGGTAGCAGCGCCATCCGATGCCACCATCACAGCTGTTCTGTGGCTTTATCTTTGGAACCACAGGAGCAATTAGCTTTCTCAGAGAGGTGATGTTTTGCAGCCTGGATAGCTCATCACCAGGCAGTGTTCACCTCATCTTTTCCAAGCTTCTTTTTCTGGTCTGGCTCATTCTGCAGCTTCATTATCTTGAGTCTATTTGGCATTCCCAGTGACTGCTGTCTTCTTTTTTCCGGGCTTCTAATTAACTGAACTGCATCTGCTGTTGCCAGCTAGAATATGTCTGCAAAAAAGAAATGGTGATATGTTTGTACTTTGCAAATTTTGAAGAGCAATTAGACTTTTTCGAGCATGTGGAGCTAATGTGTCAGTCAGCCAATAAACATTTATCAAGAATCCACTGGAGTTGGAGCATCATTTGAGGGTCTGAGAAGGAAATGCCGTAAACAAAGGCTTCCTCTTGGCCAAGTCTGACAAACCCCCCATGTGGAAAACTTCCAGCTCCAAAGCAAGGGTCAGCTGGTCCAACATCTGAGGCCCAGTGAGGGAAAAGGACTCATGCAGGGTCACACAGCACAGCCTGGTTTCTGGACTCAGTCCACTAAAGTCTGCACTGAGCCTACTGAGAAGACACACTGTGTGCCAAGGACTGAAGAGCAGAATGGCTCAGTGTGTGCTGTGTGCTAAGTCACTTCACTCGTGTCCGGCTCTTTGTGACCCCATGGACTGTATCCTGCCAGGCTCCTCTGTCCATCAGAATCGCCAGGCAAGAATACTGGAGTGGGTTGCCATTTCTTACTCCAGGGGATCTTCCTGACCCAGGGATCAAACCCACGTCTCTTAGGTCTCCCGCATTGGCAGGCAGGTTCTTTACCACTAACGCCACCTAGGAAGCCCCAGTGGCAGCGGCGGCTTCTTAAAAGATGTGCGTGCTGACTTGGGTCTTGAAGGTAATGCACGGTGGCTCACCCAGGGAGAAAGTCCTTTCCATAGGAGACTTTCGAATTCCTTTGTGTGAGAGTTCGGTAAAGCATAGTGGTTGCCTTCCTGCAGTTTCATTCACTCCAAAGGCGCAGGAAATGACACCTTTCGTCCCAGAGGTCTGCCTTCAAAAGACTTCATTTTCTGTTTCACTGATTTCGATGTAGTGTCTGTGTGGTTGACTGAATCTCCTGTAGCGCATACTGGGGGAAGAGTGAAGCCTCAGAGGTTGGAATCCTATCAGAGTCCCTCTACCACTCCACAGCTGGAGTTCCTGTGCCTGTGTTGAGGTTGTGACGCTCCATCTACTTGTCTTTTTTCCCTCCCCTCTCTACTGAGAGTTCACTGAAAGCTTACAAACCTATTAACTCCTGACACATTGTAAGTGCTCACTAAATGTTGGATTACCCTCATGAATGAATGCGTTTGTCTATTAAGAAACTGTGATAAAAATGCATTGTCTTGATTTACATTTTAAGCCGGAAACATTCCTATGGTTAAAACAGTGGGCAGTCTTTCGCATGAGGTGAGATTGTGTGGCAGCCTTCATTTTCCTTGCCTCTCCTGACTTCTAACCAGCCTTGATCTGTGTGGTAGGTCCCCGAGTCTGGGCTGCAAGGGCTCCCTCCCTTCGACCCACCCGATGCCACCCAGATCTACCCTGTTCCTGCCAGCATCCGGCCAGTGCTGAGTAAATACCGCGTGGAGGTAGGGGGCCGGGAAGGATTGGGCTGTTCTTTGGGACTAAGCACGCTGGGGCATTGCGATCATGGCTGGGTTGTGTGAGGGGACTGGTGGGGTCCTCGGGGGAGACACAGCTGCTCAGAGGGAGCTCTCGAGGAGCGCAGCCTCCCTTCCTGGAAGAACGCACCGTGGTTCCCAGACTGGGGCACCTGACGTTCCCACCCCTGAGCCGCACCTGCTGGCTCCTCCCTGGGCCTTTGAGCGACCGTCCTACCCGTTTTCTCCTCAGGTTCTCTTCTGGGGAGTCCGAGAAATGAAGAAGGTGCAGCTCCTCTCGGTGGATCGCCCCCAGGTCCTCATCGAGTGTGCGGGACGCGGCGTCAAGTCCTGTGTGATCCNAAAGGACTCATGCAGGGTCACACAGCACAGCCTGGTTTCTGGACTCAGTCCACTAAAGTCTGCACTGAGCCTACTGAGAAGACACACTGTGTGCCAAGGACTGAAGAGCAGAATGGCTCAGTGTGTGCTGTGTGCTAAGTCACTTCACTCGTGTCCGGCTCTTTGTGACCCCATGGACTGTATCCTGCCAGGCTCCTCTGTCCATCAGAATCGCCAGGCAAGAATACTGGAGTGGGTTGCCATTTCTTACTCCAGGGGATCTTCCTGACCCAGGGATCAAACCCACGTCTCTTAGGTCTCCCGCATTGGCAGGCAGGTTCTTTACCACTAACGCCACCTGGGAAGCCCCAGTGGCAGCAGCAGCTTCTTAAAAGATGTGCGTGCTGACTTGGGTCTTGAAGGTAATGCACGGTGGCTCACCCAGGGAGAAAGTCCTTTCCATAGGAGACTTTCGAATTCCTTTGTGTGAGAGTTCGGTAAAGCATAGTGGTTGCCTTCCTGCAGTTTCATTCACTCCAAAGGCGCAGGAAATGACACCTTTCGTCCCAGAGGTCTGCCTTCAAAAGACTTCATTTTCTGTTTCACTGATTACGATGTAGTGTCTGTGTGGTTGACTGAATCTCCTGTAGCGCATACTGGGGGAAGAGTGAAGCCTCAGAGGTTGGAATCCTATCAGAGTCCCTCTACCACTCCACAGCTGGAGTTCCTGTGCCTGTGTTGAGGTTGTGACGCTCCATCTACTTGTCTTTTTTCCCTCCCCTCTCTACTGAGAGTTCACTGAAAGCTTACGAACCTATTAACTCCTGACACATTGTAAGTGCTCACTAAATGTTGGATTACCCTCATGAATGAATGCGTTTGTCTATTAAGAAACTGTGATAAAAATGCATTGTCTTGATTTACATTTTAAGCCGGAAACATTCCTATGGTTAAAACAGTGGCAGTCTTTCCCATGAGGTGAGATTGTGTGGCAGCCTTCATTTTCCTTGCCTCTCCTGACTTCTAACCAGCCTTGATCTGTGTGGTAGGTCCCCAAGTCTGGGCTGCAAGGGCTCCCTCCCTTCGACCCACCCGATGCCACCCAGATCTACCCTGTTCCTGCCAGCATCCGGCCAGTGCTGAGTAAATACCGCGTGGAGGTAGGGGGCCGGGAAGGATTGGGCTGTTCTTTGGGACTAAGCACGCTGGGGCATTGCGATCATGGCTGGGTTGTGTGAGGGGACTGGTGGGGTCCTAGGGGGAGACACAGCTGCTCAGAGGGAGCTCTCGAGGAGCGCAGCCTCCCTTCCTGGAAGAACGCACCGTGGTTCCCAGACTGGGGCACCTGACGTTCCCACCCCTGAGCCGCACCTGCTGGCTCCTCCCTGGGCCTTTGAGCGACCGTCCTACCCGTTTTCTCCTCAGGTTCTCTTCTGGGGAGTCCGAGAAATGAAGAAGGTGCAGCTCCTCTCGGTGGATCGCCCCCAGGTCCTCATCGAGTGTGCGGGACGCGGCGTCAAGTCCTGTGTGATCCAGAGCTACAAGAACAACCCAAACTTCAACGTCCAGGCAGATGCTTTCGAAGTGGTGCGGGTCCCCCGCTCCTACCCCCAGGCCCCCACATGCTTATTCCCTTCATTCGCTAAGATGTAACTCACTCCTTCATGAATTCGGGGGGATGTTTTAGAGTTTCAGGTGTCCACTATTCACAAGAAAGAACAGTCTAATTCAGTGAAAAGCCAGAATATCAGAATAAGACAAACTTTTGTTGTTTTGTTTTTAAAGCTTCCAGGTGAAGATCATTTAGTAAATCAAAGCAGGTTGACCGTGGTTCCTGAAGTGTAGCCCCCAATTCCTCACCATCACCCAGGAACTTATTATAAATGCAGATTCTCAGGTCCTGCCCCAGGACTACTGAATCAGTCTGTTAGGGGTGAGCTGGGGCCCAGACACCTCTGGTTTAACAAGCTCTGTTAGGAGACTCTGATACACACTAACATTTGAGAACCACTGGCCTGGAAGATACTGTCACAAAACTTATGGTCAGATGTTTTAAAAATTATTTGTACATAGCATCTCAGCAGTTTGCATTTGAACTTATGCTTTTAAAGTGATGTTTGATACCTGTGCTTTTTCTTTATATCAGTACTGTTTTATGCTCTGATTTGGAACTAACTGTGAAATCAAAGTTTGCTTTGTCCAATCCAGTCAGCTCCAACAGACACAGATTTTCTATCAGCAAAGTGTTAGTCGCTCAGTTGTATCTGACTGTTTGCAATCCCATGGACTCTAGCCCACCAGACTCCTCTGTCCATGGAATTCTCCAGGAAAGAATACTGGAGTAGGTAGCTGTTCCCTTCTCCAGGGGATCTTCCTGACCCAGGGATTGACCCTAGGTCTCCTGCATTATAGGCAGATTCTTTACTGTCTGAGTCATGACTAGAATNTTCATGGTTTTCCATCGTCAATAGGATTTTCATCTCAAATACACCCAGCTGATATTCCCTGATGAATCAACAATGGAGGTGAGAGGAAATGGCAATTTACTGGGCACCAGCTGAATGCCTAGAAGTAAAATCTGTGCTTTGTATAAACAAGATCCCATTTAACCACTATGCTATACTATAATGAAGACATATTTATCCTTGTGTACATGTAAAGAGGCCAAAAGAGTTGAAATAACTTTCCCAATGTTTTACAACCAGGGAGTAGCTGATTCAAAATCAAGACTATAAATCAGTCCTGTTTGAGACCAAAATCTAAGGACTTGCTCTTCCTCTTGCTGTCACCCTAGTTGAGACTATAAGATGTGACCCATGAGAGAGTAGATGATTGGCTACTGGAAATTGACAAAAGGGTTGGAAATTGTTTGCATCTCAATGAAAAATTAAACTACATAAATATCCATTAAGTAGTNATAAGATGTGACCCATGAGAGAGTAGATGATTGGCTACTGGAAATTGACAAAAGGGTTGGAAATTGTTTGCATCTCAATGAAAAATTAAACTACATAAATATCCATTAAGTAGTAATTGGGTTGCTCGGTGTTTAGTGAGTTCCTATGGACTGTAGGCCAATACTTAACCACTTGATGCAAAGAGCCAACACGTTGGAAAAGACCCTGATGCTGGGAAAGATTGAAGGCAGGAGGAGAAGGGGGCAGCAGAGAATGAGATGGTTGGATAGCATCACCGACTCAATGGATATAAGTTTGAGCAGGCTCCAAGTGATAGTGAGGGACAGGGGAGCGTGGCGTGCTGCAGTCCATGGAGTCACAAAGAGTTGGACACAACTTAGTGAGTGAGCAGCAATGATGGACTGTAGGAAAGCTAAAAGTGAAGCAGGGCTGAACCAAACACTGTTGATTCCTAAAGCCTCTGCTTGGATGGCAGGTCATTTGAGATCCAGGCCACATTCCCAAAGGAGTCCTTGCTCTCCGTGCTGATCTACGACCATGACTTAATTGGGACAGACGACCTCATTGGTGAGACCAGGATTGACCTGGAGAACCGCTTCTACAGCAAACACCGAGCCATCTGTGGCTTGCAGAGTCAGTACGAGGTGTAAGTTCTTCCTCCTGTGGAGTCACTGTTGGTGTCCTGAGGCTGCAGCCCAGGTGCTGGGAAGACCACTAAGACTCCGTTTCAATATCTTAGATGGGCTCCATGTCAGCAGGGCTCACTGCCGACATGGAAACTGCTCACCGCACCTGAGGGTATCTGGGGCCGAGGAGGCAACACTGATTTGGAACCCAGGGCAGGTTCTTCTTCGAGTCAAGAGTTGAATTGTGTTTGTTCAGTTGATTAGCTGGGCCTGTGGACTGAGTTCTCAGTGGGGAATGATGCTAGAAGTATGATTAACATAACACAAATGCCAATATCCTAGTTAATTACAACCAGCACTCACAAGTACTTAAAATATACCACGCATTTCACATGGTATATCTAATTCAATTTTCCTCAAAACCCATTGAGGTGTTATTCCCATCTTAACACATGAGGGAGAAGTGGGTCCAAGTCTCTTTCTTTAAAAACGTTTAACGTTTTTGAGCTCTGCTTAATTTTAGAATGTATACTAGATTTCTTTTTTTTTCAGTTCAGTTCAGTTCAGTCACTCAGTCGTTTCCGACTCTTTGCAACCCCATGAACCACAGCATGCCAGGTCTCCCTGGCCATCACCAACTCCCAGAGTTTACTCTTTTTTAAAGTATGGCTTATTTGATATCTTAAGAGAAAATTCTTATAAATATCAGCTATGTATGAGAATATATTAAAAAAGGAAAATATAAAAACATCCATTAGGCTTCCATGGTGTAATCTTAGAAATATTTTTGAATATAAAGTAACATATATTCCTTGGAGAAAATTTAGGAAATACAGAAGGTACAAAATGATGCTCAAATGATTTCACTCATAGATAAAACTTACATTAAAGAGTGTGTATGTATTTCCTTTCAGTATTTTTTCTATGCTGCATGTGTGTATAGTTGCTCAGTTGTGTCTGACTCTTTGTGACCCTTTGGGCTGTAGCCCATCAGGCTCCTGAGTCCATGGGATTCTCCAGGCAAGAGTACTGGAGTGGGTTGCCATGCCCTCCTCCTCCAGGGTATCTTCCCAACCCAGAGGTCAAACCTGTGTATCCTGTCTCCTGCCTTGCGAGCAGATTCTTTACCCATTGAGACATCAGAGAAGCTCTTTTTCTATGTTATTTCCTCCCAGAGTTGGACTCATACTAACCATGCAATTCCCTAAGCTTCTTGTTGCATTTATACGTTATATCATAAGCATTCTATGATATTAAATATTCTTCAGAATCATTATTTTAACAACTCTCTGGTATTCCCTTATATAAATTTATTGTACAATTATATAATCAGTTTCTCTTCTTGAATTTCAGGGCATTTACATTTTTCTTCCTTATTCTATTAGAAATATTGCTGCTATGAGCATTACCATACAAAAGCCATGGCAAACCTTTCTGATAATTCATTCAGTGCTCATCCATAGACATGGATTTATTCCATTGAAAGGAAGACACACTTTAAAAACTTTTAATAATAACATCCAGATGTCTCTCCAGAAGGGGTGGACCAATTTAGACTCTCATTAACATAGTCCAAAGCATCTATTTCCTCCATGGAATGATTTTCAGACAAGTCTCTAGTGCTGGCCTGTTCTTCTCCAAGCCGAGCATGCCATTTCAGTCTGAGGACTTCAGTGAATGTAGAAGCCTTCTGGGGTATTTATATCATTCTCAAGTACCTGAGAGGGTACCATTCAGAGAATGATTAGCTGTGTGCACTGTGAAGTCAGTAAAGGAAACCACACGTAAACATAGTGTGTCTTCTGTTCAGATGAACTTCCTGAGAGTGGAATTACCAGGTATCAAAATAGTTTAGTCAGGTAAGTTATTCACTGAAGTCTTAAAAATAGACAAGAACACCTATTTCTGGGAAGGTCTATGTATGCGCCTGGCTTGGAACCTTTTTCAGGATCTTCATATTTCTGAACCAAGGTAGGAAAACTGTTTTACAGCCATGTTTTGGTTTTTTTCAATGTTTAAATGGATTAAATTCTGATGAATCCCGCATCCCAGGGAGCAGAGAAATCCAAGCTTATCTCAGTCATGGTTCCTAGGGAGCATCTCATTTCAAGTTAATGATTTTTTTTTTTAACCAAATAGCTTGTTTTTAAGGAAAGAAGGGGTTGGAAAGATCTGGAAACTCACCACTAGGAAATGACTGATTAGAGAAATGGCACTTCAAGACTTCCTGCCCGGGATGTGAGTCTATAATATGATTTTGGAAGAGGAGGAGAAGGGAGGAAAGAAGCAGAGAGACTAGAAGAATGAGCTTGGCTTTCTTCTTAGAAGTAGCAGCCAAATAGCTGTCTTGCTAGTGACAGGACAAACTAAACCAAAACTACCTGCAAAGAAACCCATAGAGACAGAGAGCACATTGCTGATCGCCAAAGGCTAGGCTGGGCACGGGGAATGAGGAGTGACTGCTAAGGGGTAGCGAGTTTTCTTTTGTGGTGACAAAAAGGTTTTTTTGGTACTAGACAGAGGTAGTGGTTGCACAACATTATAAATATACTAAATCCCACCAAATTGGTCAACTTTAAAATAGCCAATTTTGTTATGTGAATTTCACTTCAGTTTTTTAAAGGATGCATTTGTTTTAAAAATATATATATGAAACTATCTGAAAAGAAATGTTCTGTCAAGCTATTCCGAAGTTCTGCCTCTCATACAGGCACACATATGCAGAGATATTGACCAGAAAAGAGAGAAAACAAAATAAACAAAAACATAACCACTAGCCCCAAGCATGGAGAATGTCAAGGTAAAGCTAAAGGACACCACACAGGTCATACTTAGGTGGTCCTTTCACAGACATCTTGGGGGGCGGCTCCTGAGGAAGCCCGGACCTCACCCTCTGTCCTTTGTCCACTTTTCAGAGAAGGATACAATGCCTGGCGAGACACATCCAAACCCACCGAAATCCTCGCCAAGCTCTGCAAAGACAGCAAGCTGGATGGCCCCTACTTCCGCCCTGGGGAAATACAGATAGGAAACCAGGTCTTTTCTGGAAAAACAACGTTTACTGAGGAGGACACGGGTAACTCCCCACGATGTATCCTGCTGAAGTGGTTCTTCTTTTGAAAAGCCTGCTTTTGGTGGTATTGATGACTGAAGGCAATGGTCAGCTACTGTAAAGTTAATGCATGGAACAGTACTCAGGAGGATGGAGATCACTTGTAATCCCCAAATGCAGAGATAATGGTGGTGCATGGTGGCATATTTCTTCACAATGTGTGTGGGTGTGTGTGTGTACATGCAATATGCCACATTTTTACATAATTTTAAATATGCTATATATATGGTACGTTAATATACTGTATATATATGTATATATATAGCTTTGTACTCTGCCTTTTCTGCTTCCAGTAGATTATGACAATTCTCCTTTGTTCTTTGAAACTATCTTTGATAATCTTCTATTTTATGGCTGTGACATTTCATTGTGTCCATTTTTATGGTGTCACTTAATGCTTCCATGAACCTCCTTACACATATTTTTGCATATTTCTGATGAGTCTACAGTACATATCATAGAAGCAGAACTGTTGTGTCAGAAGATAGACAGTACCTTAAAATGAATATTATATAGGATAAATACTTGGACACAACTCAAATTACCCCCATAAGTGTTATACCAACAACTCTCCTTTTCCAACACCAAGAAATAGATTTTTCCATATGGGCAACATAGAACATATCAGGAGGACCCCAGAAAGCCTTTCATAAATTAGGATGAGAAAAAAAATCCCCTTTAAGGATATAAAACATTTCCTGTACTGTCACACCTATCCATCTGATGCTTAAAGATTACCAAATGTGGTGCAGTGCTTCTGATACAAAAAGCCAAATTATCTACATGCCTCTGCTGCTGCTGCTAAGTTGCTTCAGTCATGTCCGACTCTGTGAGACCCCATAGACAGCAGCCCACCAGGCTCCTCTGTCCCTGGAGTGGGTTGCCATTTCCTTCTCCAATGCATGCATGCATGCTAATCACTTCAATTGTGTCTGGCTCTGTGCAACCCCATGGATAGCAGCCCACCAGGCTCCTCTGTCCACAGGATCCTCCAGGCAAGAATACTGGAGTGGGCTGCCATTTCCTTCTCCAATGTACATGCTATAGGATGTTTTGACACTCTGTTGATCCCACCTCTTTAATGCCAAGATTGCTTTTTACCTTGTTTTGGCTCCAAGAAATTCTAAGAGGTTTTTGTCATGCAGAGTTATTGACATTTAGTGTATTAATGATACAGATTAATTTCTGTGAGAAAAATACTTTTTCACAATATACTCTTTTAAGCCAATTTAGTCTCTTGGTCATTATTCTGCATTTCATGATGAAACAATTTATTTGTCCACCAAAAACCTGAAATTATGTTCATCAAGATCAGTTCTTGAGTGATTAAACTTTATGACAAAGATTTAATTCATCAATTACTTGTTCATCCCTATCGACTTATACTGACTATAATTATTGCTGTTGGAAGATTCTCTTGGTAGCCTTTTATTTCTTTGGTTAAACCAGGTTCAACTTTCCTATGTCAAATTTGGCCATTCTAAAGTTTGTCAAGAAGATTTTATTCTTTCAACAATTTTTGTCTTATTTGGCAAGTGTTTTTCCTACCAATAGTTTTTTTTTTATCATGAATTACCTTTTTTAAAAATAAAATGGTAGCTCAGAGAATCTTTTCCCTGAGTAGGTGTTGGTAGGAGTGAGAGATCTCAAGCAATAATGAGAAGAGTCATAAGACATCAATGAGCACATATTATGTGTATTTCACCACCTTGTTTAGGGGCACTCTGATCCCCTGGGCCCTCTCCCACTATAGTGTTAGCAAATAGCTTTATGTCTCCAGAAAAAGTACCCTCTCTTGTCCCTTGAAGCCAAGTTTGTGATTCACAGACTGAAGGAGTCTGATTCAAGGGGTGAAGGGAGTCCTGTACTCCAAGACCCTGACTGTGCTCTCAGTCCTCTGGTCAACCCATCTCACTTCCAATCTCTTAACCTTTTTTCTTAATTAATTAATTTTAAAATTGATGTATAGTTGATTTACAGCATTGTGCCAGTCTCTGCTATATAGTAAAGTTGGTAAGAAAAGCCAGGTCTCTGCTATACAGCAAAGTCTTTCCTCAGTTATACACATTTTAAAAATATTCTTTTTCATTATAATTTATCCCAGAAGGTTGGCTATAGTCCCTTGTGCTATACAGTAGGACCTATTCTAAACATAATGGCTTGCATCTACCAAACCCAAACTCCCAGTCCATCCCCCTTAGCCCCCTCGCCCTTGGCAACCACAAGCCTGATCTTTATGTCTGTGAGTCTATTTCTATTTCATAGATAGATTCACTCTCAACTTTCACTCTCTTTCCCCCTCCCACCACTCTACTCCCACCTCTTTCCATTTTATTTGTCCTATTTCTTTTTTGCTATCTCTTCTCTCTACCTGTATATTTTCTCTCTACTTGTATGTTTAAATAAACCTTTCAAACACTTTAAGGGAGTGTTTGAAAATGCGTCTGACAGTTCATCACTGTCCCCTTATAGGAACACGCATCTGACAAGTCTCTTTATTTTTCTCTGTTCCATGCAGATGAGACGGTGGAGTCGTATGAGCACTTGGCCCTCAGGGTTTTACACTCTTGGGAGGATATTCCAGAGGTTGGATGTAGGCTGGTTCCTGAGCACATAGAAACACGGCCACTGTACCACAAGGATAAGCCCGGAATGGAGCAGGTAGTGGCCAAGAAATGTTATCCCCAACAAATGAGACTTTTGCCCTAAAAGTTAATCTTGTTTGTGCCATATAGTAATGGTTCCCAACCAGGGACAGTTTTTTTTCTGCCTCCTTGCCTGGACATTTAGCAATGTCTGAAATATCAATAGTTTTGGTTGTCTCAAGTGGGTGAGGGTGCTACTGGCTTCTAGTGGGAAGAGGCCAGAGATGCTGCTAAACATCCTATTTTGTACTGGGCAGCCCCCCACAACAAAGAATCATTCAGCCCCAAGTGAATGTTAAGATTGAGAAACTGCCCTAAAATCAGAGTTGGATTTATTGCTCTTTCCTTTTTATGATTTGAGTAATCAAATTCTTTCAGAAAAATATTGGCATTTAAGAAAGTTCAAAACCCATTTGATGTACCCAAGAACTTGTCCAAAATCTATCAGTAACCACACAGCCCACTAGTTTTCCCAGAGGGGCAATAGACGGAGGCTTACTTTGAAGAATTAGCAAAAACAAGCTGTGTGGAAGATAACTAGAGATCTGGGTTATGAGTTGGAAGGGAAAAGAAAATAACTTTATTAAGAAACTTTTAATGTCCTAGACTCCTTATGGAAATAATATCACTCAGGATAACCAAGGATATATTTATCCATATTATGGCCATTTTGAGAGTAAAAGAAGGCATTATTAAAAATTAAGCTGCTATAAAAGGCCCATACCAGGGTTTTCCTAGACAAACAGAGGTGTAGGGGTCACCTAAGCATTATTTCTTAATATTGCCTCGTGATGAAATTATTATGATCCTTACTTTTAAGAAATTGTGGTTAGGAGAGTTTAAGTAACTTGCACAAAGTTACTCAGCTGGTAAACAATCTGCCTGCAATGCAGGAGACCCCCATTTAATTCCTGGGTTGGGAAGATCCCCTGGAGAAGGGATAAGCTACCTACTCCAGTGTTCTTGGGCTTCCCTGGCGGATCAGATGGTAAAGAATCCACCTACAGTGCAGGAGACCTAGGTTTAATCCCTGGGTTGGGAAGATCCCCTTGAGGAGGGCATGGCAACCCACTCCGGTATTCTTGCCTGGAGAATCCCCATGGACAGAGAAGCCTACCAGGCTACAGTCCATGGAGTTCCAAAGAGGTGGTCATGACTGAGCAACTAAGAACAGCACAACAAAGAGCTGGGATTTAACCCAGACAGCTTGAGTCCCTAGTTCTGTCCCAGCTCTGAATTCACTCACTGTGTAGTTTGGGCAAAGCAAGTGAGCTTGACTATAATGGGGCAAGAAGACCCACCCTGCTATCCCAGGCATGATGGAATATAAACCTAGTGATAGCATGTGTGTGGATGTCTGAAAAGAATACACTTTCATCAACTGTAGAAGCTTATGATTATTTCTTAAGATTTACTCCCAGATCTTTGAAATCTTTTGGTTACTGGTATCCCTCATTTTCGGAGAAGGCAATGACACCCCACTCCAGTACTCTTTCCTGGCAAAGCCCATGGATGGAGGAGCCTGGTGGGCTGCAGTCCATGGGGTTGCTAGGAGTTGGACACGACTGAGCGACTTCACTTTCACTTTTCCCTTTCATACATTGGAGAAGGAAATAGCAACCCATTCCAGTGTTCTTGCCTGGAGAATCCCAGGGACGGCAGAGCCTAATGGGCTGCCATCTCTGGGGTTGCACAGAGTCGGACACGACTGAAGCGACTCAGCAGCAGCAGCAGCAGCAGCATTTCTCATATAGCCTATCAGATGTGGCTTCTTGGTNTTGAAGAATTAGCAAAAACAAGCTGTGTGGAAGATAACTAGAGATCTGGGTTATGAGTTGGAAGGGAAAAGAAAATAACTTTATTAAGAAACTTTTAATGTCCTAGACTCCTTATGGAAATAATATCACTCAGTTAGGATAACCAAGGATATATTTATCCATATTATGGCCATTTTGAGAGTAAAAGAGGGCATAATTAAAAATTAAGCTGCTATAAAAGGCCCATACCAGGGTTTTCCTAGACAAACAGAGGTGTAGGGGTCACCTAAGCCTTATTTCTTAATATTGCCTCGTGATGAAATTATTATGATCCTTACTTTTAAGAAATTGTGGTTAGGAGAGTTTAAGTAACTTGCACAAAGTTACTCAGCTGGTAAACAATCTGCCTGCAATGCAGGAGACCCTCATTTAATTCCTGGGTTGGGAAGATCCCCTGGAAAAGGGATAAGCTACCTACTCCAGTGTTCTTGGGCTTCCCTGGCGGATCAGATGGTAAAGAATCCACCTATAGTGCAGGAGACCTAGGTTCAATCCCTGGGTTGGGAAGATCCCCTTGAGGAGGGCATGGCAACCCACTCTGGTATTCTTGCCTGGAGAATCCCCATGGACAGAGGAGCCTGGTGGGCTACAGTCCAAGGGGTTGCAAAGAGTCAGACACAACTGAGCAACTGAGCACATAATGTCTCTTTAGAGACCCTAGAAATATAATACTTCATTGAATTGGATTGGGTAGCCTATCCCATCTCCAGCATATCTTCCTGACCCAGGAATCGAACCGGGGTCTCCTGCATTGCAGGTGGATTCTTTACAACTGAGCTACCAGGGAAGTCCAGAATTGGCTCATCACTTCCCAAATGCTAGCTCTTTGCTTACATTATCCCTTCCTCTGGCAATCCTCTTTTTGTCTCCCTAGCCAAAGCTCCTCCTTCACCCAAATCCTACGAATCCTCCCCACTCTGTTGACAGCCCCACTTACTTCGTATAAAATCTTCCCTGACCATCCCAGCCTTTGCTGATCACGCACCTTCTTGCCTGAGCTGACAGAGCACTTAGAGTACATTCAACAGAGCTGAGCGCAGAATCCACTGGACCCTCTTCCCACCTGGGCCTTCAAATCCCTTGAAACAGGGTACATTTTGGTGTATGGAGTCCAGAGCAATGGATGGAAGGCCCTATTCTATCACTAATTAGCCACAGGACTTTGGATAATTTCTTTGACTTCTCTGAACCTTACTTTCTTATGGCTAGGGGTGAGCATTGGTGGAGCCAGCAGATGTTAAGGTACATTGGAGGCAATGAAGCATGATATTTCTGACAGATAGTAGAATCTCTGTAATCCTTAGGGGTGGGTAAGAAAAGCCAGGTCGCTATAGAGTCAGCAGATAAGATTTGAATCCAGGCTCTGCTATATATTGCCTGTGTAAATATGTGCAAGACATTTCTCATCTGCCAAGTAGGAATTTCTACCTAGTGGAGATATTGGAGGAATTAATGAGACAATGTTTTCAATTGCACAGGGCTGCATCTACCACATAGTAGGAGCTCAATCAGGTTTGCCCTTCTCTTGATATATGCTCAAATTTTTAATAAAAATGTAAGTTTTGTCTTTGTCAACAAATATTCTAAATACAGTATGGATAATATTATTATATTGTATTTACCTAATAACTATTCCTAGTAAAGTGAAAGTGTTAGTATCTCAGTCATGACTGACTCTTTGCGACCCCACAGACTGTAGCACACCAAGATCCTCTGTTCATGTAATTCTCCAGACACAGATACTGGAGTGGGTTTCCATTCCCTTCTCCAGGGGATCTTCCTCATCCAGGGATCGAACCCGAATCTCTTAAGTTTCCTGCATTGCAGGCAGATTCTTTACCATCTGAGCCACCAGAGACTCAACCCTAGTAAAGGGATCTGTTAAAACTGAATGGTCAGTGTCCATGTGGTAACCACACTTTCCCCGAAAAACCTAGTCTTCTTTTCTTAACAAGGGCCGTCTGCAGATGTGGGTGGATATGTTTCCTGAAGATATGCCTCAGCCTGGACCTCCTGTTGACATTTCTCCAAGGAAACCCAAAGGGTAAGTAGATGCAACTTCATCTTCAAGGAAAGAGACCGTGGGGGCAGACTAAAAGACCTGGTGTCTGACACATTACATCAATCAGCTGACACCTGATAGTCATGCCTGACTTTTCAACCTGGTCAGTTACATCAGGAGGTGCGTGGTGGTGGTAATAGTAGCAATGGGGATAGACATAGTGGCCCCTGTTTTATGGTAAGAGCCCTGAGTGTCAACATTCTTCCACTTTCTGAAAAATGTTGGTTAATGGATGGAGGATCTGGTCAGAGAAATTCATANCATAGTGGCCCCTGTTTTATGGTAAGAGCCCTGAGTGTCAACATTCTTCCACTTTCTGAAAAATGTTGGTTAATGGATGGAGGATCTGCTCAGAGAAATTCATATTCTTGATGATTCCAGCTGGGACACTTGGTTTTGATGGAACAAAGACCTTCAGTCTTAATATTTTGAACTTGGTAAAGTCAAGGAAGCTTATAGACTCAAAAGCAATACTAGAATCACATAGACACCAATCGACTCAACCTCCAGGGTCTTCAACCTGCATCTGCCTTCCCTTATCCCAGGTATGAACTGAGAGTAACCATCTGGAACACAGAAGATGTCATTTTGGAGGATGAGAATATCTTCACAGGACAAAAATCGAGTGATATTTATGTTAAAGGGTAAGATCATCAGCAAGCTCCATCCACCCTTTCCTTCTCCTGTTCACCCTTTAACCCCCAACCAAACTGTGCCTCATGAAGGCACTCCACCCACACCTCACAAAAGGAGGCTTTCTTACTCACCTTGTTAGAAAGGTCACTTTCTTTGTCAAATATTTGGTCATTTTACTAAGAATGATTATCTCATGAAATATTTTTGTGAGAAAAAATTGTTTATATAAATGTCTCTTCCTGTTAAATGCCTAAATTTTTTGAATGACATTCAAAATACATTTACACCAGCAGGAAGTAGTGAGCTATAGTGCTATTGATGAAAGATTAAGTGTTAAGATTATAAGCATGCATGCTAAATTGCATCAGGTGTGTCTGACTCTTTGCGACCCTATGGACTATAGTCCACCAGGCTCCTCTTTCCATGGGATTCTCTAGGCAAGAATACTGGAATGGGTTGCCATTTCCTCCTCCAGAGATCTTCCCAATTCAGGGATCAAACCTGAGTCTCTTATGTCTCCTGATTGGCAGGCAGGTTCTTTACCACTAGCACCACCCAGGAAGCCCACAGTGAAGTGAAGATTGCTCACTTGTGTCTTATTCTTTGCAACGCCCATGGACTACACAGTCCAAGGAATACTCCAGGCCAGAATACTGGAGTGGGTAGCTGTTTCCTTTTCCAGGGGATCTTCCCAACCCAGGGATCAAATCCAGGTCTCCCACATTGCAAGTGGATTCTTCACCAGCTGAGCCACAGCCTAATACAAAAGTTGAAATTTATTACCTTTTCATTTGCTAGTTTGATTAAAAAATTTTACCAACCTAGGACCTAGGAAACTAAATAATTTGTATCTCTCTCTTACATCTTGGCTAGGACCCAAATGCCTTTGTAGGTTTCCCTTAGCCCCTAGTCAGGGAGGGAGAGGAGGTGGTAGAGAATCAGAAACAATATGACTTAAACATGTACCCTAATCAAGAAGGGGAGAAGGCAATGGCACCCCACTCCAGTACTCTTGCCTGGAAACTCCCATGGACGGAGGAGCCTGGTAGGCTGCAGTCCATGGGGTCGCTGAGTCAGACACGACTGAGCGACTTCACTTTCACTTTTTGCTTTCATGCATTGGAGAAGGAAATAGCAACCCACTCCAGTGTTCTTGCCTGGAGAAGCCCAGGGACGGGGGAGCCTGGTGGGCTGCCGTCTGTGGGGTCGCACAGAGTCGGACACGCCTGAAGCGACTCAGCAGTAGCAGCAGCAATCAAGAGGCAGGGGATATATGTGTACACACAGCTGATTCATTTTGTTGTACAGCAGAAACTAACACAACATTGTAAAGCAATTACACTCCAATTTAAAAAATAAGAATTGTGGTTTTTTTAGCAGGAAAATGTCAAAGAAACAATGATTTTTCTCTCCACAAACTCTGAGGAAGTTAAGAAATTACTTAGAGGTTTTCAAAATAGATATTGCATAAGCTAAGGTATTCTATGATTTAAAAAATAGAAGTAGAATAATAATCACAATAACATATAGAAGTTACTATAATAATAACTATAGATAGNCTAACACAACATTGTAAAGCAATTACACTCCAATTTAAGAAATAAGAAAAGAATTGTGGTTCTTTCAGCAGGAAAATGTCAAAGAAACAATGATTTTTCTCTCCACAAACTCTGAGGGAGTTAAGAAATTACTTAGAGGTTTTCAAAATAAATATTGCATAAGCTAAGGTATTCTATGATTTAAAAAATAAAAGTAGAATAATAATCATAATAACATATAGAAGTTACTATAATAATAACTATAGATAGCTTCTCATCCAAAATCTTCTCAATAACCTACTTATTTTCAAAGAAAATATTCAGTATACTCTCAAATGCAAACAATAAAGCATAAATATTATTGTAATAAAGTGTACCAATTTTTTAACAACAACAAAAAATATGCCCTCAGATAAAACTCATGTCAGAAACAGTAAATTCTTTTCAGTTTTATCTCTTTGTCTTCCCCCAACAAGAAGCCATCTTCCTCACTGACATTCTCATTTCTGGTATGCCATTAAGTCTTACTCATCTTAGGTCCCAAATAGCTGTCCGCAGTATCCATTCTCTTCATCATCACCACATCATCATCATCATTTTTTAAAAAAATTTTTATGTATTTGTTTATTTTTGGCTGTGCTGGGCCTTCATTCCTGTGTGGGGTTTTCTCTAGCTGCAGCAAGCCAGGGCCACTTTGTTGCGGTGCGTGGGCTTCTCATTGTTGTGGCTTCTCGTTGCATAGCACAGGCTCTAGGACACGTGGGCTGCAGTAAATGTGGTTCCCGGGCTCCAGAGCACAGGCTTGGTTGCTCCAAGGCATGTGAGATCTTCCTGGACCAGGAATCAAACCCACACCTCCTGCTTTGGCAGGCAGATTCTTTACCACTGAGCCATCAGGAAAGCTCCACCATCATCATCTTTCCCTCCATCATTTCTTGCTGGGGTCAATACTATCTGAATTGGTCTCTCCATATTCAGTCTTACCTCCAAGAATCTGTTCTCCACATTGAAAAATGAGTTATCTTTTAAAATCACAATCTGATCACATCGGTCCTGTACTTAAAACCCTTTAATGACATCTTATTTTCTCTGGACAAAGATCTAAAGTCTCTCATAAGTCCTAAAATATTGCATGTAATGAGCTGCTACCTATCATCTCACTGGATCAGTTCTCCCCCTGTCTTCTCTAGTCACACTGAGTTTCTCTCCTGTCTTAGAATGTGTCCTAACTTCTTCTTCCATAGCGTTTTGCATATCCTTCACTGGTGACTTCTTCCACCCCACTCATTTCCCTCCATCCTCTCCCCTCCATGCCTCCACAAAGGCAAGGATCACTTCTGCTTGCTCGCCATCGCCCCCAGCATTTGGCTCAGCCCTTGCCTCAATAACAGATACCACACATACCTTGACTGGCCAAGCACCATCTTTAGCTAAATAAAGGTATCTTACCTAAATAAAAGTACCCTTAGGGCTTCCCTCATAGCTCAGTTGGTAAAGAATCTGCCTGCAATGCAAGAGGCCCCAGTTTGATTCCTGGGTCAGAAAGATCCACTGGAGAAGAGATAGGCTACCCCCTCCAATATTCTTAGGCTTCCCTTGTGGCTCAACTGGTAAAGAATCTGCCTGTAATGTGGGAGACCTGGGTTTGATCCATGGGTTGGGAAGATCTCCTGGAGAAGGGAAAGGCTACCCATTCCAGTATTCTGGCCTGGAGAACTCCATGGACTATACAGTCCATGGGGTTGCAAAGAGTCAGACACGACTGAGCGACTTTCATTACCTAAATAAAGGCATCCTTATCTAAATAATTGCGCCTTTAACTTGAGTGGTACCACTGTTCTTGGAAGAGAAGGATCTTTATATGCTCTGGGGTAGTTTGGAGTAGAGGAAGGGATATTTGCTTTCACAAAATAAGTGGTATGGCATTATCAATTAGTTTGAATTAAAAGTACCTACTTTCTCAAGAGTTAATTAGCCATGGATAAAGTACTAGAGGAAAATGTATTTATAATAGCTTGCATTATACTCAGCACGGAGGAGAAAGACCAGATAATACTAAGAGGAAATAACATAATAGATCATTTGGAATATAAAACATTCTGGACATATATTATCTCATGTAATTCCTCAGAATTCCCATGAACTAGATTCTGTGATTGTTTCCATGTTCCAGATGTAACAAAGGCACAGAGAGTTTAGACAACTTATCTATGGAATGGAGTAATATAATAAAATGTAGTGTAATATAGTGGGTGCAGAAATGCCTCCTCCCCCATAAAGAAGTCTCCCAGGGTGAGAAGAAACTCATATTAAACTTTCATTTCACATTTCCTGAGTTTTCCCTCTTCATTGCATGGGGCTTCAGATCTATTCAAGAACTACCAAAGACAAGGTAGTTCCTTAACCTGATTTAGAATGAGAGTCTTCTTTCAAAGTGCTTTAGACCCTTTGATCCCTATTTATCGCTTTCAGATTCAATGAAAATTCCATCCAAATCTAACTATATCATAATTTTAAAACTGTGATCTGTGACCACAATGAAACTACTTCAGTCACTCTTGCTGATGCTGATGCATGAACAGTGTGCTCAGAGTGTTTACTTCTCTCTCTGTCTTCATTCAGGTGGCTAAAGGGTTTGGAAGACGACAAGCAGGAGACAGACGTGCATTACAACTCCCTGACCGGAGAGGGGAACTTCAATTGGCGCTTTCTATTTCCATTTCAGTATCTCCCAGCAGAGAAGCAAATGGTCATTTCCAAGAGGGAGCATATATTTTCATTAGAGAAGATGGAGTGTAAGACGCCAGCTGTGTTGGTGCTCCAGGTTTGGGATTTTGAAAGGCTGTCCTCAGATGATTTTCTGGGTAAGGTGGAGACTTTATCAAAGTCATATTAATGCTGAGGGTTTTATCCCAGCTTCTAAATAATCATTTTGATGCTCTTTAATAATTTTGATAGCAAAATATTGGAACATTCCAAATAGCCCTTAATATAAGGTAACTGACTCAGTAAGTTATGGTACATCCCTATGGTAGAAGATATATATTCAAGTAACCTTAAATTGATCTTTGCTCCAATGCCAAGAAGCTGTTCAATTTTGAGCTAATTATTGGTCTCCTCTGTACCTCAGTTTTCCTCATTGTAAAATGGGAATATTATATACTTCAGAGGGTATTGGGAGCTATATATTTGATAATCTAATTTAAAAATGAAGTACAGTGTTTCATACATAGTAGTGCTCAATAACTAATAACCCTGAAGCCATTAAAAAATTAGAATATTTAACTAGCTGGATAGTTAGGCAAGGTGCATTAAATGAAAAAAGTATGTAAAAAAAAATCCTCTTGTGGTAAAAAGTATGTTTATTTGTATAGCAGAAAGAGATAGTCAGAGACAGCCAAAGAGANTAAAAGTACCCTTAGGGCTTCCCTCATAGCTCAGTTGGTAAAGAATCTGCCTGCAATGCAAGAGACCCCAGTTTGATTCCTGGGTCAGAAAGATCCACTGGAGAAGAGATAGGCTACCCCCTCCAATATTCTTAAGCTTCCCTTGTGGCTCAACTGGTAAAGAATCTGCCTGTAATGTGGGAGACCTGGGTTTGATCCATGGGTTGGGAAGATCTCCTGGAGAAGGGAAAGGCTACCCATTCCAGTATTCTGGCCTGGAGAACTCCATGGACTATACAGTCCATGGGGTTGCAAAGAGTCAGACACGACTGAGCGACTTTCATTACCTAAATAAAGGCATCCTTATCTAAATAATTGTGCCTTTAACTTGAGTGGTACCACTGTTCTCGGAAGAGAAGGATCTTTATATGCTCTGGGGTAGTTTGGAGTAGAGAAGGGATATTTGCTTTCACAAAATAAGTGGTATGGCATTATCAATTAGTTTGAATTAAAAGTACCTACTTTCTCAAGAGTTAATTAGCCATGGATAAAGTACTAGAGGAAAATGTATTTATAATAGCTTGCATTATACTCAGCACGGAGGAGAAAGACCAGATAATACTAAGAGGAAATAACATAATAGATCATTTGGAATACAAAAAGTTCTGGACATATATTATCTCATGTAATTCCTCAGAATTCCCATGAACTAGATTCTGTGATTGTTTCCATGTTCCAGATGTAACAAAGGCACAGAGAGTTTAGACAACTTATCTATGGAATGGAGTAATATAATAAAATGTAGTGTAATATAGTGGGTGCAGAAATGCCTCCTCCCCCATAAAGAAGTCTCCCAGGGTGAGAAGAAACTCATATTAAACTTTCATTTCACATTTCCTGAGTTTTCCCTCTTCATTGCATGGGGCTTCAGATCTATTCAAGAACTACCAAAGACAAGGTAGTTCCTTAACCTGATTTAGAATGAGAGTCTTCTTTCAAAGTGCTTTAGACCCTTTGATCCCTATTTATCGCTTTCAGATTCAATGAAAATTCCATCCAAATCTAACTATATCATAATTTTAAAACTGTGATCTGTGACCACAATGAAACTACTTCAGTCACTCTTGCTGATGCTGATGCATGAACAGTGTGCTCTGAGTGTTTACTTCTCTCTCTGTCTTCATTCAGGTGGCTAAAGGGTTTGGAAGACGACAAGCAGGAGACAGACGTGCATTACAACTCCCTGACCGGAGAGGGGAACTTCAATTGGCGCTTTCTATTTCCATTTCAGTATCTCCCAGCAGAGAAGCAAATGGTCATTTCCAAGAGGGAGCATATATTTTCATTAGAGAAGATGGAGTGTAAGACGCCAGCTGTGTTGGTGCTCCAGGTTTGGGATTTTGAAAGGCTGTCCTCAGATGATTTTCTGGGTAAGGTGGAGGCTTTATCAAAGTCATATTAATGCTGAGGGTTTTATCCCAGCTTCTGGAGAGCTTAGTCTGAGTTTGCTCCACAAATAATCATTCTGATGCTCTTTAATAATTTTGATAGCAAAATATTGGAACATTCCAAATAGCCCTTAATATAAGGTAACTGACTCAGTAAGTTATGGTACATCCCTATGGTAGAAGATATATATTCAAGTAACCTTAAATTGATCTTTGCTCCAATGCCAAGAAGCTGTTCAATTTTGAGCTAATTATTGGTCTCCTCTGTACCTCAGTTTTCCTCATTGTAAAATGGGAATATTATATACTTCAGAGGGTGTTGGGAGCTATATATTTGATAATCTAATTTAAAAATGAAGTACAGTGTTTCATACATAGTAGTGCTCAATAACTAATAACCCTGAAGCCATTAAAAAATTAGAATATTTAACTAGCTGGATAGTTAGGCAAGGTGCATTAAATGAAAAAAGTATGTAAAAAAAAATCCTCTTGTAGTAAAAAGTATGTTTATTTGTATAGCAGAAAGAGATAGTCAGAGACAGCCAAAGAGACAGAACGACTGCATGAGGATATGAACTGAGTAGGGCACTGGTTAACTTTTGGGAGGTAGGATTATGAAAATTATTTTTTTTGCTCATGTATATATTCTAAGTGTCCACAGTTAACAAATATTACTTTTGCAATAGGAAAGATTATTAAAGAGAGAGAAATATAGTATCATCTCATGGCATTCTCTTATTATGACTTATATTTATTTGTTGAAAACTAGTGAATGGAACCAGATAGAAGCAGACTTACAGATACAGAGAACAAACTAGTGGCTACCGATGGGGACAGAGAAGGGAGGAGGGGCAACCCAGGGGTGGGGGGTGTGGGAGGTACAAACCACTGAGTGTGAGATAGGCTCCAGGATGGATTATACAACATAGGGAAGTAGGGTAAATATTTTATAACAACTGTGAGTGGAAACTAACCCCTTAAAGATTGTATATAAATTTTCTTAAAAGAGAAAATTCATTGTTGAGAACCCACGAATGTAGTGGAAGAGTAGCTACCAGGACAGTAAGACTTAGTCCCCAACCAGGAGGAGTTTAATGGACTCAGAGAGGGAGGGGTGGTGAGGGGAGGAGGTTCTTCTAGGCTGATCAGTGCTAAGGCAGGGAAAAGCTCAGAGGATAGACACAGAATCTAGATCATACTCGGGGAACAGAGGCCCAGCAGATGACATCAGAAACTGAAGCTTGAAAGTTACATACGGTAGCTCTGCCCTGGTCTTCTACCTGCTGCCACATTACTTTCTTTTATTTAATACTTTTTTTTTTTTTAATGTGGACCCCTTTTTAAAGTCCTTATAGAATTTGCTACGATATTGCTTCTGTTTTATGGTTTGACTTTTGGGCCATGAGGCATGTGGGATCTTAAGNTTCCTTATCATTTTCTTCCATCCATAGATGTCATTAGGTTAACAGATAGTCTCTCAAAGTATCCACTTTTTCCAGCTCTGATTTAAAATTACACTGGGAGGATATTATTAGCTTAAGACCTCTCCTTGGTGCTTGGCTGAATACTGATGATTAAAATAGGATATGGCCTCTGTGTGGAGAGCTATGGAATGAGGAGCAGTGTTTATCAGACTGCGTCAGTAAACACCTTCCCCCTGCTGCCTTTGTGATGCCAGATAAATGCTTCATGCCCACTCAGGCAGGGCAGTGAAGCAGGGTTGNTAAAATAGGATATGGCCTCTGTGTGGAGAGCTATGGAATGAGGAGCAGTGTTTATCAGACTGCGTCAGTAAACACCTTCCCCCTGCTGCCTTTGTGATGCCAGATAAATGTTTCATGCCCACTCAGGCAGGGCAGTGAAGCAGGGTCGAGGCTCTTCATAATATTAGCTGATGACTCCTATGCTTTGAGCAGAACTCATTTCATATCCTCTGCCTCCTTTTTTTTTTTTTTTTCCTTTAAATTTTTTCTGTGAGAATATGGGTCCTTGGGACTTCTTTGAAAGTTTTTTGAATAAGCAGAATATATTTTTCATTAAATTATGCATTTCTGTCCATGAAGTAGTGTTGAAGGTAAGAACTATGATTTTTTAAAAGTTTGATATTCACCAAGCACTGGGGTGAGCACTGTATGTGTTATTTATTTTTCAAAGCAACTTTACGGGGTACATGCTATTAACATCCCCAGATGAGTGAGACTCAGAACGGGCAGGTAACTCACCCAAGGTCACACAGCTAGTAAGTGGCAGAATCTGATTTCAGAGATAAACTTGTCTGCACCAAATCCTACTCACTCAATTCCTGTGCTGTGTTATGCTATGCCTTGCTCTACTATTCCCTGTTACTGAAGGCCAGCCGTTAGATGGAAGTCAAAAACATGTTTTTCTTTTCTTTTTAAAGCCAATTTTATTAATACATAATATATTTACATACAGAAAAGAGTAATATACATTATAGAAAAGTGTACCAACCATGAATTTTCACACACTGAACACTCCTATCGGTACCTAGACAAAGAAGCAGAATCTCTCCAGTGACCCAGACCCCTCATGCTGCTGTCCTGACCGCTATCCTGACCTCTGACCTCATTAATTGATCCGTCGCTTTCTTTAGCTAAATGAAATCACACATAGTGTATTATTTTGTATCTGGCCTCATCTGTGCAACATTTTTCCTCTTTATAGCAAGAGTGTGTTTTCAACATTTAACATCAAAAATATATTCTAATGCTGGGGAATGGCAGTGATTGTGAGATTCTTCTTGAACATTTCAGAAAAGGCATATTGATTGATTGATTATTAAATAAATAGGCTGGTTCACTTCTTCAACAGAATGAAACCACTTAGACACATAAAGTAGCAGAAGGTGTTGTTTAGTTACTCAGTCGTGTCCAGCTCTTTGCAACCCATGGACCACAGCACACCAGGCTTCCCTATTCAACACTGTCTCCCGGAGTTTGCTCAAACTCATGTCCATTAAGTCAATGATGCCATCCAACCATCTCACCCTCTGTCACCCCCTTCTTTTGCCTTCAATCTTTCCCAGCATCAGTATCTTTTCCAATGAGTCAGCTCTTCACATCAGGTGACCAAAGTATTGGAGCTTCAGCATCAGTTCTTCCCATGAATATTCATGGTTTCTTTCCTTTAGGATTGACTGGTTTGAGCTCCTTGCTGTCCAAGGGACTCTTAAGAGTCTTCTCCAGTGCCACAGTTCGAAAGCATCAATTCTTTGGTGCTCCGCCTTCTTTATGGCCCAACTTTCACATCCATACATGACTACTAGAAAAATCACAGCACTGACTATATGCACCTTTGTTGGCAAAGTGACGTCTCTGCTTTTTAATACTCTAGGTTTGTCATAGCTTTTCTCCCAAAATAGTGGAGGATGGGATTTGGTGTTAGAGGACCTGGGTACAAATCCTAGTTTTGTGGCATAAGTTAGCAAACATCATCAAGCCTTCGTTTTCTTGGCTGTAAACTGGGAATAAAAATGTCATCTATTTTGCCAAGCTGTCAAATGGTTTAAATGGAATAATATACCACCATGCAAATTATACAGCACTCTAGTTAAGCTTATTGTTAAGCAATGAAGAAAAAAAGGCACCTATGATCCCTTCAGTCTCATGCTCATTTGTTCTCCGTTGGATTTTGTCCTCTCTTCCAAACATTCTGGAGCCCCGCAATTGGTTAGTGACTCTTAAACTCTGTCAAGTATAGAGGAGTTGAATGAGGCTCCTAGCATATAAGTGTTGCACAGTGGAGCCCAGATCATTGCTGGAAAACCTCTGGAAATCAGCCAGAGGGTCTTATCTTGCAGATTGGAAGCCCTCTCTGCCATGCATTGGGAGCTGGCTTCTTGGGTTTATTCCAGCCATGAAATCTTACACGGTTATCCTGAGCTCTAACTCTGCCTTTCATGACACCTAGCAGTTAGAGCCACGTTGCTTTAAAGAGCCTCTGGCCGTATGATAGATGAGGAAACTACGGCCCAAGAAGACAAAAGCCTTTAGGTGGCAATGATGAAGACAGTCATAGAATTATCTCATGTTAGAGCTGGGGAGGGTCCCATAACAATTTTAGCAGTTGGAAGGCAGTCTGCTATAAAGGAAAGAGCATGAACTTTGGAATCAAACAGAGTTTGGTTCAAATTCCAGTTGGTTAGCTAATTGCCTATGGGACTTTGGGAAAGTTATTTGACTTTTATGGCTTTCTCTATCAATATAAAGGAGACCTACTTTGCTAGTCAGTATGATAGATCGGTTATAGACAAACAAATCTGGGATGAAACAAGCATTCAATAAAGTGTTGCAATTACAGTTAGAGTTATACGATTATTGTACTGTTAATAGATGTGTAGAGGAGTGACAAGAATGGATAAAAGCTTTATATTCTTTCTTTCCAAGTATTTCCTCAGTCCCTTTATGTGCAAGGCATTGCTGATGCAGCCAAAATTTCTCAATAGGAATGAGTATATGTACACATATTTTTAAGGAATATTTCTGGGTCGTATGAATTTAATCCCTTCTGAGTTGGGTCACAGTACTAGTCTGAAGAATGGATGAGATGACCTAGATTTGAACTCATGACTTCACTTGTAATAAAAGCCCACTGTGCTTCTTTACTAATGCAGACAGCCATGGCACTACCTCTCTGTGCCTGCTCCAAAAAAGTGAAAAAAAAGGGAAAGTGAAAGTCACTCAGTGGTGTCTGACTCTTTGTGACCCCATGGACTATACAGTCCATGGAATTCTCCAGGCCAGAATACTGGAGTGGGTAGCCTTTCTCTTCTCCAGGGGCTCTTCCCAATCCAGGGATCCAAAGTCACCCCAAATACTCTACTTCTCTCTAATTTCTCCCATGATTACATTTTTGTGGCTGCCAGCAACTAAACCTGTTTGTTAAGAAGCCCTGGCTTGGCCTTCCCTGGTGGCTTGGTGGTAAGGAATCCACCTGCCAAAGTAGGAGACACAGGTTTGATCCCAGATCTGGGAAGAGTCCACGTGCCGTGGAGCAGCTAAGCCCACGGGTCATAGCTATCGAGCCTGCGCTCTAGAGCCTGGGATCCACAACCCACATTGTTCTCTAGAGCCCATGTGCCACACCTGCTGAAGCCCATGCGAGCTAGAACCGGGACTCCACAACAAGAGAGGCCACCGCAGCGAGACCCCTGCCTACCTCAGCTGGAGAGTAGCCCCACTCATTGCAACTGGAGAAAAAGCCTGCGCAGCAGTGAAGACCCAGCACAGACAAAAAATATAATAAATAAATAAAAATTATATATATATATATATAAAAGAAACCCTGGCTTTTTCAGAAAGAATAAATAAGTTAACACTAGATCATTGGTTCATTAGAACCTTAGACCTTTTTCCTGGGTAGGAAATCAACCTCAGAAGTCAGGTAATGCCCCATCCACATGGGATTCATAAAGGCAAACTTAACAGCAAACATTGGTGCTAAAATTCTCTGATGTTGCTCCCGTCTCCTGCCACTTCTGTGTCCATCCTCTCATCTCGAATCTTTTCTAATTTTGTTTTTTTGGCCATACCACACAACATGTGGGACTTTAATTCCCTGGCCAGGGATTAAACCTGTGTCCCCTGCATTGAAGGCATGGAGTCTTAACCACTGGACCACAAGGGAAGTCCCTCACCTTGAATCTTGAGCCACAAAACCAAAGGAGCAGGAGAGAGGGTCTCCTCCGCCAAAAACAGAAGCTCTAGTAGATCAAGGATCCTATTTTTCTTAATCATTAAGTCCCCAGGGCCTAGAATAGTGCCTGGTATACAGGGAGCCTCCAAAAGTAGTGAATGAACAAAAAAGATTGGCTCTCACCTTTTACAGAAGTCCTGTCTCATCCTTTGATAACCCAAGACGCACATCCCTGCCAGTAACTTTGGCACGGTGCTTTGAAGAAGCATATGGTTCACAATTTTCAAACCAAAGAGACTGTTTCTCACTAAAGGGAGAGAAGGGAAGAGAGTGCTAGAATAAAAGGACAATTCTAAAATATTTGAGGACACAACAAAAGCAAGGATGACAGAAAAGCCATTGGCAAATGTAGGTCCATACCCACCCAGCTCTGCTTGAGAGCCATCAACAGAGAAGAGAGATGGTAGCAGACTCAAAAGGGTTTGCTACTCAAGTAATTAGTCCCCTTTTCTGTTTTCTATAATTCGTGTTACTTCTGCAGATATAAATGATTACAAGTGAAATAATCCTTCCCCTTGAGAGCCACCAACAGAGAAGAAAGATGGTAGTACATTCAAAAGGGTTTGCTACTCAAGTAATTAGTCCCCTTTTCTATTTTCTATAATTCATATTGCTCCTACAGATATTAAATAATTACAAATGAAATTTGTGTGTCTGTGTGTACACATGGGACCCCCTCGCCTCACAAAACTCGAGTAACATTATTTCAGGATTTTTATTGTCCATCGTAAAACTGGCTTCTCCCAGGACCAAAAAGATAATATTTCCTCAATAATAAAGCAGCCGAAATCCTTCCTGGCGTTCTCCCACATGACAACACTTCTTCTAGAAAGTTGGCCTTGTTCCCCCCATCCCCACCCCGCAGCTCTTTGTGACTGGAAACTGAGAGTTGTGTCTTTGTGCAGGGCAAGGTTGAAGCCGAGTTCCACCTTGTGACGGCAGAGGAAGCCGAGAAAAACCCTGTTGGAAAAGCCCGAAAGGAGCCAGAGCCCCTGGACAAGCCCAAGTGAGTGAAGTCACAGGGGTGAGGGGATCAGACATGGGAAAGGCCCTCTGTGGTCCCCATATCAGAGGATGCAAGCATTTCTCCAAAACATCCCTCTGGGAGAAGCGAGAAGGGAGGAGGAGTCAATAGGTACTATCCAATTCGTGTAATTATTGGTTCTTTGTGTGTGTTTGTGCTTAGTCACTCAGTTGTGTCAAACTCTTTGCAACCCCATGGACTGTACCCGCCAGGCTCCTCCATCCGTGGGATTCTCCAGGCAAGAATACTAGAGTGGGTTACCATTTTCTTCTTCCAGGAGATCTTCCCAACCCAGGGATCGAACTCAGGTCTCCTGTGTCTCCTGCATTGCAGGCTGATTCTTTATTGGCATGGTGCTATAATTGAAAAATATTCCAAAAATCTTACACAGTATCCAGCAAATGAAAAAGACACTTTTTCATAATACTACCAAACAAGCAATTCCAGAATAATTTGATATATTTTTTCAATAATTTTGTATGGGAATGTGAGTTTCACAAGAATTCTTTTCCTTGTCTTTCTCTAATCATGCATACAAAATTATCTTCATATTTCACTTATCCTTGGCTGAAAAATTTTACCTTGTTGCCAGAATTGTCAGAGGAGTTTTNAATTTTGTATGGGAATGTGAGTTTCACAAGAATTCTTTTCCTTGTCTTTCTCTAATCATGCATACAAAATTATCTTCATATTTCACTTATCCTTGGCTGAAAAATTTTACCTTGTTGCCATAATTGTCAGAGGAGTTTTTTTTTTTAATGGCTATGGAATTGTTGGAGAAAGAAATGGCAATCCACTCCAGCACTCTTGCCTGGAAAATCCCATGGAGAGAGGAGCCTGATAGGCTACA
This sequence comes from Raphicerus campestris, assembly GCA_006410735.1. Classification (NCBI taxonomy): domain Eukaryota; kingdom Metazoa; phylum Chordata; class Mammalia; order Artiodactyla; family Bovidae; genus Raphicerus; species Raphicerus campestris. The sequence continues at coordinate 579,247 of SJYW01050055.1, forward strand.
GTCCATGGGGTCACAAAGAGTCAGACATGACTAAGCAACTTCACTATCACTATGGAATTGTTCATAGAGTCGATACCCATATTTAAGTTGGTTGCCATCCCATAGTTGGCTGTTTAGTTTACTTCTACCTTTTTCCATTATTATAATATGATTAAAATGTTTCCCCTTTATAAATTATCACTTAAAATAAATTTCCAGAAGTAGAATTACTAGCAGCAAGGGTTACCATATTCAGTTTAAACCATGGTTATATAGCAATTAAAAAGAAAACATACACGGCTTCCCTGGTGGTCCAGTGGTTAAGACTTCCTCTTCCAATGTTGAGGGTGTGAGTTTAATCCCTGGTTGGGGAGCTAAGACCCCACATGGCTTGTGGTAAAAGGATCAGAACATAAAACAAAAGCAATATTGAAACAAAGTCAATAAAGACTTTTAAAATGGTCCAAATCAGAAAAACTAAAAAAAAAAAGTTAAAAAAGTAAACCTATGTATCGATAGATATGAAATATGTACACAAAATACTCTCAAATTGCAGCTGTCTTCTTCCTCCCTGGACCCCAAGTGTCTCCTGATGAGTAGGTGTTCCTTTCTTTGCACCTATATTTAATCTGTCATAGTGTTGAGAACATAATGGTTGGAAGCACTTTGAAGAACACCAGAGAAATATAAGATATAAACTTTGCCTTCCAGAACCCTTCAGTCTGTTTAGGGAGAGCACACAGATTCATAAAATAGTTATCAGTGTGGAAAACACAGGTTAGGTTCAAAAAGGGGGTTGGTCAAGCAATGAGTGAGGCAGGAATTCAGAACCAGAGGAATTATTGTGGACTGGGGTAGTCAGGGAGGGCTTCATGGAAGAGGTGAGACTTGAACTGGTCAAGGCAGGACAGAGAGGGCTCTCAGTTCTCTGGCTAGGTTCTAACTAAGCTCTTGCCCTCCTCAGGACCACTCTTTTAAAGGATGAGGAATCATGATCACATAAAAAGTTAGCGTGCTCCTGCTTGAAGACAGCATGGTCTTCTCCCATTTTCAGGCCTCTCGTTGTGGGTCCTCGCAAAACTGAGAGTCAGAAATCCCTCCTGAGATCTTGAGATTCGTATGTGTTCACAACCTGGCACCTTCCCTGATCTTCTCTTGCTTCCTTCTCAGCCGCCCGAACACCTCCTTCTCTTGGTTCGTGAGCCCCTTCAAGTGCCTGTACCACCTCATCTGGAGGAATTACAAGAAGTACATCATCATCGGTTTCATTCTGATCATCCTCATCATCTTCCTGGTCCTCTTCATCTATACCTTGCCGGGAGCCATCAGCCAAAGGATTGTTGGGGGCTCGTAGAGGGTCGTGGAGAATCCAGACCTTCCCTTCCTGCCCATCCCCTCTTCTTCTCCTCTGTAAATAGGTAGAATGTGTGCTCCGTGCAGGCACCATACTGGGTGCCAAGGGGGTAAACTCAAAGACCTAAGAGCCACTCCCTGTAACTAAGGACATGTCAGCTCTTCTTGGAGGAAATGGCAGAGGAACAGTCCCTCCCTGCTCCAACCCCTGCTATCCCTTTTTCCAACTGAAAAGCCTTAAGTCATGGTTTTGCCCATGGGCAGCATGAAATAATGATTCCTTTACCCTATAGTAATCACTGGTGACCTCAAATTGACTTAGGTGAATATTTTCTTTCCATAATTGGTTTTATTCTGAGAAGTTTAATTCTAGGTCTCAGATATTATTGGAAAAACTTCTTTTTAAGTATTAAGTAAAATTTTTTTTTACTGAAAATTAAACTAAAAGCATTTTAGCAAATTACTAGATGTTTAACCTGTCCCATATATCTTAACCTTGTTTTACTCCTTACAATTTACAGGACACATTCACTTATTCAGGCTGAAAAGCTGGCTTGGAATAAACTTTACATACACCACTTAAAATACTTCATCATTGAAAGTCCCATTTAAACAGGAGATGTTGCTGGTTTTCCATTAAATGCTTGTAGAACATGCTCAGTAGTAGTAGTGAGTTCTGGAGAAATCCATTTGTATTTATGCATATTTATTTAACATATGGCAATTTCCAAGTGGGAATTAAAGTATGATTCTGGGTTATGTGTGAATAGGACGGGGAGCTCCATGAGACCAGTAGGAACTCTCTTTAGTCAGATATATAATCTCCACCAAATACGGTGCCCCCCTAGCCCTACACCGTGATGTGAATAACCATCGCCCGCATTATTCAATCTTACACCGTATATGGAGGATTCTGTCATGACTCTTAAGCACAGGTTAATTTCAAAAGCAGTCTTAGAAACAATACCCAATACACTTGTCAGGTGGGGTCAGTTTTTCTTAAATTAATTCTTTGATCTTCAAAGTAACACAGTCTAGATCTGCCATGCCATCTAAAGCAGGGAGCAGAAGTGAGGGACTCATGTTCTCAGGTGAAATAGGAAACAAAGGAATTGGAATGTTTGGCCGTAAACACGAATAAGTATGGCAACTGTTTTTTTCTTTCTTTCTTGAGGGGCCATTTGGTGGTATGGAGGAAGCTGGATTGGGGTTCCCCTCTCGACACCAGAAGCACTGGGGCTACTGTTTCCTTTGGATAGTCTTACACTTAGCTCAGCTGGTGAAGAATCTGCCTGCAATGCAGGAGACCTGGGTTGGGAAGATCCCCTGGAGAAGGGAAAGGCAACAGTGGGACATAACTGAGCGACTTTCACTTCGCTTCACACGTATGTTACTTCTGTAAAACGAAGCATGTTACTTCCACATGAGAACTCATTTAGAATGTTTCTGATTCATCAAAGATTGAAGTATTAATGTTGTTCCCTGAATTCTGGCCCTAGACACTCACTCCTTAGTTAAGTATATGTCCTATTTTTCTGACGTGCTAAAAACTAGAGCATTTAAAGCATTGACGATGTTTCCTAGTGTGATTAGTTACATAAACTATGGATCGTTCTTATTGTAAAATAACAGACATCAATAATGATATAGTTCAAATTACTTGATGGCATGGAATATATACACAGTACATTGTAAATTTAAAAAAACTATGTATAGTGTGATTTAAAAGGAAAAATATGTACATATGCATAAATTAAATGTCTGGAGGAATATGCCAAAGTGTTAATAGTGGTCATCTTTAAGTAGCAGTTGGAGAAGGCAATGGCAACCCACTCCAGTACTCTTGCCTGGAAAATCCCATGCACGGAGGAGCCTGGTAGGCTACAGTTCACGGAGTCGTAAAGAGTTGGACACAACTGAGTGACTTCACTTTCACTTTAAGTAGCAGTATCTTTTCTTTCTCTTCTTGTTTCTCTATTTTTCCTAAGACTTCTAAAATAAATATGCATTATTTTTAATATCAAATGTTTAATAAGCAATTATAAATTTAAAGGTTTTCATTTAAAACTATTTATTGAGTGTCCCTTATGTGCCGAGCAGTGGGATACAGCAGAGGTAAGATAAACGCAGCCTCTTGTCGCCATGGATTTTGCATCCAGAACCTCCTCAAGATATTGTTTATCTCTAGATTATGGTTTGTCTAAGAAGAGCACTAAGTAAGGAATGTGTTTTCATGGATGAAATTTAGGGAGAAGCACAACACACATTTGCAGTGATGTTGAAAAGCAAAAGAACAACTTTATTTTTAGGACAGATTTGGGAGGAAGGTATTATGCTTTCTGCCGGATCCTGGACAGTGAAATGCCAAGTCAACACTTGACGAAACAACACACATTGTTCAATCCAGAATAAAAACGGAAAATTCTTCAAATTTTCTTTGATGTCATATTGAATACTGAAAAGCAAAAATATTTGAAACAGTTCAGATCAGATGGTGCTATAAGAAATGTGTGAGGAGCAATGGTAAATGAGGATAATTTTGGAATCAGCTCTGGTGTTCTACACATAGATTATCATTCATGGCCTATCCTATGTAGAAAATAAATAAATAATGTTCTAGGCCGACTGTGCACAGCTAGCCTTAAGGGAACTACAGCTTAAGAATTTTAAAAATTTAGCACTCCCCTGTGGTACATGGTTAAGAACCTGCCTGCCAACGCAGGAGACAAGGGCTTGATCCCTGGTCCGGGAAGATGCCAGATGCAGTGTAACAGTTACAGCCCTGCACCACTTCTGAGCCTGCATGTTAGAGCCCTCGGGCCACAACGACTGAAGCTCATGCACTTAGAGCCTGTGCTCTGCAGCAACAGAAGCCACTGCAACGAGAAGCCCATGCTCCCTGCAACGAGAGAAAGCCCACAAGCAGCAATGGAGACCCAGCACGCCGAAAAATAAAACAATTTTAAACATTAAAGCAGAATACCCATTTCCCAAGAAGCTGTCATGAGTCCCTACTTGTGTTCTTCAATGGGATTAATTTATTTTTTTATTTTTTTAAAGATTATCTATTTTAATTGGAAGCTAATTTACAATATTGTAGTGGTTTCTGCCATATATTGACATGAGTCAGCCATGGGTGTACATGTGTTCCCCATCCTTAACCCCCATCCCACCTCCCTCCCCATCCCATCCCTCAGGGTCAATTAATTTAAATCTACTCATTTGACTGATTAGAGTTGTTCTTACTGCTTAAATCTGGTTCAGAGTGGTTTTGCTTATGTTTTTTTAAAAAACAATATTTAAATCTTTCTCCTCAAACTAACTAAGCAAAATGGAATACCAGCAACAACAACATGAAACAGCTCACGGGATATGATGTCCAATTCTCCAGTTAAAGAAATGGCCTGCGCCTTTTTTACTCTTTTCCCTCAAAAGACACATGAATGGAAATTGGAAAACTAAACTGTCTTTGTCACAGCTGGGGCCAGTTGGTGTTTATTCATTCAACAGATAGCTATTGAGTTCCATCCTCACTCCAATGGCTGTGATCAACTCTGGGGACTCAAAAGTACACAATCTTCTAGATAAAGTAAATCTTTGCTCTAAAGGAGCATAGGGTTTGCTAGACAGAAGATAGTAATCAGATAATTACATAAAACCAGATAAATACAGACTGATAGATTTAATAGGAGCAAAGTACTGGGATCAGAAAGAGCATCTCAACAAGGACCCATGGCCAGTCTGGCAGTCAGGAAGAAAGATGGAGAGGAAGAACACGCTAGCAGAGGAAAGTAGCATGTGCAAAGGCCCTGAGGTGGGAGGAAGCAAGACAGTGGGTACCAAGTGAGAAGCAGAGGGTCCTGAGATGGAGCTGAAAAGTCATGTAGGGGCCACATCCTTAAAGGCGTCAGTCTTCACTTTAAAGGCAGTGGATAGTGAGGATTTTTAAGAAGTGGAAAAGAATGACTAGATTTTTATTTCATGTGGAGAACAGATTGGAGGTCATCCTTCCCACAAGAGAGAATGGTTATTTTCAATCAGCAATTGTGGCAAAGAAGGAAAGAGAAAGGATCTGAGATGATCACTTAATGGCTCCAGGGTGGTCTAATAGGGAGTTGGGGTCTGGTATTAACTCTGCTTCATACAGGCTGTGTGACCTAAAGCGTCTAACTTCATATCTCTGATCTATACTTTCCTTGTCTATGTTATAAGGAGGTTCACATATATGGTGATGAAAAGACCATGGCATATTTCAGTGAAAAACAGGTATTGATGGGTCCATATCTATGAAAAGATTTGAATGCCAAGCAAGAAGGTTGGACTTTCTGCAGCAGAAAGTGGGGACCCCTGGAAGAGTTTAAACAGAGAAGTGACAAGAACCAGTCAATGTATTAGAGAAGTTGCTCTCCCTGCAGTGCATGATGGACTGATGAAGATGAGATCCAGAGGCCAGGGGACCTTTCAGGAAGCAGTAACCAACACTCTGGGCTTTCTTGATGGCTCAGTGGGAAAGGAATTCACCTGCGACGCAGGAGACACACATGGGTTAGACCCCTGGGTGGGGAAGATCCCCTGGAGGAGGAAATGGCAACTCACTCCAGTATTCTTGCCTGGAAAATTCCATTGACAGAGGAGGCTGGCAGACTACAGTCTGTGGGGTCACAGCAAAGAGTCAGACATGCCTGAGCACATGACACGAGACATAGGACATGAGCCAAAACCCTGGTGGGAGGGCCAGTCTCAGGGCCATGGCCGTGGGGATGGACAGAAAGAGCCAGATTCTGGAACACTGGTGAAGTTCTCCAACCACCAACCCTCTCTCTGGCACCCAAGATAACTGCAAAGGAGGACAGGAAGGCTTGAATCCTGACTGCATCCTCTCTATCTTGGCAGGTCACTTGATCTCTGAGTCTCCTTTGAGTCCTCTCATCTGATATAAAGGAATGATTACCTACTTGGCAAGAGCTGTGAAGATCGGAGAAAAGGTATATAACATGTCTAGCACATGCCTTGTATGAAGCCAGTCCTCGAAGGATAGTAGATAGTGTCATAAATATCTCTACAGGTGGGACCGGCAGGATGTGGGGTCTAACTGGATCTGGAAGTGAGGAAAGATGTTCACTTATGTTTTAGAAATGTCTGGCACATGAACAGAAAAACTTTCAACCATAATATTCCCAAGTGTATTTCTTTTGTATTGATTCTGTAATCAGTCAGTTCAGTTCAGTTGCTCAGTCGTGTCCGACTCTTTGCGACCCCATGAATCACAACACGCCAGGCCTCCCTGTCCTATCACCAACTCCCAGAGTTCACTCAGACTCACGTCCATCGAGTCCGTGATGCTATCCAGCCATCTCATCCTCGGTCCTCCCCTTCTCCTCCCGCCCCTAATCCCTCCCAGTATCAGAGTCTTTTCCAATGAGTCAACTGTTCGCATGAGGTGGCCAAAGTACTGGAGTTTCAGCTTCAGCATCATTCCANATCCTCTGTCGTCCCCTTCTCCTCCCGCCCCCAATCCCTCCCAGTATCAGAGTCTTTTCCAGTGAGTCAACTGTTTGCATGAGGTGGCCAAAGTACTGGAGTTTCAGCTTCAGCATCATTCCATCCAAAGAAATCCTAGGGCTGATCTTCAGAATGGACTGGTTGGATCTCCTTGCAGTCCAAGGGACTCTCAAAAGTGTTCTCCAGCACCACAGTTCAAAAGCATCAATTATTCAGTGCTCAGCTTTCTTCACAGTCCAACTCTCACATGCATACATGACCACAGGAAAAACCATAGCCTTAACTAGACAGACTTTGTTGGCAAAGTAATGTCTCTGCTCTTCAATATGCTATCTAGGTTGATCATAAGTTTTCTTCCAAGGAGTGTCTTTTAATTTCATGGCTGCAGTCNACAGGTTTCAGTTTGGAGCTAGAACAATATTGCTGCTATGAAACTTCTTATATAAAACTGTGGAATATATATATATATAAATTTGAATTACTATGTCATAAGTTATATATGTTGTATAGATACAAAGTTTCCAAAATAAACTGGAATTATATATATTACATGAGATTGTATATTTTATAATATATAATTTTGTATTATACATTATATTTGGAATTATTTACATTATATGGTTACAAAAGGTTACTATCAATATCTACACTAACCTCATAATGAACTGGTGACCTTTATCAGTTCAGTTCAGTTCATTTCAGTCGCTCAGTCATGTCCATGAATCGCAGCATACCAGGCCTCCCTGTCCATCACCAATCCCGGAGTTCACTAAGACTAACGTCCATTGAGTCCATGATGCCATCCAGCCATCTCATCCTCTGTCGTCCCCTTCTCCTCCTGCCCCCATTCCCTCCCAGCATCAGGGTTTTTTCCAATGAGTGAACTCTTCACATGAGGTGGCCAAAGTACTGGAGTTTCAGCTTTAGCATCATTCCTTCCAAAGAAATCCCAGGGCTGATCTCCTTCAGAATGGACAGGTTGGATCTCCTTGCAGTCCGAGGGACTCTCAAGAGTCTTCTCCAACACCACAGTTCAAAAGCATCAATTCTTTGGCACTCAGCTTTTTTCACAGTCCAACACTCACATCCATACATGACCACTGGAAAAACCATAGCCTTGACTAGACGGACCTTTGTTGGCAAAGTAATGTCTCTGCTTTTCAATATGCTATCTAGGTTGGTCATAACTTTTCAGTATAGAATAGCGCAAATCTTCACTCTCAATTTAAATAGTACTAACTTACTGCGATTCATGAGGTTGCAAAGAGTAGGACACGACTGAGCGACTGAACTGAACTGAACTTCCACTGAATTGATCATATTAAACTTGGAGGAAAAATGCAAACTTCAGTCAATCATACCAGAAAAACATCCACTTCTGCTTTGTTAATTACTCCAAAGCCTTTGACTGTGTAGATCACAACAATCTGTGGGAAATTCTTCAAGAGACCATAATATCAGACCACCTTAACTGCCTCCTGAGAAACGTATATGCATGTTAAGAAGCAACAGTTAGAACCAGACATGGAAGAACAGACTGGTTCCAAACTGGGAAAGGAATACATCAAGGCTGTATATTGTCACCCTACTTATTTAACTTATATGCAGAGTACATCATGCAAAATGTGGGCTGGATGAAGCACAAACTGGAATCAAGATTGCCAGGAGAAACATTAATAACCTCAGATATGCAGATGACACCACCCTTATGGCAGAAAGTGAAGAGGAACTAAAGAGCCTCTTGATGAAAATGAAAGAGGCGAGTGAAAAAGCTGGCTTAAAACTCAACATTCAGAAAACTAAGATTTTGGCATCTGGTCCCATCACTTCATGGCAAATAGATGGAGAAACAATGGAAACAGTGATGGACTTTATTTGGAGGGGAGGCTCCAAAATCACTGCAGATGGTGATTGCAGCCATGAAATTAAAAGATGCTTGCTCCTTGGAAGAAAAGTTATGACCAACCTAGACAACATATTAAAACGCAAAGATATTACTTTGCCAACAAACACCTATCTAGTCAGAGCTATTGTTTTTCCAGTAGTTATGTATGGATGTGAGAGCTGAACTATAAAGAAAGCTGAGCACTGAAGAATCAATGTTTTTGAACTGTGGTATTGGAGAAGACTCTTGAGAGTCCCTTGGGCTGCAAGGAGATCCAACCAGTCCATCCTAAAGGAAATCAGTCCTTAATATTCACTGAAGGACTGATAGTGAGGTTGAAACTTCAGTACTTTGGCCACCTGATTCAAAGAGCCGACTCTTTGGAAAAGTCCTTGACGCTGAGAAAGACTGAAGGCAGGAGGAGAAGGGGATGACAAGGATGAAATTGTTGGATGGTGTCACTGACTCAATGGGCATGAGTTTGAGCAAGCTCTGGGAGTTGGTGATGGACAGGGAAGCCTGGCGTACTTCAGTCCACAGTGTTGCAAAGAGTCCACATGATTGAGTGACTGAACTGAACTGTCAATCACGTTCAATCTATGATTAAACAGGCAATCATAGATTTTTTTACATTCTTTTATATATAATGTGTGGGAACATTTTCCAGCCCAATCAAATGAGATAATGTATCCACAGTCTAGGTTGTTTCCACTTATTCATTTGTTATTTTACAAATTCAACTTTTTTCAGTTGAATGAGTATTTTCTGTTATATATTTTTCAATTTTGATCCTGTGTGTGTATATACATTTCTATATGTATGTATATATACATATATATGGCACTCCACTCCAGTACTCTTGCCTGGAGAATCCCATGGAGGGAGGAGCCTGGTAGGCTGCAGTCCATGGGGTCGCTGAGGGTCAGACACGACTGAACGACTTCACTTTCACTTTTCACTTTCATGCACTGGAGAAGGAAATGGCAGCCCACTCCAGTGTTCTTGCCTGGAGAATCTCAGGGACGGGGGAGCCTGGTGGGCTGCCATCTATGGGGTCGCACAGAGTCGGACATGACTGAAGTGACTTAGCAGCAGGAGCAGCAGCAGCATGCTTGTTATATATACGTATATATACATATATTTGGCATATTAACAAAACACATGTATTAATAAAGGTCCTTTGTGTAGCAAACTGTAAAAAGTGGGAGAATATATTTTAAATGAGAAAGAAGGATACTGTTGTAAGTTGTTTAGTAACAAGTATCTTTCTAGAGGAAACTAAATTTAAATTATATGTTCTAAAATGTGAAATAGATCCGTCTATAAAATTCATCTTGAAAGAGAATTAAATCAATAAAAGGTGACTATATACTTTTAGTTGGATGTTTAATATAAAGTTTGAAATCTTTTCATATTTCAATAAATATGCCAAAACTTCAAATATATTAGCAATTGCTTTTTTAAAACAGTTTTTTTAATATTTTTAATACTTTATTCTACTTTACAATACTGTATTGGTTTTGCCATACATTGACATGAATCAGCCACAGGTGCACATGATCTCCCAATGCCCGAAGCCACCTCCCACTTCCCACCCCACCCCATCTCCCTGGATCATCCCATACATCAGCCCCAAGCATCCTGTATCCTGTATTGAACATAGACTGGCGCTTCATTTCTTATATGACAGTATACATGTTTCAGTGCCATTCTCCCAAATCATCCCACCCTCTCCCTCTCCCTCAGAGACCAAAACTCCGTTCTATACCTCTGTGTCTCTTATGTTGTCTCACCTACAGGGTCATCATTACTATCTTTCTAAATTCCATATATATATGTCAGTATACTGTATTGGTGTTTTTCTTTCTGGCTTACTTCACTCTGTATAATCGGCTCCAGTTTCATCCATCTCATTAGAACTGAGTCAAANCTAAATTCCATATATATGTGTCAGTATACTGTATTGGTGTTTTTCTTTCTGGCTTACTTCACTCTGTATAATCGGCTCCAGTTTCATCCATCTCATTAGAACTGAGTCAAATTTATACTTTTTAAGGGCTGAGTAATACTCCATTGTGTATACATATCACAGCTTTCTTATCCATTCATGTGCTGACGGACATCTAGGTTGTTTCCATGTCCTGGCAATTACAAACAATGCTGCAATGAACATTGGAGTACGTGTGTCTCTTTCAATTCTGGTTTCCTTGGTGTGTATGCCCAGCAGTGGGATTGCTGGGTCAGTCTCTTTAACAGGTGGTGCTGGGAAAACTGGTCAACCACATGTAAAAGAATGAAAGTAGATCACTTTCTCACACCACACACACACACACATACACACACACACACACACACACACACATACAAACTCAAAATGGATTAAAGATCTAAACGTAAGACCAGAAACTATAAAACTCCTAGAGGAGAACATAGAAAAAATCACTCTCCGACATACATCACAGCAGGATCCTCTATGATTCACCTTCCAGTATATGGAAATAAAAGCAAAAATAAACAAATGGGATCTAATTAAAATTAAAAGCTTCTGCACAACAAAGGAAGCTATAAGTAAGGTGAAAAGACAACCTTCTGAATGGGAAAAAAACAATAGCAAATGAAGCAACTGACAAACAACTAATCTCAAAAATATATAAGCAACTTATGCAGCTCAACTCCAGAAAATAAACGATCCAATCAAAAAATGGGCCAAAGAACTAAATAGGCATTTCTCCAAAGAAAGCATATGGATGGCTAACAAACACATGAAAAGATGCTCAACATCACTCATTATCAGAGAAATGCAAATCAAGACCACAGTGAGGTACCATTTCACACCAGTCAGAATGGCTGCCATCCAAAAGTCTGCAAGCAATAAATGCTGGAGAGGATGTGGAGAAAAGGGAACCCTTTTACACTGTTGGTGGGAATGAAAACTAGTACAGCCATTATGGAAAACAGTGTGGAGATTCCTTTAAAAATTGCAAATAAAAACAGTTTATAAAGGTAGTTTGCTCTGGAGTTCAAGTTCATGAAAAAGAGAAGAAATGCTCTCCTTATACTATAGCATCAGAAGAAAGTAATTCAGTATTGCTGAAGCTGGGTAATGTCATCTGATGACTAAATCAAAGGTTCTGAAGACTTTTAAACCCAAAATGAGTATTGGATAAACATAACTTCAAATTTGTGTAAAAAAGATTAGCAATTATTTAGGTGCACATAATGCTCAATTTAGAAAATGTAATTTTATTTTAGGAAAGCTCTATTATTTTAGATAATTTGTACATAGATCATTATCTTTTGTTTGTCTGAAATAAATTTTCATACTATCATATAAAAATACATATATTTCCACTTATTCATTGCTGATAATTTTCTTTTCCATCAAAGAAAACAAGCAACTTCCTACCACTCCAAAAATTAACTACATTAATTTCTTGACTGTTCAGAAAGGAAAAATGTCTTTCCTCAGATTTTCCATTTCCTCTTGGTCTTACCTGTATCTTCCTTCATAATAGGATGTTTAAAATTAATTTTTATATTTTTGATAAATATTTTCTTTCTTTACATGTTGTACATATATGAATTTTACTTATAATCATTAGTGATACTTATCAAACCCTTATACAGTTTATCTTTACACATTGGTCTCTAAGGACCTTGAACTACAAAGACACAAAAATTACTCATCTTTTCTCCCCAAGAGAATCTTTAAAGATCTATTTGTCACTCATTCACTCCTTTAAGTAATTTTAATGATGAAAATGCTCCCTGAGGACTTATACTGTGTTATTTAGCTTAGATAGTGTTTAGAAGTTATTGACAATATTCATGTTAATATATCTTCTTAAATTTTCTAAAATAAGCTTGTCTCTCTAAGCATAGAAGGAGCTTTACCTATGGAAAGTACTATAACTTTGAGTTTATTTGAAGACAGGAACTCAAAGTTTACTGAGGTATGTAATATTCATGGGAAATAGTCTAAAGTATTTTAAAGTTGTATGAAATGTATTCATGAATAAATAAATTTATTTATTGAACAAGACTTATTGGTGTCTTCTTTGTGTCTTCGACAGTGCTATGAGCCATAGTTTCAGCAATAGACAAATAAGGGGAAAAAATTCCTGGCAACATAGAGCAAACATTATTATGATTAAAAGATAAAATTAATTAGGAAACATATATTCAATTGCCAGATATTAATCAGTAGGTAAGACTAGACTGAAAAGGGAATATTTGAGAATACAGTCCAAAATTTTTAAAAAGCACATTTAAAAAATGACATTCATACTAAAAAGAAAAAAAAAAAATTCAGTCAGTATGAAAGAACCAAAAACAGTCCAGATACTGTAATACATGGACAAGTTCTTAAAATTAAATGATACATATTTAATGAATTATAATAAGTTGGCAATAATGTTTGACGGGATGACAAATTTTAGACGATATTGGAAAATTATAATAAAGAACTAAACAAAACTCCTATAATTAATTCAATATCTGTATTTTTTATAGGCATTGGATACAACTTGCAAAACGTAATTGTAAAAGAGTAATCATATTCAAAACATCATTATCCAAACTGAAGTACTAAGAAAAAGAAAAATTGGAGAAAATGAACATGTTTTAATGACTTGTGAGACACTATGTAGTGATCTGAGGCATAACTGGAGTAAAATTGGATTTCCTTAAGAATAGAAAAGACAAAATGAATAGACACACACACATACAGAGAGAGAGAGAGATGAACACTGAAATGAAAATCAAAACAAGTATGACCAAATTTCATTTGCTGATGCCATCAAATTCCCTGATCAATAAACCTAAAAAAATCATATTGCACCCTATCATTTATCCTAATGAAAACCAAAAATAATAATTTTAAAATAGAAAAAGGCAAATGGAGGTTGAAATGGGAATTATTCATTACTTAAAAGAGAGTCTTGATAAGAATAAGTCTAGAACTATCATCAGGAAAATGAAGAAGAATCTAGGATATATAGGGAAAACAGCTTAAATATTGGATGAGAAGGTGGGAGAAGGGAGTAATGACACAGAATTCTATATTATGTAGAAACAGTTTCAAAATTAAGAAAACAGTAAAATACTGACAATTTTCAGATTTTATTTTCTCAAAAATATCAAAAAACAAGCAAAACCATTTGCACATGTAGGAGGCTTGGTAGTTGACACTGTCCTAAACAGTAAAACGTAAAACAGACTGAAAAGTGAATAACTCTTCTTGGATTTACAAGAAAAGAAAGAATGCAGGGCTAATTGTTGCCTCCAATATTAGAGAGACAGAGGCATTTATAGGGTTCTTGAGTTATCAAGGCCAGAAGCTGCCTTAGTGCTGGGGTGAGACAATCTGAGCAGTAAGCAGCAAATTGCTGATGACTCAGTATCAACAATTTCTGAGAGTTAAAAACTCAAGGGGAATCCAGCCAGAGGGGAGCCCCCACAATACTGTGCACTATATCTCTAGGAGCCTGCCAAAGGAAGGAAGATATCCAAATACACCTGTCTCTAGACATCAAGTCTAATCTAAGGGGTAGAGATTGGTGGCTGCACTGAGAAACATGTGTTAAATTCCCAGTTCAAGGTATAGATGCACAAAAGAACATAGGCCTAATCAGAGAACTATAGAACAATTCCTACCCACCACCACCTAACTACCACATTGCTAAAAGCTGATTTACAGCAGATCATTTTACCTGATGCATCATATCCAGTAACGAAGAAAAAATTATAAGGCACAGCTAAAGGCAAAAACCACAATTTTAAGGACACATTGAACATTTTCCAAGATAGATCACATTAGGCCCCTAAATGAGCCTCAATAAATTTGAAATACTTGGAATCATGGAAACTATCTTTTCTGAAGTTAATACAAGGAAGCTATACATTAATAACAGAAAAAAAAAAACTGAAGAATTCACATATATGTAGAAATAGCTCACTCGTTTGTGTGTGTGTGTGCTAAATTGCTTCAGTCATGGCCGGTTCTTTGTGATCCTATGGACTGTAGCCTTCCAGGCTCCTCCACCCGTGGGATTCTCCAGTCAGGAATACTGGAGTGGGTTGCTGTTTCCTTCTGCAGGGAATCTTCCCAACCCAGGGATCGAACTCATATCTCTTAAGTCTTCAGCATTGGCAGACGGGTTCTTTACCACTAGCATCACCTGAAAGCCACACTCTGAACAACCAAAACGTCCAAAAAAAATTTTTAAAAAGTTACAGGGGAAATTAGAAAATACTTATAGATGAATAAAAATGCCAAACACAATATGCCAAAATTTAACAGTGTTCAAAAAAAGCAGTGATCAGAGAGAAATTTACAGCTGAGAATGCATCCATTAAAAAAGAGGAATGAACTCAATCCAAACCTTAATTTAACACTTTGAGTAACTAGAAACAGAATAGCATACTAAGCCCAAGATTAGTAAAAGAGAGAAAATACTAAATATTACAGTGGAGGGCTTCCCTGGTGGCTCAGATGGTAAACAATCTGCTTGCAATACAGGAAACTCAGTTTCAGTCCCTGGGTTGGAAGATCCCTCGGAGAAGGGAACAGTTACCCACTCCAGTTTTCTTGCCTGGAGAATTCGATGGACAGAGGAACCTGGGGTTGCAAAGAGGTGGAAATGACTGAGCAACTAACTAGGTAAATAAAATAAAAGATATAAAACCAATAGAATTGACAAACTAAAAGGTGGCTCTATTAAATGATCAACAAAATTAAAAAAGCATTTTCCTTTAATGATAAAGAAAAAGGAGAGGAGAAAAAAAAAATGACTGAAATCAAAAGTGAAAGTAGGGATATTACTAGGTTTCCCAGGTGGCACTAGTGATAAAGAACTCACCTGCCAACGCAGAGATGTAAGACATGCAGGTTCAATTTCTGGGTCTGGAAGATCCCCTGGAGGAGGGCATGGCACCACAACCAGTATTCTTGACTGGAGAATTCCATGGACAGAGGAGCCTGACGGATCACAACAGTCAGACAATACTGTAGTGATTTAGCATTTATGCAGGGATATTACTACCAATTTTACAAAAAGAAAAGCATTACAAGAAATATATAACATTGTGCTCTAACATATTAGATGGCAAAATAGGCAATTTCTATAAACACACATTATCTAAGCTGATTTAAGAATAAATAGAAAATATCAATATATTTATAAAACTAAAGATATTGAATCAGTAATCAAAAACTTTCCCCCAAAAATAATACAGATGACTTCAGTGATGAAGGCTATTAAACATTTAAAAAGTTAACTATAATTTTTTCAAATATATGGAAAAAATAGAAGAGAATGGAACACTTCCAACTCATTCTATGAGTTTAATATTATTCTGATACCAAAGACAGATAAAGAATCCAAAGGAAAAAAAATTTGGAAAAAAATTATAAATTATTTACAAATAACAAAGTGAAATTTATTAGCAACATACCAGTAAACTGAATCGAACAACATATAGCCAAGTGGGATTTATCACAGGAATAAAAAGTTGATTTAGCATAAGCATATCAATCAAAAGATTATAACATTAATAGGGAGAGTTCAGTTCAGTTCAGTTGCTCAGTCCTGCCTGAATCTTTGAGACCCCATGGACTGCAGCACACCAGGCCTCCCTGTCCATCACCAACTCCAGGAGTTTACTCAAACTCATGTCCATTGAGTCAGTGATGCCATTCAACCATCTCATCCTTTCTCATCCACGTCTCCTCCTGCCTTCAATCCTTCCCAGCATCAGGGCCTTTCCAAATGACTCAGTTCTTCACATAAAATGGCCAAAGTATTGGAGCTTCAGCTTCAACATCTGTCCTTCCAATGAATATTCAGGCCTAATTTCCTTTAGGGTTGACTGATTGGATCTTGTTTCAGTCCAAAGGACTCTCAAGAGTCTTCTCCAACACCACAGTTCAAAAGCATCAATTCTTTGACACTCAGCTTTCTTTATAGTCCATGTCTCACATCCATACCTGACCACTGGAAAATCCATAGTTTTGACTAGATGGACCTTTGTTGGCAAAGCAATGTCACTGATTTTTAATATTCTATGTAGGTTGGTCATAACTTTTATTCTAAGGAGTAAGCATCTTTTAATTTCATTACTGCAGTCCCCACCTTCAGTGATTTTGGAGCCCCCCCCCAAAAAAAAAACCAAACAAACAACAACAACAACAAAAACCACAGTGTCATTGTTTCCACTATTTTCCCATCTACTTGACATGAAGTGATGGGACTGGATGCCATGATCTTAGTTTTCTGAATGTTGAGCTTTAAACCATCTTTTTCACTCTCCTCTTTCACTTTCATCAGGAGGTTCTTTAGTTCTTCTTTGCTTTCTGCCATAAGGGTAGTGTCATCTGTTCTAACTGTTGCTTCCTGACCTGTATACAGATTTCTCAGGAGACAGGTAAGGTGGTCTGATATTCCCATCTCTTTCAGAATTTTCCACAGTTTATTGTGATCCACACAGTCAAAGACTGAAGTAAATGTTTTTCTGGAACTCTCTTGCTTTTTCCATGATCCAACAGATGCTGACAATTTGATCTCTGGTTCCTCTGCTTTTCTAAAACCCGTTGAACATCTGGAAGTTCACATTTCACATATTTCACATATTGTTGAAGACTGGCTTGGAGAATTTTGATCATTACTTTACTAACATGTGAGATGAGTGCAACTGTGTGGTAGTTTGAGCATTGTTTGGCATTGCCTTCCTTTGGGGTTGGAATGAAAAACGACAGTTTCCAATCCTGTGGACACTGCTACATTTTGCAAGTTTGCTGGCATATTGAGTGCAGCACTTTCACAGCATCATCTTTTAGGATTTGAAATAGCCCAACTGGAATTCCATTACCTCCACTGGCTTTGGTCAAAGTGATGCTTCCTAAGGCTGACTTGACTTTATGTTCCAAGATGTCTGGCTCTAGGTTAGTGATCACACCATTGTAATTATCTGGGTCATGAATTTCTTTTTTGTACAGTTCTTCTGTGTATTTCTTGCCACCTCATCTTAATATTCTACTTCTGTTAGGTCCATACAATTTCTGTCATTAACTGACCCCATCTTTGCATGAAATGTACCCTTGATATCTCTAATTTTCTTGAAGAAATCTCTAGTCTTTCCCATTCTATTGTTCACCTCTATTTCTTTGCATTGATCACTGAGGAAGGTTTTCATATCCCTCCTTGCTATTCTTTGGAATTCTGCATTCAAATGGCCGTATCTTTTCTTTTCTCCTTTGCTTTTCACTTTTCTTCTCAAAGCTATTTGTAAGGCCTCCTCAGACAGTCATTTCGCCTTTTTTGCATTTCTTTTTCTTGGAGATGGTCTTGATCCCTGTCTCCTGTACAATGTCATGAACCTCTGTCCATAGTTCATCAGGCACTCTATCAGATCTAGTCCCTTAAATCTATTTCTTACTTCCACTGTATAATCACAAGGGATTTGATTAGGTCATACCTGAATGGTCTAGTGGTTTTCCCCACTTCCTTCTATTTCACTCTGAATTTGGCAATAAGGAGTTCATGATCTGAGCCACAGTCAGCTCCCGGTCTTGTTTTTGCTGACTATATAGGGCTTGTCTACCTTTGGCTGCAAAGAATATAATCAATCTGATTTTTGTGTTGACCATCTGGTGATGTTCATGTGTAGAGTCTTCTCTTGTGTTGTTGAAAGAGGGTGTTTGCTATGACCAGTGCTTTCTCTTGGCAGAACTCTATTAGCCTTTGCTCTGCTTCATTCTGTACTCCAAGGCCAAATTTTCCTGTTACTCCAGGTGTTTCTTGACTTTCTACTTTTGTGTTCCAGTCCCCTATAATGAAAAGGACATCCTTTTTGGGTGTTAACTCTAGTAAGTCTCAACTTCAGCTTCTTCAGCGTTACTGGCTGGGGCATAGATTTGGATTACTGTGATACTGAATGATTTGCTTGGAAACAAACAGAGATCATTCTGTCGTTTTTGAGACTGCATCCAAGTACTGCATTTCGGACTCTTTTGTTGATGATGATGGTGACTCCATTTCTTTTAAGGGATTCTTGCCCACAGTAGTAGATATAATGGTCATCTGAGTTAGATTCACCCATTCCAGTCCATTTTAATTTACTGATTCCTAAAATATCGATGTTCACTCCTGCCATCCTGTTTGGCCACTTCCAATTTGCCTTGATTCATGGACCTAACATTCCAGGTTCCTATGCAATATTGCTCTTTACAGCATTGAACCTTGCTTCTATCACCAGTCACATCCACAACTGGGTGTTGTTTTTGCTTCGGCTCCATCCCTTCATTCTTTCTGGACTTATTTCTCCACTGATCTCCAATAGCCTACTGGGCACCTACCAACCTGGGGAGTTCATCTTTTAATGTCCTATCTTTTTGCCTTTTCATACTGTTCATGGGGTTTTCAAGGCAAGAAGATAGAAGTGGTTTGCTATTCTTCTCTCCAGTGGACCACATTTTGTCAGAACTCTCCATCATGACCCATCCATCTTGGGTGGCCTTACATAGCATAGCTCATAGTTTCATTGAGTTAGACAAGGATGTGGTTCATGTGATTAGATTGGTTAGTTTTCTGTGATTGTGGTTTTCAGTCTGTCTTCCCTCTGATGGAGAATGATGGGTCTTATGGAAGCTTCCTTATGGGAGAGACTGACTGAGGGGAAACTAGGTTTTGTTTTGATAGGTGGGGTAAGCACAGTAAATCTTTAATCCAATTTTCTGTTGATAGGTGGGACTGTGACCCTCCCTGCTATTTATCTGGGAGCAAACTATAAGGGGGAGTAGAAAAAAACTAAAAGGTATGATCATCTCATTTGATGCAAAACAGCATTTAACAAAATATAATACCCTTAAATGATTAAAAAAAAAAAAAAAGCTTCAGGAAACTGGGAATAAGAATCCTGATTTGTCAAAATAACTTTACAAAAAGAACATGTCCAGAAAATTCTTAACATCTGACTCCTGACGTATCTAAAATGATACAGTAATCAAAACAGTGTAATACTAACATAGGAATATGCAGCATTATGTATAAATTACCAGAATACAATTGAGAGTCAAGAAACAAAAGTATACATCTGTGACAAATTGCTTTTCGGTGGGGGTACCAAATCTATCAAATGGGGAAAAACAGTCTTCAGTAAACTCCACTGGTATGGAAGTTAGACCCCTACCTCATACTTATACATAAAATAATCCAAAATAGATCAAAGACCTACATATAAGCATTAAGACTATAAAACTCTTTGAAAAAGTAAGGCTTCATGACCCTAGGTTTAGCAACAGATTTTAAAANTATGCTGAATTTACACACGCAAAAAAAAAAAAAAAAAAAAAGGAAGTTAGACCCCTACCTCATACTTATACATAAAATAATCCAAAATAGATCAAAGACCTACATATAAGCATTAAGACTATAAAACTCTTTGAAAAAGTAAGGCTTCATGACCCTAGGTTTAGCAACAGATTTTAAAATGTGACACCAAAATACAAGAAACAACAAAAAATGATAAATTAGACTTCACCAACTTTTGTAAGTGGATTAAAGTACACTGCCAGAAAATGAAAAGACTACCTACAGCACAGAAAATAATATCTGCAGATCATACATCTGAGAAGGGTTTAATATCCAGAATAAACATAGATATGTAAAACTCCTAAAACTGAGCCAAAAAAAAAAACCAATCTAATTAAAAATGGCAGAATATATGAATAGAAATTTTAGCAAAGATACACTGCTGCTGCTGCTGCTGCTGCTGCTAAGTTGCTTCAGTCGTGTCTGACTCTGTGTGACCCTAGAGACAGCAGCCCACCAAGCTCCCCCGTCCCTGGGATTCTTCAAGCAAGAATACTGGAGTGGGTTGCCATTTCCTTCTCCAATGCATGAAAGTGAAATGTGAAGGTGAAGTCACTCACTAATAGGAAATAAATACATGAAAAACTGTTCATTAATTATTGGGTAAATGTAAATCAAAACCATAACCATACACCACTTCCACTTCAAATCTACTAGGTTGGCAATAGTCCAAAATATGCAAATCAATAAGTATTAGAAAAAATGTAAAGAAACAGGAGCTTCTCTGCATGGGATTGTTACCATGGTGCAATGTCTATGAAAAACAATTTGGTAATGCATTTAAAATTTAAACGGAAAACTACCATAAAACCTATTAATACCACTCCTATGTATATTCTCATAAAGGAATTGAAAACAAGGACTCAAAAATAATTTTACACTAATGTTCATTATAGAAATACCCATAATTCAAAGGATGGAAACACCTTGTATTCCTGAACAGATGAATGAATAAGCAAAATGTTATTAATACATAAAAATAGAATACTTTTCTGCCACTAAAAGGAATGAGGTTCTAATATATGATAAACTTTGATGAACTTTGAAAATTTTATGCTGAGTGAAATAAAATAGACTCAAATGACACATATATAACATTAAATTTATTTATATGTAATATTTATATAGAGGGAGAAGGTAGATTAAAGATTATCCAGGGTAGAAAGGAAAGAAGGAATGAGAATTACTAATTTTTATTGATTTTCTATTGGAAGCGATAAAAAATATTTGAACATAGAAGTGGTGGTTGTGCAACATTATGAAAGCAATTAATGCCAGTGAACTGTACACTTAAATTTTTAATGGCAAATTTTTATATATTTTATTTCATTATTTTTTAAATGAAGAAACACAATTTAAACATCTTTTGGTGAACAAAATAATCTCTTTTGATAATTACAAATCATGTAGCCTCTGAAAAACTTCACTGCAATTCAGGATAGGGTAAGAGTTTAAAAATAGATAAGATGTTAGGACAGTGATACTCAACAGTAGAGAATTTAGCAGTATCTGGAGAAGTTTTTGTTAACTCACACAGGTAGTTGGATGATTGCTGGAATCTAGTGTGTAGAAGTAAGTGATGCAATGATGCTAAACATCTTATGACTGTCTCTTATACACATCTGGGGGTCTGGACCCCTGAGCCCTGAGTTACCCAAAGGTCAACTGGATGATACTTGGCATGAGTCATATCTCAATATTACTAACGTAATCGTTAGTATTGCTGCTGCTGCTCAGCTGCTCAGTTGTGTCTGACTCTTTGTGGCTCTATGGACTGTAGCCTGCCAGGCTGCTTGTCCATGGGATTCTCCAGGCAAGAATACTGGAATGGGTTGTCCTGCCCTCTGCCAGGGGATCTTCCCAATCCAGGGATCAAACCCGCATTTCCTGTGTCTCCTACTCCCTGGAGAGGCGCTGATCATTTTTCAGCACAGAATCCAACAACACATTTAAAAGATCATACACCATGACCAAGTGGACTTTATCCCAGGGATGCAAGGATTCTTCAATATCCGCAAATCAATCAATGTAATTCACCACATCAGCAAATTGAAAAAAGCTATATGATTATCTCAATAGATGCAGAGAAGGCCTTTGACAAAATTCAACATCCATTTATGGTAAAAACTCTCCAGAAAGCAGGAATAGAAGGAACATACCTCAACATAATAAAAGCTTTATATGACAAACCCACAGCAAACATTCTCCTCAATGGTGAAAAATTGAAAGCATTTCCCCTAAAGTCAGGAACAAGACAAGGGTGCCCACTTTCACCACTACTATTCAAAATAGTTTTGGAAGTTTTGGGCACAGCAATCAGAGCAGAAAAAGAAATAAAAGGAATCCAGACTGGAAAAGAAGAAGTAAAACTCTCACTGTTTGCAGAAGACATGATCCTCTACATAGAGAACACAAAAGACGCCTCCAGAAAATTACTAGAGCTAATCAATGAATATAGTAAAACTGCAGGATATAAAATCAACACACAGAAATCCCTTGCATTCCTATGCACTAATAATGAGAAAATAGAAAAAGAAATTAAAGAAACAATGCCATTCACCATTGCAATGAAAACAATAAAATACTTAGGATATATCTACCTAAAGAAATTAAGACCTATATATAGAAAACTATAAAACATTGGTGAAAGAAATCAAAGAGGACACTAATAG
>SJYW01050059.1:0-12414 GCA_006410735.1 Raphicerus campestris
GGTAAGGACTGGGGAGAGGGGTATTTAATTAGGGAGCATGGCCAAAGATAGAGATGACATCTGAGCAAAGACCAAGTGACGTGAGAAGCAAGCCATGCAGAAGAAAGGTCCATGCAGAGAGAACAGTCAGAGGCCAAGGGTCCATGGCAGGACATCGTGGGGCGTGTTCCAGGAAGATGGTGGGGGCAGCTGGTGCGAACTGTATGGTCCTTCGGAGGCTACCGTGTATGCCCTCCCCACTCTCTCTGAGCTGAAGCATCCACACAGTCCGAGTGATCAGCAGCCTCAGAGGAGAACGCCCGGACAGAGAAGCGCACGGATCCAATACACATGCTCACAGCGGAACCCATGGGTCTACCTGTGAGCAAGCTAGTTCTTTAGGAGACTGGTTTGTGTCTCATCACAACGCAATACTTGGGAAGCACGCGTTTCTGAACTTCAGAGTAGATGTTCATCTCGACTCTGCTTTACTGCTATTGCACTAAATTCCAGTTAGATTTGGAATGACCTTAAAGAAAGGCAGTTTCTTGCAAAGCAGGCTTTCCAAGTATTCTGTCGTTTTATAGCATGGGAGGCTTGCTGCGTTAAGTGCACATGTCATAATCAATCACCCTTCCAGAAGCCTGCTGTCCAAAGTTCATCAGGCTGAGCTTCTGGGTCAGCCAACCTCCACGAGGATATTAGAAGGCATACAACCTCCTCCTCTCTGGGATACAAGGCTATTTACTGCCAATCAGGTAGACAGCCTTCATCTCCGTCAATAAACACTTCATACTGAATCAGTGACACCGTCGATTACATCATTAAAATATTAAATATTTTCAAATAATTGGACAAGGACTTACAGATGCCTGCAATACAAGCTAAACAAATGTCAAACACAAAAGAAATTAGGTCACCCCCAGCTTTCGGTCCACAGCGCTGACTCCAAAGCTTCCTCCCGGAGAATTACCAAACAGAAGCTTGTCTCTGTTTCAAACTGCTTCCTGTGAATGGGTCACCCCTCTCCTGCAAGAGCTGCAAAGACTTCTCTCACCTAAGCCACTGCCCTGGGGTCTTCTCCAAGCTTTTTCTTCTAGTTTTAAAATTACTTAGGTATTATTTAAAAACCTACTCAAGAAGAACTTGGCTTTTAGGATTCTATTGCTTAATTTTTAAATTTTATTTCTATACAATCTTTAAAGGTTCTGTTCCATTTACGGTTATGACAGAACGTTAGCTATGTTCCCTGTGCTGCACAATGCACGGCTGAGCCCTTCTTACACCCAGTAGTTTGCACCTCCCATTCCCCCACCGTTTTATCGCCCCTCCCCTCTCCCCCGACAGGTAACTAGTTTACTCTCTGACTCTGGAAGTCTGCCTCTGTTTCATGACATTCACTAGGCTGAGTGTTTTTTTAGATTCCACATATAAGTGATATCATACAGTATTTGTCTTTCTCTGTCTGACTTACTGCACTTACATGATGCCCTCCAGGTCCATCCATATGGTTGAAAATGACAAAATTTCATTTTTTTTAATAAGTGATACTCCATTGTGTGTGCATGTGTGTGTATACCACATCTTCTTTATCCACTCATTGTTGATGAAGGATCTCCAATATGCCAGGCACTGTTAGCATCGGTAACTCTATAACCTAAGACAGCAAACTATTACAAGGCAGTGATAAACATGCAATAGCAAAAGTGCATAAGATACAAAGACACCGAAATGATACAAACCACACGATGAGAGGAGCGTGACCACATTTCCAGAACAGGTATCACACGAGGACAGTTTAAAGAAACAGAAGGAGTTTGCCAGCAGGCCAGTGGAGGGAAGGGGGCAACAGAATGAAGTGTCTGATCTCCAGGGGGTGAGGTCCTCAAGGTCAAGCAGGAAGTGTAGGAAACAAAAAAACAGGTAGAAAAGGAATTATTCATGAAAGCCCCTCAAATGTTGTCTCAAGCAAGCGGCGAGTTTTTCTTTAAAGCTCTGATGCAGGGGCAGCTGCGTGCTGCGCAACTGTGCCACTGCAGGGAGAAACGTCTGTGCTGCTTAAGTGACTTCTCTGTCTTTCTCTTACTCTTCAACACGTAAAGCTGAATCTTCATGAATTCAAGGCAAGGATGCTGTAAGTGTACAAATGGACGGTGGAGATTCTGGAGCTAAACCCCACTTTGCAGCTGAGCAGAGGACCCAAACATCAATCCCTGCCCTCAGAGAACACGGCTGTGGATCAGCCATCACCATGAAGTCACACCCCTGCCCTTGGTCCTCTGCAAACACCAGTCCACGCGTCCAGACAGGTTTGTAGAGCTGTTGTAACAAAGCACTGCAATGGGGGCTTCCCCGGTGGTCGAGCGGTTACGAATCCGCCTGCTGGTGCAAGAGACACATTTAATCCCTGGCCTGGGAAGATCCCACGTGCCAGGAGGCCACTGAGCCTGTGCTCCCCAACAAGAGAAGCCACCTCAGTGAGACAGCCATGCCCCAGAACTAGAGAGCAGCCCCCTGCCGCCACAGCTAGAGACAGCCCGCATGCAGAAACAAACAGAAATTTGTTTCATCTTTGTCTCTTTATCCAGTGCAGCCAAAAAGAAATTTTAAAATAGTGTTTTTAAAAAAGGACCACAACAGAGTGGCTTAACCAGCAGAAGTTTATTGTCCCACGCTTCTGGGGGCTGAAGTCCAAAATCAGGGTGTCAAGGTGCTCCCTCTGAAGATGCTCAGGGCAGACCTCCTCTCGATCTCACCTAGCTCTGGTGTTTTCTTTGCCTGTGGCAGCGTGACTCCAGTCTTCACGTGGCATCCTCCCTGGGTGTGGATATGCCCCCAGCTTTTCCCTTTCACAAGGACACTGGTCCCAGGGGAAGAGGAGCCCACGCTACTCCAGTAGAACCCTACCCCCAAACAAGGCCACACTCTGGGGTACTGGGGGTCAGGACCTCAGTGGGTCCTGTGGGAGGGACAACGCAACCCAGAACCCTGGGTTTGCTTTCAACTTTCTTTCTGCCTCTCTGTATATAGTAAGTAATTAAACATTAAAGAAATGTGTGATTAAAACATTACACAAACTGAGGAAATATGAACATGAAAAGAATGAGCTTTGAAAACAAAGTCTAATGTTCTATAAAGACTTAGTGAAGGCCAGTTCATTGGATGAAATCCATGTGCGTAAACTGCAAAAGTCTGGGGAGGAAAAACCAGACTGAAAATCGAGAGCTCTGAACTCTGTTTTGCTCCACTTCAAAGACCTCAAAACAAAGAACCAAAAATTATGGAGGATGCATCGTGGATGCTGTTTATATCAGAGACACTAATTGATGCTGAACTGTAAGCAATGAACTCATAATTTAAAAATGTAAGCCTTGACCCTACATCAGAAGATTGGTGAATGAACGTTTTAAGTTCCTTGCTTTAGAAGAGGGCTTCCCTGGTGGCTCAGAGGTTAAAACGTCTGCCTCCAATGTGGGAGACCTGAGAAGAGTTTTTATTTTAGGCAACACAACTCAGAGGAACGGACAAGAAGAGATGTCTACCATAAAATGTTGAGTGAACAAGTTAAGTTACAGAATATGCAAAGAAATCTGTGTTTTTCTGAAGAGTTCCAATGTACTTGAGAACCTGTTTAGAAACCATTTTGAAAGGACTGGATGTGTTATGAATGAATGTAGATGGTGACCAACCGTGCTGCTAACATCAGCAAAAGGAGAGATAATCAGATGTCAACACCATCTATAAACTGTTCTTTCTCCCAAAACAAATCTGCATCTGAGCTCTACAGGTCTTAGTTTATATGAGACGTAGATGACAGAGAAANAAGCTGAGGAACGTTGAGATGGAAGGCATGACACGTACAAAGCCAGCATTGACAGGAAGCAACGTGGAGAGCTTCTGGTTACTAACAGGCCAGCGGGGGCAGGGCGGGGTGCAGAGGTGTACAAGAGCTTACCCACGGGTGCAAACACAACAAACATTTAAGGAGTACTTGCTGTGTATGTTCCGGGGACCTCTTCTGGGTTCTGGGGACACAGTACGGAAGAGGTGAGCCCAGTGTCCCACCCTTCAAGATGCCGATCAGCAAGACAGAGATGTTTACTCAGTTCAGTTCAGTTGCTCAGTTGTGTCTGACTCTTTGTGACCCCACGGACTGCAACACGCCAGGCCTCCCTGTCCATCACCAACTCCTGGAGCTTACTCAAACTCATGTCTATTGAGTCGGTGATGCCATCCAACCATCTCATTCTCTGTCGTCCCCTTCTCTCCCGCCTTCAATCTTTCCCAGCATCTGAGTCATTTCCAACGAGTCAGCTCTTCGCATGAGGTAGCCAAAGTATTGGAGCTTCAGTTTCAGCACCAGTCCTTCCAATGAATATTCAGGACTGATTTCCTTTAGGATGGACTGGTTGGATCTCCTTGTTGTCCAAGGGACTCTCAAGCATCTTCTCCAACACCACAGTTCAAAAGCATCAATTCTTCAGCACTCAGCTTTCTTTAGAGTCCAACTCTCACATCCATACAAGGCCACTGGAAAAACTATGGCTTTGACCTTTGTTGGCAAAGTAATGTCCCTGCTTTTTAATATGCTGTCTAGGTTGGTCATACTAGAACACCATTATATGTGCCAGACAGAAAGATGAAGCAAGGTAAGGACTGGGGAGAGGGGTATTTAATTAGGGAGCATGGCCAAAGATAGAGATGACATCTGAGCAAAGACCAAGTGACGTGAGAAGCAAGCCATGCAGAAGAAAGGTCCATGCAGAGAGAACAGTCAGAGGCCAAGGGTCCATGGCAGGACATCGTGGGGCGTGTTCCAGGAAGATGGTGGGGGCAGCTGGTGCGAACTGTATGGTCCTTCGGAGGCTACCGTGTATGCCCTCCCCACTCTCTCTGAGCTGAAGCATCCACACAGTCCGAGTGATCAGCAGCCTCAGAGGAGAACGCCCGGACAGAGAAGCGCACGGATCCAATACACATGCTCACAGCGGAACCCATGGGTCTACCTGTGAGCAAGCTAGTTCTTTAGGAGACTGGTTTGTGTCTCATCACAACGCAATACTTGGGAAGCACGCGTTTCTGAACTTCAGAGTAGATGTTCATCTCGACTCTGCTTTACTGCTATTGCACTAAATTCCAGTTAGATTTGGAATGACCTTAAAGAAAGGCAGTTTCTTGCAAAGCAGGCTTTCCAAGTATTCTGTCGTTTTATAGCATGGGAGGCTTGCTGCGTTAAGTGCACATGTCATAATCAATCACCCTTCCAGAAGCCTGCTGTCCAAAGTTCATCAGGCTGAGCTTCTGGGTCAGCCAACCTCCACGAGGATATTAGAAGGCATACAACCTCCTCCTCTCTGGGATACAAGGCTATTTACTGCCAATCAGGTAGACAGCCTTCATCTCCGTCAATAAACACTTCATACTGAATCAGTGACACCGTCGATTACATCATTAAAATATTAAATATTTTCAAATAATTGGACAAGGACTTACAGATGCCTGCAATACAAGCTAAACAAATGTCAAACACAAAAGAAATTAGGTCACCCCCAGCTTTCGGTCCACAGCGCTGACTCCAAAGCTTCCTCCCGGAGAATTACCAAACAGAAGCTTGTCTCTGTTTCAAACTGCTTCCTGTGAATGGGTCACCCCTCTCCTGCAAGAGCTGCAAAGACTTCTCTCACCTAAGCCACTGCCCTGGGGTCTTCTCCAAGCTTTTTCTTCTAGTTTTAAAATTACTTAGGTATTATTTAAAAACCTACTCAAGAAGAACTTGGCTTTTAGGATTCTATTGCTTAATTTTTAAATTTTATTTCTATACAATCTTTAAAGGTTCTGTTCCATTTACGGTTATGACAGAACGTTAGCTATGTTCCCTGTGCTGCACAATGCACGGCTGAGCCCTTCTTACACCCAGTAGTTTGCACCTCCCATTCCCCCACCGTTTTATCGCCCCTCCCCTCTCCCCCGACAGGTAACTAGTTTACTCTCTGACTCTGGAAGTCTGCCTCTGTTTCATGACATTCACTAGGCTGAGTGTTTTTTTAGATTCCACATATAAGTGATATCATACAGTATTTGTCTTTCTCTGTCTGACTTACTGCACTTACATGATGCCCTCCAGGTCCATCCATATGGTTGAAAATGACAAAATTTCATTTTTTTTAATAAGTGATACTCCATTGTGTGTGCATGTGTGTGTATACCACATCTTCTTTATCCACTCATTGTTGATGAAGGATCTCCAATATGCCAGGCACTGTTAGCATCGGTAACTCTATAACCTAAGACAGCAAACTATTACAAGGCAGTGATAAACATGCAATAGCAAAAGTGCATAAGATACAAAGACACCGAAATGATACAAACCACACGATGAGAGGAGCGTGACCACATTTCCAGAACAGGTATCACACGAGGACAGTTTAAAGAAACAGAAGGAGTTTGCCAGCAGGCCAGTGGAGGGAAGGGGGCAACAGAATGAAGTGTCTGATCTCCAGGGGGTGAGGTCCTCAAGGTCAAGCAGGAAGTGTAGGAAACAAAAAAACAGGTAGAAAAGGAATTATTCATGAAAGCCCCTCAAATGTTGTCTCAAGCAAGCGGCGAGTTTTTCTTTAAAGCTCTGATGCAGGGGCAGCTGCGTGCTGCGCAACTGTGCCACTGCAGGGAGAAACGTCTGTGCTGCTTAAGTGACTTCTCTGTCTTTCTCTTACTCTTCAACACGTAAAGCTGAATCTTCATGAATTCAAGGCAAGGATGCTGTAAGTGTACAAATGGACGGTGGAGATTCTGGAGCTAAACCCCACTTTGCAGCTGAGCAGAGGACCCAAACATCAATCCCTGCCCTCAGAGAACACGGCTGTGGATCAGCCATCACCATGAAGTCACACCCCTGCCCTTGGTCCTCTGCAAACACCAGTCCACGCGTCCAGACAGGTTTGTAGAGCTGTTGTAACAAAGCACTGCAATGGGGGCTTCCCCGGTGGTCGAGCGGTTACGAATCCGCCTGCTGGTGCAAGAGACACATTTAATCCCTGGCCTGGGAAGATCCCACGTGCCAGGAGGCCACTGAGCCTGTGCTCCCCAACAAGAGAAGCCACCTCAGTGAGACAGCCATGCCCCAGAACTAGAGAGCAGCCCCCTGCCGCCACAGCTAGAGACAGCCCGCATGCAGAAACAAACAGAAATTTGTTTCATCTTTGTCTCTTTATCCAGTGCAGCCAAAAAGAAATTTTAAAATAGTGTTTTTAAAAAAGGACCACAACAGAATGGCTTAACCAGCAGAAGTTTATCGTCCCACGCTTCTGGGGGCTGAAGTCCAAAATCAGGGTGTCAAGGTGCTCCCTCTGAAGATGCTCAGGGCAGACCTCCTCTCGATCTCACCTAGCTCTGGTGTTTTCTTTGCCTGTGGCAGCGTGACTCCAGTCTTCACGTGGCATCCTCCCTGGGTGTGGATATGCCCCCAGCTTTTCCCTTTCACAAGGACACTGGTCCCAGGGGAAGAGGAGCCCACGCTACTCCAGTAGAACCCTACCCCCAAACAAGGCCACACTCTGGGGTACTGGGGGTCAGGACCTCAGTGGGTCCTGTGGGAGGGACAACGCAACCCAGAACCCTGGGTTTGCTTTCAACTTTCTTTCTGCCTCTCTGTATATAGTAAGTAATTAAA
This sequence comes from Raphicerus campestris, assembly GCA_006410735.1. Taxonomy (NCBI): domain Eukaryota; kingdom Metazoa; phylum Chordata; class Mammalia; order Artiodactyla; family Bovidae; genus Raphicerus; species Raphicerus campestris. The sequence goes on from SJYW01050059.1 coordinate 7,649, forward strand.
CATTAAAGAAATGTGTGATTAGAACATTACACAAACTGAGGAAATATGAACATGAAAAGAATGAGCTTTGAAAACAAAGTCTAATGTTCTATAAAGACTTAGTGAAGGCCAGTTCATTGGATGAAATCCATGTGCGTAAACTGCAAAAGTCTGGGGAGGAAAAACCAGACTGAAAATCGAGAGCTCTGAACTCTGTTTTGCTCCACTTCAAAGACCTCAAAACAAAGAACCAAAAATTATGGAGGATGCATCGTGGACGCTGTTTATATCAGAGACACTAATTGATGTTGAACTGTAAGCAATGAACTCATAATTTAAAAATGTAAGCCTTGATCCTACATCAGAAGATTGGTGAATGAACGTTTTAAGTTCCTTGGTTTAGAAGAGGGCTTCCCTGGTGGCTCAGAGGTTAAAACGTCTGCCTCCAATGTGGGAGACCTGAGAAGAGTTTTTATTTTAGGCAACACAACTCAGAGGAACGGACAAGAAGAGATGTCTACCATAAAATGTTGAGTGAACAAGTTAAGTTACAGAATATGCAAAGAAATCTGTGTTTTTCTGAAGAGTTCCAATGTACTTGAGAACCTGTTTAGAAACCATTTTGAAAGGACTGGATGTGTTATGAATGAATGTAGATGGTGACCAACCGTGCTGCTAACATCAGCAAAAGGAGACATAATCAGATGTCAACACCATCTGTAAACTGTTCTTTCTCCCAAAACAAATCTGCATCTGAGCTCTACAGGTCTTAGTTTATATGAGACGTAGATGACAGAGAAACATGTAAAGAACACCTCGAAGATGGAATCGGCAAAATTCAGCCCGAGGGAAATACTGCTGAATAGTAACTAAGTTCTTCAACAAATAAGTTGCAAGGGGGAAAAGACTCGGCGGGCATCGCACACAGGAAAAATGGACAGTGAGAGGCACATTAACAACTGCAGTGTGCTGGCATTGTCGGGATCCCAGTTCAAACAAACGGCTCTAAAAACTGCATTTATGAGACAATCAAGAAATCTGAACATTTCCTGGATATTTTATTATACCGAAGATCTACTGCTAACTTTCTACACTATAACAGCATGATGTTTTTAAAGAACTACATTGAAATATTTACAGAAGAAATTATAGAAAAACTGGAATTTGTTGCCAAATGAAGGGAGTGAGGATTGGGTAGACACAGAAATAAGACTGGTCATGGGCTGAGTTGCAGAATCTAGGGTGATGGGTGATGAGGGCCTTTCTATTTGCACACGTATTTGAAATTCTCCATATTTAAAAAAAAAATTAAGGACTGAGTTGGTTTACTCACTTTGGAAAACTGTTTGGTAATATTAGTAAAGGTGAAAAAAAATCGTTTACTCCATGGCCCAGCCAATTCATTCACATATGAATTCATCCCAATGCATATATATTATGTGAATATATCATCACAAAAGACACATACAGGAATCTTCATTGCAGCCCTGCTATGGACTGAGTCACCCCAAATTCATAGATTGAATTTCCAACCCTCAGTATGCAGGCGTTTGCAAGTGAGGTCTGTGGGAGGTGATCCATTTAGACGAAGTCATGAGGATGGGCTCATGGAGGGATTCATGTCCTCACAAGAAAGGGAAGAGACTAGAGACTTCCCTGGTGTACTGGCGGCTAGGACTCCAAGCTCTCAGTGCAGGGGGCTCAGGTTCACTCCCTGGCTGGGGACCCAGATGCCGTAACAAAGAGTCTGCCTGCCACACTAAAAATGATCCTGCCTGCCATGATGAACAGAGACGATCCTGCGTGCCGCGACCAAGACCTGCTGCAGCCAAATGAATTAACTTACTTTAAAAAAGAAAAAGAGGGACAGACCAGAACCTTCTCTCTCTCCACCGAATGCAGACACAGCAAGGAGGCTGCTGCGCCTTCAGGTCACTCCAGCCATGTCCGAATCTTTGCGACCTCTGATTTAGCAGGTGGAGCCCAAGGATGGCTTACAAACTCCCAGGTCAGGCTGATGTTTTTGTCTGAAGGCCACACCTCTCGTAGCACTGAGCTAGGCCACCAGTGTCCACGTGAACATAAGAATTCCCAGGAACAGCCTCAATAGGCTGTGCACACCCCACCCCACCGCCATGGTCTCCTTCCTGCAGCTTGGGCTGGGGTGACAGGTTTACTGAGCAATGGCCACCTTCCACCATCTATTAAATCCCGTGCAGGCACGTTGGCCAACATTCCAGAGCCGCTCTGCCACCTGCCCACAAGCTCCTCCCCAAGCCAGGAGCCTGACAACCTCCCAGATATGCAGGGCTCTGAGCTCCTTGCTCTCTGGGCCCTGTCCTTCCAGCCTCTGTCTCATCTTGCATCATTCCAGCCTCTTTGCTTGTTGTGTGCCAAGAGTGCTCCACTTTGCTCTCTGAGCTCCTCCACACCCACACAGCTTAGCTCAAATGCTATTCCTCCAGGAAGTCTTCTATGATGGCCCACTAGCACGAGTCCCTCCTCCAGAAGCCATGGGCACTGTTCCTGCTTGGCAGTCAGCAGGGACCAGCCTTCCAGCCTTGCAGCTGGCTACTAAGGCAGAGGCTGCTGGCTCAACGTCAGCCTTTTGAGAGCAGGGAGATCCAGGCGGCACCATCTCTCCAAAGGGCACCAGGTGCCTAGCTCACTGCTGATTTGTTGTTGTTCAGTCGCTCGGTCATGTCAGACTCTGCAAATCCAAGGACTACAGCACGCCAGGCCTCCCTGTCCTTCACCATCTCCCAGAGCTTGCTCAAACTCATGTCCATTGAGTCAGTGATGCCATCCAACCATCTTCTCCTCTGTCGTCCCCTTCTCCTCCTGCCCTCAATCTTTCCCAGCATCAGGGTATTTTCCAATGAGTCATGCATGCCCAAGGTCACAGAGCTCATCAACACAGGAGCCAGAATTCAAACCCAGGCAGTGGCTCCAGAGTGCAGACTCGTCCCTACCACCAAACGTCAGGCTCAGGACTTTCCTGGTGGTCCAGGGGTTAAGACTCCACCCTTCCAAGGCAGGAGCTGCAGTTCAATCCCTGATCCAGGAGCTAAAACCCCCACAAGCTGTGCGATGTGGCCGAAAAAGCAACAGCAACAAAACCTGCTGGGCTCATTTCTGAATCCAGACTCCAGCCCGGCAGAGGGTACACGCCAGGCCTGCCTGGGGCCACCCCTCCTGTAACATCCCTCTGCTTCTGGCCCAGCACTTGCAGATCATGATGGACAGCTGCTTCTCTAGGTGTCTATCTTAGAACTTCTCTGCCACTCCGTGGACAAGCGATGGCTCCCACCACGTGGGTCGTCTCATCCCACAGCTGCTAGGGTGGGAGGACCTCTCTTTATTGACATTCATACTCAATCTATGGCTCAGATGGTAAAGAATCCACGTGCAGTGCAGGAGACCGGAGTTCACTCCTGGGTCGGGAAGATCCCCTGGAAGAGGGCATGACAACCCACTCCAGTATTCTTGCCTGGAGAATCCCATGGACGGAGGAGCCTGGGGGGCTACAGTCCATGGGGTTGCAAAGAGTTGGACACGACTGAGTGGCTAATACTACATAGTCTCTCATTTCCTGTGTGTACCTGAAGGCCTCGAAGAGGACATCATCTCTAGAGACCAGGAAATTCGCCTTCTCACGTCTTCCACGGGACTGGCACACAATTTGTGGACAAGCTTATGGGAAGACAGTCGACAGAGGACTTGCTTTTCAAGTCCACAGTATGAAAGCTGTACTAAGAGACCCATCAGATGGATCAGTGGAGTGCCCGTTACACACACTCTCCAGACCTGCCTCCTCCCAGGACGCCCATGGAGGAGACACGCGCTCACAGTGCCCTGGGTCACACCCTGGTGTGGCCCCTGAGCCACTGGCGTGTGTGACCTTGGAGCAGTCCTTTAACCTCCCTCCCTGGGTCTCCCTTTCCTTATCAGCAAAACACAAGCGGCAACTATGAGCCCAGCCACCTGACTCTGCCACTGGCTCGTTGTGAGACCCTGGTCAGCTAGCTAGCTCTCGGGTCCTCAGCTTCCTCTTCTGAATAAATGAGGTTAATAGTCCCTGGCTCACAGAGTTGCTGAGCTGTTCAAATCCCCAGAAGCAGGCCCATCCTGTTGGCTGTTGTCACGGTTAGGACGCAAAGAGATGGTAGACAGCCTAGCAGAGTGAGTGACACCGGGGAGAGAGGATCGATTCATGTCATTGTTTCCCTCCACGACCTTCTTTATGGCGGGGCGCATTGCCAACACGCATCCACGTGATTTGAAGGAGACAGTGCTGGCTCTGTCTGATAAAGGGGGAACACGCAGGTGCTGGATATAATACAGCACTGATTCTAGGTGGACGTTGGCCCAGACACACCTGTTGGGCCATCTGCCCGACCACTCCTTTCCTGAAAACCAGCTTCCCTGCCTGTGATGCCTCAGGCTGTGATGGCTCTCAGCGCCAGGCCCACGTGCAGGGTGACTGTGGGCACGGGTACCCCCACGGGCCCGTGGCTGGCGACTGACCCCAGGCAGCACCGGGACCGAGACTTAAAGAGACAGAAAGAGAGAGACTGTCCAGCGATTCTCTAGGAAGCTGGTCTGAAACCGATGAGGCTGGCAGCCTGGAGCGCCACCATGAGGACTGCGGGGATGGAGGAACCCAGAGATGAGGATGAGAAGGAGGAGAAGGAAGGAAGAGGCCACGGGGGGCAGGCAGAGTCCCTGCTGACTGAAACCCTCCCCAGCCCCTCAAGTGTCTCGAAGTAACCCGGAGTTCCGATGAT
>SJYW01050070.1:0-23774 GCA_006410735.1 Raphicerus campestris
AGGGCTAGGAAGAGGGCAAAGAGCAATGCCCGAGTGGAAGAGGAGCTCTGCTCAAAGCCCACGAGGATAAACTCAGTCACGGTGCTGCCATTCCTTGTGTCTACCATCTGGGGCCTGCTTGAGAAGGGAAGATAGATTAAGCACAGATAAGAGAGTAGGGTATAGGTAAGGGAAAATGAGTGAAAGACATGGGAATTTCCGTAAACTGCATGTGAGTCAGCACTGTCATGGGCACTGAAAACACCAGTTCTATTGCAGGCTGTGATAATGGAACCATAGCATAACCAAGGGAGATTCTACTATCCTTTCTATGAATCAGGCTGTACTTGAAATACCATATCCAGTTCTAGACCTCTATTTAAAATGATTATCCACCAAAGGGATTATGTTCAGACAAAAAAGATGGTGAATGATCTAGAAACCACGTGACATACTTTTAAAGGAAACTTTAAGGGGGAGTCTTAGGGACACTGTGAGAGGTCCTTTTTAAATGTTCATAGGTTTTTCATCTAGAAGAGAGAATTTACTTTTTCTATGTAACCTCAAGGAGTAGAACGCAAACAAAAGAGTAGAAATATTACAGGGAAAAATGACTGCTATTTCTTATTATAAATTTTATTTGTTCTTTTAAGTATACAACCAATGCCTGCTCCTTGTGGAACATCTAGACAATACCAAAAGAGCAAAAGCTAAATAAATAAATAAAAAGAATCAACCAGAGGGAAACCACAATCTATATTTTAGTTCATATCTTTTCAATAGGTTTTTTTTTTTAATGTTTATATTTTAAAAGCTTTGAAGACCAAAACAAGACTGAGTGGAAACTTCCATAGGAACTTAAGTGAGGGAGAGTATATTTTCAAGAAGAAATGCAGTGATTACAGCTGACTCCAGGTTGGAGAATGCAGTGCAATAGGGAGGAAGTAAAAGGATAAAAATTCATTCTTCATTTGAATGCGGAACTGGGAACAACTGCACTCCACTCCACTTTACAGTCAAAAATGGTTTATTCATTTAATAAACGAGTGCCTAATGTGTTCCATATACTGAGCTGGGTGCCAAGGATATAAAATCATGCAAAGAACTTCCTCCCTAACTCCATGGATATTATACTATACCCCAAGTCATTAAATCAGGGGGATAAGTGAGCTCATAGAAAATCCATATAACATATGGACAATATTAATAAAAAGCAAACATGTATAGGCAGATATATTTTAACTCTATTGCCTCCATACACGGAAGGTACTCTTTGGAAGGGTCATGAAACACTTGCAACATATTATTGGTATATTAGAGTATAAAAAAATCTTCAATGAATTCCTAAGGTCCAAAAAAGCTCAGATCATATTGACCACACTAAAACTAGGCATTAAAATTCTTCTTAAATTTCCACATAGATGAGATTTCTTAAAATTTATTTAATTTCTCTCCTTGATGAGAGAAAAAGAGTACAGGTGTCAGCTAGAGTATGGGATTTTCTTAAGAATACTATTTATCATCACATCACACACTTTAAATGTCATATAATTTTTTTCATTTATGCCTCAATAAAGCTGGAAAAAAAAAAGCCTGTCAAATCCAAGTGGGGAAAAAAAGGAATATTGCTTGCTCATTTTTTTTAACTTCAAGAAAAGAAGTAAACTCTTACTAAATATATAAATTTAGAGGGTATTGTTTTGATAAATTGTGGATAACATTCTTATCAGCAGGGCTGCCAGGAGTGTTGTACCATTTGTGCACTGCCCAAAGGCTCCTGAAGGTCACAGTGGCTGCTGAAGTCCAGCCTTTGCTCAGCTTAACCAAGCCGTGTACCCTGGTGAGGGGCTATGTGGAGTCAAAGTGGTACCTTTCTTCTAATCCTGTTCTGACAGGGAGTGACTTTTTAAAATTAACCCGAATAGACCATGTATGTTAGGAAGATGTGGCCATGAGGATAATTAAATTTCACCACTTGTTTTTTTTTTTTTCATCTGATAAGACTGGTGAAGTCTTTGAATGAATAATAATAAGTAAGCCTATGTTCTACTGGGTGGGTTTTATGACTAAAAAGGCAGTAGGTATTTCTTCTAATGTGGTAGTACTCAAAGTGTGGTCCACAGACTAGTAGCAGCAGAAGCATCACCTGGGAACTTCATAGAAATTATACTGGGGCCTCATTCCAGATCTACAGAATCATAAACCCTGGGGATGGAGTCTAGCAATCAGTGTTTAAACAAGCCTTCCACATGATTCTGATGTACATTAAATGTTGAAAAACTACTAAAGCAGGTGAAGACAAAGTATAGCCCTCAAGACAAATATAGTCCATTGTTTATTTTTATAAATAAAATTTAATTGGAACACAGCCACACTAATCTGCTTATGTATTGTCTGTGGTTGTTTTTCCACTACAAAGGCAGAGCTGAATGTTTGCCAGAGACTATTTAGCCTGAAAATATGATTGTCAGATTTAGCAAATAAAAATATTAGATGCCCAGTTAAATATGATTTTTCAGATAATCAATGAATAATTTTTTATTACAAATATGTTCCATGCAATACTAGCAAATCAATGCATGGAGGTTAAAATATTTTCTATCTGGTCCTTTAGAGAAAAGGTTTGCTGACTCTTGCATAATCTTTGATTGTAGAGTGGACTTGCCTCCAAAAGACAAGAGCATGTAAGGGAGGCAATGAGAAAAAGGCCTTATTCCTGATCACACACTTGGGATTCTGGTGGGTTGAGTCTCAAGTACTTCCCTCCCAATTAGAAGACTCAAACTAAGAGATCAACCTGCCTGGGATGGAAGGGCAGCTGATGCCACTTGTTTATTAAACTTATTATGTGAGTTATTTTCTTTAAGTGCCTGCTGTTACACATGTTCAATTAAGATAGAATGGATGTTTTAGAAGAATTCTGCAACTAAACCAGAAGGGATTTTGTAACAACAATAAAACTAGGCATGATTATGAAAAACACTCTGTCTAGTAAACATTAAAAAACAAAAAGCCCTCTGAAAACAACTTTTAGATAGATCAAACAGGAATCAAAAGATTAATTACAGACTATCTAAAAAAGTAATGATAATAAAAGGAAGCATATATCAATAAATATATACATAGGTATTTGTTAAAGGAAAAGTTAATAGCCTGAAATACTTGCATTAAGAATAAAAAATAAAGATAAATGAAGTGAAATAGCTCAAGAGGTTAGAAGCAGATAAAATTAACATAAGCAAGACCAAAAGGGAATATGGAAAGATCAAAGAAGAAATAATTGAATACAAAAACAGAAAAAAGTAGTTAATAAATAAGCTCAGAGTTAATAAATAAACTCAAAGATAAATAATTTCAAAGAAATTGGTCCCCTGAAAACATCAATAAAATAGACAAACTATGTTGTTATAGTTCGTCTATATGTTGTTACATAAGAACAACAAAAATGAGATGAGAGGAAGAAAGCACAATATACAAGTTATAAACAAGAAGTTTTAATAATCATAGCTACAAAGGAAACAAAAATAATTATGCCACAGTATTTTGCCTATGACCATCAGGTTTGAAGGTCAGAGGAAAAGATAATTTTACAGGTACATGTTAATATAAATCACTAAAATTCATTAAAGAAAATATAGAAACCAAACTAATCAAACTAAACTTAATGAAATGAAGCAGTTCTGAACTTTGGCTTCACATTATAGTCTCTTGAAGAGTTTTAAAATGTTGCCGTGATGTTGTCGTGCCTATGTTGCAAACCAGACATAAAACAATATAAGGGGAGGGATTCAGGCATCAGTATTTTTAAAAACTTGCCAGGTGGCTCCAATGTTCAGTCAAGTTTGAGACTTACTAAAACAGAGAAAATTGACAGAGAGCTAAGCCCCAAATGGCTCCAGACCATGATAGTTTCCTGAGTTCTTTTTAATTTTGCAGCAATCAAATATTTTTGACAGTTTATGATAGAAAAAATAATGGGTTCCTAACTACTTTTACAAAGTCATCAAACCGTTGAATCCAAAATCTGAGAAGTATACAAAAGAAAATTATAACTAAGACAGTTTATTAATAACGATGAGTCAGGCAAAGTAAAATCTTAACAAATGGAATTCATCAGTGCAAAGAAAAATATATCATGATCTAGTGAAATCCATTCCAGTGATTTAAGGTTCTGCTTATTTTAAGAATTCTAGTACTGTAACTACCATAATAATATGTCAAAGGTGAGAATATTCTAAATTCTAAAGGAGATGTTTGATAAAATTCAATAGGGATACCTGATAAAATTTCTTAGTAAAGCAGTACTTGAAAGAGGTTCCCATGTCATAATTTAAAAATTTATCTAAATAAAAATAATTATGATACACACTATGCGTTATGTACTATTTGTTCTGATATGTAATAGATAGTAAGTTTTTAAAGCTTCAAAACCATACATGGAATAGATAGTCTTTCTTTCATCCTTATTTTACAAACACACAGAAAAGGTAAGCAATTTGCCCAATATCATACAGACACTTGAATTAAAATCTGAGAGTCTGATTCCAAAAGGTACACTGTCAACTACCCCCACAGCTTCAGGGTTTTGGATGCCCTATAGTTACTAGCCAAAGTATCTGAAAAATGAATTCAAGAGGTAGTATGTTGGTACATGTTGGACACCTGACTTGTAACATTTGCCAATTTCCATGGTGTAAATATTCCCATATGACCCACTTTGCTAGAAATGTGACACCACTAAACATGGAGTTAGGAAGGGATGCACGTTACATTACTGTTGTATGCTTTTCCAACCATACAGATACAACAGATGTAAATACATGACCTTGAGAGGACAGATAATAGTAAAATGTACTGAAAAACTTAGGAAGTGATGAATTTTTAGTATCTATTACCTTTGTCTTATATTTAATGTTTTATTATAATATGTTAAAATGGCCATGTTTAACAATCAGTTTTTAAAATGCCTCAAAATTTAACAATTGGTTCTTCAGAGCTGGTGCCAGCTGGGTTCAGCACACCACTGAATGAATGTAAAGGAAGGGCAGAATTATCATTTGCAGGCGTATTGTTAGCATTAGTGAAGACTTAGAATTAGGTGCATTTCTTCCTTTCTCTTTATGTTTCTGCCTCAGCCTACAGGGAGGCCAGATTATGGTACATACAAAAAATGGGAAAATCTTGTAGAAGTTATGTCTTACCTCATTCTGTTGCTATAGCTAGAAATGGTCTGTNGGTGAAGACTTAGGATTAGGTGCATTTCTTCCTTTCTCTTCATGTTTCTGCCTCAGCCTACAGGGAGGCCAGATTTTCTACCTAGGAGGGGATAGGATAAAGGTACAGAAAACACTTTTGACCTCACTGTTCATCTTTCCTGTAGAAATAACTTAAATATCCCTTAGTTGATCACTGGTTACGCATATTATGGTACATACAAAAAATGGGAAAATCTTGTAGAAGTTATGTCTTACCTCATTCTGTTGCTATAGCTAGAAATGATCTGTTTGTCACCAAACCATTTCAACAGGTAAGAAGGACAGTCTCATGGAGGCTGTGGATGAGCTAGCCTAGGCAGGACATTGGAACCTGGGGTCCTCTCTGAAAGAAACAGCACCCCATTAGCTTACATGAAATTTCTTACATGAAATCCCTTACATGAAATTTTTCAAATCATTCCAGATGATGTCAACTCAGATAAAGTTTCTTTACTCACTTATAGTAATTTCTAGTTTACAAAGCATATTTATATATATTATTCCATTTAACTCTTATAAAAACCTATTAAATAGGTGCCATCTCCATTTTACAGAGGAGGAAAACTGAGGCTCAGAGAGCTAAAGTTACTTGACCAAGATCATATGTCTAGCAAATAAAAGTAATGAGATTCAGACCAGGCCTTTTAAGTCCTTAGAATAACTTTTTCCCAAGCTGCTTAGGCCAGAGATGTCACTACCTCCTGTAGGTTATACAATTACTTAATGTCACATTTTTGGTCAGGAATATACACACACACCCACCCATGTACACACACATATGTGATAATTTGTATCTCATTATAGTTATAGGCTTCCTTCTTTGAAATTAATCCCTAAAAAACACAATATATTATGAAGGAAGAATTCTCTTTAAGATTTGGATCTATTGATTAGCCATTTTAGACTTTTTCCCTAGGTTAAATATTTATAGGCCCTTTCACGATGCCTTGCTATCCTTATTTCCTCATTTTTAACGTTTCCAGAAATAAGAAGCAACTAAAGAAGACATTGATTGGAGGCTTGGAGACAAGCATAAGAACTAAAGAAGCACATACATTTTGTATTTAAAAAATTCGGTGTATATAATGCCCCTGGCCAACAGGATGAGGTCATCCTTGAAACAAAGAATATATTGTGGAGGGCTCTGAATCAGAATGCTGAAAAGAAAGACTAAAGAAGTTAAGAAGGAATTTTCTGGGAGATACCCCTATTCAAATATAGTAAAGAGCTCTTCTCTAATGATCATAAGACAGAACAATAGAAAATAGAGATAAGGGCAACAAGAGTATTAAGTTATACTAAAGGAATGTTTTAGTATTTTAACAAGGAGTTTGAAAGCATAAAGTGACTGACCAAGGAGTAATGAAAGATCTTTTCTGTACTCCTTGCAAATAGGACAGATTTCAGTGCATCAGGTCTCATTTCAGGTCAAAATGGTCCAAAAGCACAGTGGACTGGAGCCTGTTCTTCCTTCAGTGTTTGCTTGTGTGTTAATAGCATTAAGATACATCCACTCTCACTCCTCTCCATATCCAATTAGCCTCGTTCCCTCTTTTCAACCTTCTCTACCGGCTCTATGCACCATCCACCCCATTTACGATTTACCATACATAAATCCATTTATTTGTTGATTCAGTTTTTGTTTGGTGCCTACCAGGCACACACTCCAGTCCTGCCCTCCACACTTTTACACATACTGGTCGTTTTTTGTGTTATTGTCCTTTACCCCTATTGGCTCCTGGTGAATTCTTTCTTACCTTTTGTGATGCAAATTATACACTGCCTCCTCAGCAAAGCCTTCCCCAATAACCTATCATCTCTCCTGTCCTTTTCTTTTAATGAAAAATCACTTAATTTCTTTTCAGAAGTAAGCTGTTTTGATTCCATTATTTGCTCTTTAAGCCACAAATGTTGTGGACAGTTAATACAAGGCCCTTCAAATGATCAGAAGAATTAAATTAGCTTTATAACAGACAGTTCTGGCAGTAGACCAATACTGATATATTTAACAATCTTTATCATAGATTAGCTAAGAAATAAATGCTAAATATAACATTGAAATAATATAAAATAAAACTGAAAATAGGTAAAACTATATGCAGCAAGATTTAGATCTATAAATTTTGACTTGGGAAAATGGGACTGGATAAAAATAAGGCCCACAAAACAAATCTCATAGAAGCAGAAGCTATTATGGTAAAATTGATTTGAACAAAATACTGATAGAAATAAGTTAAACATAAATAAGTTAGTCTGGATCAAAATAACTTCAGTATTTTTATTCACATGACAAAACTGGAAATATTTTAAGTACTCTACTAAAAAACTGATCAAGGAATTAATTCGGATGAATGAATTTATTAAGATTGCTGCTGCTAAGTCACTTCAGTCGTGTCCCACTCTGTGCGACCCCATACACGGCAGCCCACCAGGCTCCTCTGTCCCTGGGATTCTCCAGGCAAGACTACTGGAGTGGGTTGCCATTTCCTTTTCCCACTAATCACTGCTGCTGCTGCTAAGTCACTTCAGTTGTGTCCGACTCTGTGCAACCCCATAGATGGCAGCCCACCAGGCTCCGCCGTCCCTGGGATTCTCCAGGCAAGAACACTGGAGTGGGTTGCCATTTCCTTCTCCAATGCATGAAAGTGACAAGTGAAAGTGAAGTCACTCAGTCCTGTCCGACCCTCAGCGACCCCACGGACTGCAGCCTTCCAGGCTCCTCCATCCATGGGATTTTCCAGGCAGGAGTACTAGAGTGGGGTGCCATTGCCTTCTCCGCCCACTAATCACTAGGGAAATGCAAATCAAAACCAGAGAGACACCATCACACCCATGAAGGTGGCTATTGTTACAACAGAGAAACAGAAAATAACAAGAGCCTGCAAGGATGCGGCAAAAACTGGAACCCTGTGTACTGTTGGTGGGAATATAAAATGGTGCAGCTGCTGTGGAAAGCAAGTTCAGTGGTTCCTCAAAAATTAAACCAAGCGATCCAGCAATTCTAGATACACACCCCAAAGAACTGAAAACAGAAGCTCAAAAATATGCTGGCACACCCATGTTCACAGCAGCATTATTTACAACAGCCAAAAGGCAGAAGCAACCCAAATGCCCATCAGTGAGTGAATAAACAAATGTGGTGTTTCCATAAATGGAATATTATTCAGCCACAAAAAGGAAAGAAATTCTGACAAGTAGTACAACACAGATGGACCTTGAGTACATCAAGCTAGGTGAAATAAACCAGTCACAAAAGGACGAATACTGTATAATTTCCCTTAGGTTCACATCCAGGGCTGCCTCCTCCAGCTTCTCTTTTTATTACTACTTTCTTTTGCAGCTAGGTGAGTCACTTTTTCCTCTTTGGATCTTAATTTTCCCATCTGTTAAATGGGGTTGATAACCCCACCCTTGCAGGTATCTTTGGGCTAATAACTGAGATGGCACAAAGCAACTGCCTGGTATAGAACTGAATTCACAGATGGTTCTCAATAAACACTAAAACTTTCTGCTGTTTTACCAACAGCTTACCAGTTTTGGATGACCTTAAGGAAAAGACTGAACCTCTGTGAGCTGTATTTTCCTTGTTTGGGTCACGGTAGAGTGAGGGTAGGCTCTGGGTCTCTGTTCACCCACCAGAAAGCCAGGGATGATGTACTTACCTCACACAGGCCAGTGTAAGTGTGGTGAGGAGGGGCTGTATGTGTCAGTAAACAGTGGGTGCTCAATAAGTGACAGCCTATGATTGCACTCTCTTTTCCTGGGATTCTTGCCCATTTTACTGAGCAAATTCAGAGCTTGGGAGGCCCGAGAGAGGTTCCTCCAGGGGGCCCTCCACCCCAAGGCTCCCAACACCAGGACAAACCTGAACACTGTCCACCCCTTAGGCCTAGAGGGCTACCCATTCCCTGTCTCCTCTGTCAGCTCTAATCCCGCAATGTCACACGTGGGTGGGTGNATGAAGGTGGCTATTGTTACAACAGAGAAACAGAAAATAACAAGAGCCTGCAAGGATGCGGCAAAAACTGGAACCCTGTGTACTGTTGGTGGGAATATAAAATGGTGCAGCTGCTGTGGAAAGCAAGTTCAGTGGTTCCTCAAAAATTAAACCAAGCGATCCAGCAATTCTAGATACACACCCCAAAGAACTGAAAACAGAAGCTCAAAAATATGCTGGCACACCCATGTTCACAGCAGCATTATTTACAACAGCCAAAAGGCAAAAGCAACCCAAATGCCCATCAGTGAGTGAATAAACAAATGTGGTGTTTCCATAAATGGAATATTATTCAGCCACAAAAAGGAAAGAAATTCTGACAAGTAGTACAACACAGATGGACCTTGAGTACATCAAGCTAGGTGAAATAAACCAGTCACAAAAGGACGAATACTGTATAATTTCCCTTAGGTTCACATCCAGGGCTGCCTCCTCCAGCTTCTCTTTTTATTACTACTTTCTTTTGCAGCTAGGTGAGTCACTTTTTCCTCTTTGGATCTTAATTTTCCCATCTGTTAAATGGGGTTGATAACCCCACCCTTGCAGGTATCTTTGGGCTAATAACTGAGATGGCACAAAGCAACTGCCTGGTATAGAACTGAATTCACAGATGGTTCTCAATAAACACTAAAACTTTCTGCTGTTTTACCAACAGCTTACCAGTTTTGGATGACCTTAAGGAAAAGACTGAACCTCTGTGAGCTGTATTTTCCTTGTTTGGGTCACGGTAGAGTGAGGGTAGGCTCTGGGTCTCTGTTCACCCACCAGAAAGCCAGGGATGATGTACTTACCTCACACAGGCCAGTGTAAGTGTGGTGAGGAGGGGCTGTATGTGTCAGTAAACAGTGGGTGCTCAATAAGTGACAGCCTATGATTGCACTCTCTTTTCCTGGGATTCTTGCCCATTTTACTGAGCAAATTCAGAGCTTGGGAGGCCCGAGAGAGGTTCCTCCAGGGGGCCCTCCACCCCAAGGCTCCCAACACCAGGACAAACCTGAACACTGTCCACCCCTTAGGCCTAGAGGGCTACCCATTCCCTGTCTCCTCTGTCAGCTCTAATCCCGCAATGTCACACGTGGGTGGGTGGGCAGAGCATGGGGCCCCCCACGAGGCCCTCAGACATTGACTCAGGGAACCCTGGCTGCACACTCAGGCTTGCCTGTGCTTGCTGGGCTGACTTGGACCTTCTGAGTCTGTGCCTGCCATCTGGAAACGCGGAAAAAGGTGCTTCCAATAGAGTAATGAGGTGGTGCAGGACCACACACGTGAGGCTCACGTGGACTGCTCTCTCTTATCTGCAGGATGTCATGTATGGGATCCTGGGGTCCATCCACAGAGACTTTTGGGGTCATCTTTACAATGTTGCTCAGATCAACCCCTGGAAGGTTGGATTAAGTCATATCAATAATTCAATGGTGCTGGTATAATTCTGATTTAAATGCTGTTATTCACTAACATAGAATAAATCAGAAGGCCACAACAGTGAGAGGAAAATAATTGTAGAATCGTTAATAGTGAGACAAAAATATTTACTGGTTCTCCAGCACAAAATAAACTTTTGATTAATGGTTTTTTGAACAAGTAAATGAATATTTAAACAATGTGATTTTTGTTGATCACTTTCTATCTATGTAACCCACTGACTGAAATTTACCTGAAGTTTATATTTATCAAATTTGAAATATAATACATAATTAATTCTGAAAAATTTGTATTTTTAGCTTTCTTTTGAACATTTCAAGGAGTTGTAAATTCCAATTGATCTATGTATCCTCCTACCTTAATTTTAAATAAACAAAAATATGTATTACTCAGGAAATGAAAGCATGCAATACAGAGAAAAAGGGACAAATTAGAGAAACCACCATGATAACGCTGAATATTTCTTCACTATTTCATTGATCCTTCTGCTTTCCAAGAATGAAAGAGAGAACCTTGAGGGCAAGGGAAGTGAACTGAGGAATGAAAATTGATTTTTTATTTAGNTACTCAGGAAATGAAAGCATGCAATACAGAGAAAAAGGGACAAATTAGAGAAACCACCATGATAACGCTGAATATTTCTTCACTATTTCATTGATCCTTCTGCTTTCCAAGAATGAAAGAGAGAACCTTGAGGGCAAGGGAAGTGAACTGAGGAATGAAAATTGATTTTTTATTTAGTTTGTTTTAAGGAAGCTTCACACCATAGCTTAACTATAGTTGTATAAAATTTTGAATATATTTCAAAAGCCTACAGAAAGAATGGAAGAAAATAGAATTGAATTTTCAATGAAGGGGAACTTCTGTGCCAAAGGTGATAAATCATCAGTCAGCCTTTTGGCTCACACAGATGTGTTTTGTTAAGCCACAGTCTTTCCTCTGAAGGACATCTCGTGAAACTCAAGATATAAACTTCTCAGGGAAAAACAATCAGAAGATCTTCCTGCACTGTGCCTATTCTTAACAATGACTAGTAGACTTAATTAGTTTATTAGAAGCCTCTAGCCTGTCCCAGTCCCAAGACTCTTACTTGTCACTCCACTGCAGTATGTTCTGATAGGAATTCAAGCTTCGCCTAAGTCTCACTAGAAATCATGAAGAGAAAGATAGATTGGACTATATCAAATGGAAAACTGGTAGAACTAAAAAAAGAAAATATAAGAGGCAACAATATATGAAATTTATTTTAAAGAGCTTGTCAAAACACCAAGATCTTAAGAGATAAAAGGACAAGAACTAATAATTCTTAAAATGGAAAAACCATTCCAAAGTGTTCAAACTCATTAATAACAAACAATAGTTTTAAAACAGATATGATAGTTTTAAAACTATTTATGATCCATTGAATTATATAAATTATAAAATTATAACATGCTGGTTAAATGGTACTCCACTCTTGGCTGGAAAGCAGTTTGAAAACATGTAACAAAAGCTTTAAAAATGTTCATTTCTTTTAATTTAGGATCTTTTAAATAATACTGACCCCAGAGTTCAATTATCTGGATTAAAATTCTGGCTTCACTGTGTTGAACACAACAATGTTGTGCTCTATCTACCCAAACAAATAAAGCAAAGATTTCTGACAAAATAAATAAATAAAATTCTGGCTTCAACACATGTCAACTGTGTAAACTGAGGTGACTTAAATTAACATGCCTCAGCTTCCTCATCTCTAAGATAGAATAATAATGATAGTAACTACGTTATATTAGTTGCTCAGGCGTGTCCGACTTTTTGTGACCCCAAGGACTGTAGCCCACCAGGCTCCTCTTTCCATGGAATTTTGCAGGCAAGAGTACCAAAATGGGTTACCATTCTCTTCTCCAGGGGATCTTCCTGACCCAGGGATCAAACCCAGGGACTCCTGCTTTGCAGGCAGATTCTTTACCATCTGAGCCACCAGGGAAGCCCAGTAACTACATTATTAGATCATTGTGAGGATTAAATGACTCAGTATTTGTGGAGTTTTTTGACTAGTGCCTGGCACACAGTGCTAAATAAGTTTTCTAATGTGAATAGAATCAACCATTAAAAAATTTACTGTAAGAAATTAATTACCAAAGCTTTATACACAAAATTGCAAATCATGGCATAATTTATAACAGCAAAAAATAACAAGCTATAATTGAGAAATGGTTATCTATATTGTAGAAGATTAAAGTGTTGAAATATATAGTCATTAAAATTATGTCTATGAACTCTCTATAATGATGCTGAAATACTTAGTAATTTTAAGTGAAACAAAGAGCAAAATATAAACCAGCATATTTGGTATACCCATGAGTACATTAATTAAACAGCATTTTCCTTTGCATTGATAAATGATCAAAGGAAGCTCACCAAAATGTTAAAAGTGGTTCCTTGTACTTTCATATGTTGCTCTATATACATTTTTATGGTATAAAGTGATATTATGTGCAATAATATTATTTTGGTATGATTTATAAAATGCACCAAAGATAAACACACTCTCACTCATTACATCTTCTTACTCATAGTGTTTAAAATACCCTTGTTAAACTGAGTAAATACTGTATATAGTTAGTTTGTTTAATAAAGCTATATGTATATGTAATTTAAAAATATTAGGTATATTCAAAAGAAATAGATCAACTTAATAAATACATAATTTATTCATTCACTCAACAAATATTTATAAAGAACTTATTATGAACCAGGCCCTGTTTTAGACACCTGGGAAAGAGCAATTGATCAAAACCCTGATGCTGGGGAAGACTGAAGGCAGGAGGAGAAGAGGATGACAGAGGATGAGATGGTTGGGTCGCATCACTGACTCAATGCATATGAGTTTGAGCAAACTCTGGGAGGTAGGGAAGGACAGAGAAGCCTGGTTTACTGCAGTCCATGTGGTTGCAGAGTCAGACACAACTGAGCAGCTGAACAACAAAGACTGTCCTCATGATGCTTCCATTATATTGCAATTAAGAAAATAAAATAGAAATGGCTTTGGCTAAAAGAATGTTGAAGTGGCTAAAAATATACACCTCAAAGGACTAAAAAAGATTTAGAAGAGTTAAACTCATGGTATTATTAACCAAAGTCCATCAAATTTAATAATTCTTAGACATATGCATTTCAGACAGTCATATTCTGAGATGATTTCCTTGGATGTTAAAATTAAGAGAAATAAAGACAGACCCCTAAGCAGATGCAAAAATAGAAAACTCTTATTAAAGAGTTGAAATCATCCAACTATCGATACACATAAGATGTTATGAATTTGTTAAATGTGAATTTTATGTAAATCTGTCATTGTGAAAATTAATCATTAGTCTCACAGGAGGATTAGTTTTAGGATACTTAGTTCACTCCCTTTAGGCTGTGGTGGAATTAATATCTAAATTGCTTTTGTGATTTTTATGGGAATTAAAAGAAATATTTTTATCAAATACCTGGCTAAGTCTAACCTTCATCTATTATAGAGCAATTTATATTGTCATAGCCTTAGCAAAAAATAAGACTAATGTTCAATCCTTTCTTTACCACGCAGTAGACATTTTTCAAGGAAATGTGACCTTTCCCCCTTACTCTGACTCTTCTAGATTCTATTCTTTTATAGTTAGATCTACTGCAAAATCTCCATATTTCTGAAACATGAAGAATTATACTTCATATTGCATGTTGGTCTGACATTGTGAGGGCCCTCACTTGGCATGACAGATCTTTACTGCTACGGACAAGACAAAAGCACAGTCTGTATTCACAAGGAAACTTCTCTGGCACCCACAAGTGAGCTGTGATTTTAGATCTTTCTTTCAATCTACTTTCTTACTTTTAGAGGGATTTCATATCCACTTGTTTCCACTTGATAGGTGTTCATTGTCTCCTCCCCAGAGACACAATCTGAGCTATAGAGCAAAAGCCAAATAAAAACCTTCTGAAAATAATCACCCCTAGAAGGGGTTTTACATAATTTGGGGAAAAGTGCACCCCTGAAAAAACATTTCACTTCCAATACTCTAAAAAGCAGAGGGAAAACAAAGTGAAAAGGTGACCAGTTAATCTACTTTTAGAATGATCTGTGAGTGTGCTTAGTCACTCACTTGTGTCCATCTCTTAGTGACTCCATGGACTATAGCCCGCCAGGCTCCTCTGTCCATGGAATTCTCCAGGCAAGAGTACTGGAGTGGGTTGCCAGTCCCTTCTCCAGGGGATCCTCCCACCCAAGGTATAGAACTCAGGTCTCCTACACTGCAGATGGATTCTTTACTGCCTGATCCATCAGGGAAACCCTTTAGAATGATTAGTCCCTGAATATTAAAGGCCTGGCTATTTGTACATGATGAGATTGTTGGAAATTATACACAGGTACTTTTTGATTGATGAGGTCAAAATTGAGCAGTAGATAGGCTTGTTTTAGAAGTCTTAGGGCTACAGTTGATGTGAACTACAGTGCCATTTATGTTGTCTAGAAAACTGTATGGATTGTAAAAAGAATCAGAAATACAAAGACAGGGAGAGAAGACAGACCATTTGAAAGTCTTGGAAAGAACTAAAGCATTATCAGGTCAATGACATACATTGTATTAATACTTTGAAAACCAACATCTATATGTGAAATATACATATATATGGCAGATGTATAGAAAAAGCTTAGGGTTTGGAAGTAGATAAACTTACTAATAACATTTTGTTGATTGGTGTAAATATTAATTGATAAGGAAAAACCTATATTCAATGTGACTGACCAACAGTATACTTTCATTACCCTCTCCTTTACTTCTTTTCTCCCTTCTTTTCTTCTTTGCACTCCATATGTTGGAAAAGATCTTTTAAAGTCTTGATCCAATGTTCCACTGCCATGGAAAATTCCTGGGTAGAAACTCGTGGTTTTTACAAAATCACTCTTCTGGATCAGGAAATTATTTTGTATATCAGATTAAACCGTCTCATCTCAACTCCTTGCCCTATCTCATTTTAAATTTATTTATTTTGTATTCCTTGGAGAAAATGGGAAAAAACTGAATTTTCATGTTATTTGTTTGTTTTGTAATATATTCACAAACCTCTCTGAGACTTCCTCAGGCATCTTTTCTCAAAGGAACAGGAAAGAAAAATGCACAGATTAACAGGAAAACTACTCACAGGCAAATGAAGTGAGAGAAAAGCACAACTGGGAAAGGAGGAAGAGAAAGACATCAGGAGGAAGATAGAAGGAAAAAGGTGGATGGGAAGAAAATGGAAGGTAAAGTCAAATCAGGGAAAAATGCGAAAATTAGAAATAAAGACTAGATTGTGAAAACGTAACTGGGACCATCCCTTCCACTTCTGTGACTCCTCATGGCTTAGACTCTCTCACATGTGCCTCACAACAATCTGTGAGGACCTTCATGCGAAAAGGTGCCACTAACAAGACTGTAAAATGGAAAAGGAACCTCGGGAAAGAGGAAGTGACCTGACTTGTCAAGTATCTAGAAAGGTAGAGAGGTAAGACTCTAATTGTGGCCATTTAGTATCCTCAAAACCCCTGTGAATCAAGGCCATTTATCAATAGTGTATGAAAACCAAAAGAAACTTTCTGGTCCTGGGACAGTGGCCTTTCTGCTATTCATGCTGAAAGAGAATGGAAAAATTATTAAAGGTAGGGATAGAGAGAGAGAGGGAGATGAAGGACAAGGTGAGGGCAGACAGAGAGCCAGAGAAAGAGAAAGAAAAACTCCCAGAAAGAGGAAAAGCCAAATAGGAAACAGACTGAGAGGCCCACATAAGCAAAATGGCACATGTCTTTGGGTGGTACAGAATCAACCCACTAATCTAGGAGTCTGGAACCCTCTCAGTTCAACCAGGTAACTCAGAAGAACTGGTCTGATTTTGGGCTCTTTCTGCCTTAGGTCACTTCAAAACCAGACCAGCCGTCTCATCCAAGCCATCTGTCCCTCAGCCAGAGTAAGAAGGGCAGGTGGGCAGACTCAGAGAGCCTGATAGAAACATGGAGGGGAGACACAGAAGCAGCAACTAACTGGAGATGGTTGGGAAATCAGAGGCGTAGCTAGTCATTTAGGGAGGAAGAAACAGAGCAAGGGTCAACTGAGTCAAGATCTGTGACATTTGGCTTAAAAAAAAAAAAAAAAACAACCCTGTGACATCTTGTATATGGCCACTCTGTACTGAATCCTGTGTGATCTGAACACAAGTGGGTTTTGAAAGAGATGGTGAGTGTTCATCTCTTATGGATGCCAACAGAGGCAGAGTCAGCTTTCAGCATAGAATACATTCACTGACCTTTTCCATGGGCTTTGACATATAAAAGTGAGGACACTGGCCGTGCTGCTGTCAGGCCGAGTGAAGGTGCTGTGAGTTCTGCTGGAAGCCAGCTGCTCGTGTGGAGTGCAAGTGTCCAAGCCTCTGTTCCTTCTGACTCCACTGTACTCTCTATGCTCGTTCTCATTCTATCACCACACACAGACACGCACACACCAGTGGAGCAAGAGATCCACGGGCTCACAGCATCATGGAAGTAGAGACTGCTTCTCTCTGGCTACTATAGGAAACTTACTATAACAGATGGAGAATCCATGTTTAAGTTTGTCTTTATCTGATCAGGTCTCAGGAGTCTAAGCAGATCAGAGCGGTCTTAGGATCCTCAGGGAGACATGTCCATTGGCAAAGCGCCCTGCAAATTCTGGGTTAGTTTCAGATTTGCCAGGCAGAACATTTTTTTCCCCACTCAAGACTGCTGTTTGTAAGAACTAGAAGTCATGATATTTCTGTTTTTTTTGACCACTTATGTCAGACAAAGAATCCCCATTCCTCAGACGTAGAACCTACCTATAACCTATCACTGTCCCCCTCAACCCGAGGGATTAAGGAAGATTCAGTCCAATGTGAAATGCCAGGAAATGAAGTTTTCTTTGGAAAAATGTTTAATTCAGTACAGTTCCTAAATGAAATCGATTATCTAGTCATGTTCAAAATGTCTTATTTGTCCTGTATACTCTTTTTTTTAAACAGTGGGTTTGTTAGTATAAGAATCCAAGCAAGACCTTTATAAGCAGCACAGCACAGGAAAGAGTGGGCCATGTCAATAAGACTAATTTTGCATACCTCTGCTGGCAGTGAGAAGGCTCTAATTTCCTCCCCTGCCTTGCTCAGATGGGTTTAGCAATTGCACAGGGTTGAAGCTATAGAAGCAGCATTTCATCAAACTTGGCCAGGGACAACACGACTGATAATGTGATAGTGTGCCATGTTTAAGCCTCTACCTCTATTTTCACTTTCTTCTCAAGCAATATTTGAAATCATGTGCCAAGGGACAGTCTACTGGGGTGATGAAAGAAGCCCTTTATTAGGAACTGCTTGTGTTCAGGACATTCGTGCAACATGAGGAGAAACCAAAGAAGCGGGTAAGGCAAACAAAAGCCACCCTGCCGGGAGACCAGGAAACCGTCATCTGTAGAACAAGGTGAGAAACGGGGTCAACCTCTGCCAGGAGTATCTTTAGGGAAGGAATGTTATTTTGAAATTGATACATGAAATGAAGAAAATGAACAGCTTCCAATCTAGGTAGTATAGAAATAGCTTTAAATCTATCTCCCTCTGACTTTGAATCAAGATGAAGAGACATCCTGACCTTTCCTCAGGCTCTTGGGTTCATTCTTGAGGGAAATTTTTTTCTGGGGTGATAAATAGATCTCTGTACAGGACTAACACTGGATCCTTTGTTCTTTAACCACAAATGAAGTCCTAAAGTCTTTCACTCACTTGTCACTAAGTCTGAAAGGGTAATATCAAATATATTGCACCATCTGTAGGTATTAGTGTTAAAGAAAAAAACCCATCCTTATCCAATTTTTAACTGATCAAAATACAAAATACCATATTGTGCAATCTAACAAATTTTGAACCTGGGTGTAATTTTTTAAAAGAGAAATAGCTGTCCTGAATTAAGATGATTAACTCCATAAAGGGTGACATTTATTTTTTTGAGAACAAGCATTGTTGTACAGAAAGGATGACAAAACTTGTCTTTGTCACATGTCATGAAGTCCTTATGAAGCTTCTAGCTAAAGTTTTGGTCTGGGGCGTCAGCACTATTACTAATATTTAATAAATGGTAGAGAAATATAACAACTGACAGGCTACTATACACAACTCACAAAATTTTGTGTCTTTCTTTGGGACATGGTAAACAGAATTTCTTAATTTTAATATAGCCATATGTAAGATTGCCCATTTTTTTGTTAGTACTTTTGTCTTAAGGAACATTTCCCAACCCTGGCATCATATAAATATTTTTCTATTTTATCTTCTAAAGCTTTATTGTTTTACCAGTTAGATCTACTAAATTATAGGGAAGTTGTTTTTGTATTCAGTGGCTCAGAGGTTAAAGCGTCTGCCTCCAATGCGGGAGACATGGGTTCGATCCCTGGGTCGGGAAGGTCCCCTGGAGAAGGAAATGGCAGTCCACTCCAGTATTCTTGCCCAGAGAATCCCATGGATGGAGAAACCTAGTAGGTTACAGTCCACGGGGTCGCAAAGAGTCGGACACGACTGAGCGACTTCACCTTCCTTCCTTCCTTCCATACATCAAGTAGGAGGCAAATGTTGGTGTCACTTGTTTTCTATATGAAAAGTAGTTGTCTGTGTGCGGGTGTACTCAATTGCTCAGTCATATCTCACTCTTTGTGACCCATGGACTGTAGCTCACCAGGCTTCTCTTTCCATAGAATTCTGTAAGCACGAATACTGGAGTAGGTTGCTATATCCTACTCTAGGGGATCTTCCTGACCCAGGGATTGAACCCACATCTCTTGCATTGGCAGGCAGATTCTTTGCCACTGAGCCATTGGGGAAGCCAAGTTGTTTGGGTATCCTTAATTCAAACACCTTTCTCCATACTGCTTTGCAGTTCCACCTTTGTTATGAATCTTACATGGATTTTATGTGTGTACCATCATGCTGTTTGTTAGTAAAGACAGTTTTAATTCTTCCTCTTCACTCTTTAGGCCTTAATACTGATTAAAATACCAAGAATGGAAATAGTTGTTTTATTCCTTATATGAAGGAAAAAGTATTCAAGATTTCATCTTAACCTATATGTTTTTGCTTGTTTCTGTGGAATCCCTTTGTTAGACTGAGGGTCTCTGCCTTTCTCTAGCATTTCAAATTTATGTTCTCATGCCTACAAAATAAAAACTAGCTTTTGAGAACACATTTAAATCAAAATACATACATTTAAGCACATTAGAAAATTGTCTACTGTTGCACCAGTGGGGTGAGGAGAGTGGAGATAAAGGGTATAAAGACAGAATAAAAATTATTAAAGACATAAAACAAGAGGGCCTTTCCTTGCAGGGCCCAACGATGGCTTGTCAGACACAGAGGAATGTAATTAACTCAATCCTCCCAGGAACAAAATTTTTAAAACAAAACATATGAAAACACAAACATAAATATATTAGCACCTAGAACATGAACAAAATAGCATTTGAAAGAGGAAAAGCTGGAATGATGAACAGCTCGCAAAAGTACTGAAATGATATGGGCTTTTCATTCTGAATAAGAAGTCTAAAAAACATGTAAGTCTGATTATCAGACACACGGGTGTCATTTACAGTTGGAAGGGAGAAAGTAATGTTTTGGAGGTTCTGATTTAGATATCTGAAATACTTTATCTCACTTATCACTCAGTCTTTATAACCACATTGAGCTAGATACTGTCTTAGTCAAGACTTTTGGTTGTGAGAAATAGAAACTCATCCATAATAGTTTTGAGGGAAAAAATGGGAGTTTATATAAGGATGCATGGTTATCTCACAAACTCAAGAGCAAGAATGTAGGCAGGTCTCCAAAGCTGACTGAATCCTGGGCAGTCATTATCTTAGGTTGGTTGTCTGAAGACACGTTATTTATCTCTGCCTCCCTCTGTCCGATGACTTTCACCTATTCTCCCTGCCAATTTTGTTTGTTTGTTTCTTCAGGTACATTGCAGAAGACAGCTACTTCATAGCTTGAGTGTCTGCTTGTTCCAGGCTAGAAATGGACTGTACTTACTGCATACCAAAATCCCAGGAAAGAGGACGTAGTTGATCCAGCTTGACCGTACTGATTGTGGTGATGGGGGAGGGGTGGTGTCCCATGATACTTAACTAAAGTGGTTGCCAGCACCCACCACTGTGGGAGAAGAAGAGAGTTCTTGGGGAATGGTCTGCGTTTCTAAAATCTCTACCACAACTAACAGGACTGAGCAACATCTGCCAAATGAAGGAATGACATGAGACTCAGTGTTCTTCAACTTCAAAGCCCATGATTTTTCTAATACATTGTACAGCCTTCAAACGCTTGCATCTGAGATAACTGTTTCCATTACCTCAGTAAAAGAGAAAGGTCTTGTATAAGAGCATTTCCAGGAAACCGATGGCACATTCAAATCACAATAATTTGAAGAAGTTTAATAAAGATTTATTTGCAAAGGTGTGGGCATGGTATAGTGAAATCACAAGGGAGGTGGGCAGTTCCTGAAATCTAACATTAGAGGGGCTCAGCCTTAAGAGGCAATGGGAGACGGTGGTTCAAACCAATATTGTAAACCAATCATCAATCAGTTAAAAAAAACCAGAAACAACAACAGAGAACTAAGTAGGGCCACAAGGTGGGAGTGAGATTTTAGCAAGGGGACTCAAGTGAGTCCACAGCCCTCATAGGGAAACCAAGGTCCGAAGGATTAAATGCCTCAACCTCACACTCCTACTTCCTTCTGATATTCTGCCTATGCTACTCACTGGCTGAACCCAGTAGCAAGTCAGAGGTAAGGGAATCTGTTGATACGGTCCATACAGCTTAGCCTGTGAAGCTGAGAGCTAAGTGAAGAGAGAGAGGTATTATACTAAAGAGAGAAACAACTCTCTAGGTCTTTAGACTGGAAAATAAAAATAAACACCTGTAATCAGATTCGAAATTCAAAAATGAGATTTTTTTTTAAGGGTGTTCCTAGAGGTTCTAGATATGTTTAGTTTTCACGTCTTGGGTAAGCCATATATATTAAACTAATTACTTCAGGTGAAGTCATTATTTATTGTGCCTCAGGGTCTTCCTTGAAGGTCCAGGGCTCTGGACACTTTCATCAGAACAGCTTTGCTTTAGTATGGTTATTGCATCAGGATTCTGCATAAGATTTCACTGAGGAAATAGAGCTATAGCACCACCTATAGTCAGGCAATGTGCTAAGGACTCAAAAATGAATCTCAGATTAGTGAGGAAGGCAGAAAAGCTAATTAACAGTATACAGTGTTAGGAAAACGCATAGGATATGAAGGGAACCTGTTGTTCTGTGCTTAGTCACTCAGTCTTGTCCGACTCTGCGACCGGATTGAACCCAGAAGAGGGAAAGGATCAAGGAAGGTTTCCTGGAGTCAGTAACTGGAAAGGGAAGTAAAGAAATTCAGAGAACACTAATGTCCAAAAGAGGGAAGAGGAATCCAACAATTATGCAACTCTCTGAAACGAGGGATATCGCTTGGAAAGAAAGAGATTACAGATCCATGACAAGGATGTGAGCTAGGGTGATTCCACGTGATACGCAAAGATCTACGCTCACGCCTGCCTTCAGCCTTGCTCTGCCCCCATCCCATCCTCCGTCAAACTGGAGCAGCATTTCAACAATTGGATGATTTGGGAGAATGGCATTGAAACATGTGTAATATCATATATGAAACGAATCAACAGTCCAGGTTCAATGCATGATACAGGATGTTTGGGGCTGGTGCACTGGGATGACCCAGAGGGATGGTACGGGGAGGGAGGTAGGCGGCGGGTTCAGGATGGGGAACACGTGTACACTCGGGGCAGATTCATGTTGATGTATGGCAAAACCAATACAATATTGTAAAGTAATTAGCCTCCAATTAAAATAAATGTTTATATTTAAAACAAACAAACAAAAAACCCAAAACAACAACAACAAATTGCCCAGGGCTGGGAAGGTATCCTAAACCAGAGGCCCGCAGGCCCTAGCATGAGCACGCGCCTCCAGAGTCTCACAGAATAGCTGGTATCTCCCAGAGAGATCAGGTTCCAGCTCTACCGCGGGGAATGGGCGGCCAAGGAGCAGGCGCTCATTGGTTGTTTTAGCGGAGCTTTGAGAGGCTGGGGAAGGCTGATTGGCGCAGGTTTTTAGCTCGGACCACGTCCACCCCTTCTGGCGGGTGCAATCTGGTCAGGACCCCAACGCCTTCTGGGTAGTTCAGTGGTGTGGCGGCTAACCAAAAGCACGGGGCCCTCTTTAGATGAAAAGAGCGCAGGGCCGGGCTACAACTGAGGGCGGGCTGAGCCGGGACTCTGGGTAGAATTCTTGGGTTTCCTTCCCCACGTTTTTCTGCCCCTGGGCCAGTCTCTGCTAACCCTCTACACCAATGCGTTGGTTCCTATCTGGCACCCGGGTTTCCTGGGAGCCCAAGACCTTAAATGGCTTTGAGATGACAGTTCTAGGTCACTCAGTCAAATCCCAGTGTTCCTGGCCATACTCGCCCGTCACCACCCACGTTTAACACACTATATCTATGATCAGGCAGTTCCTCTAGTCTGGAATTACTAGTCCGTGTCAATTTCTGTCAACCCCACCCCNCAAATCCCAGTGTTCCTGGCCATACTCGCCCGTCACCACCCACGTTTAACACACTATATCTATGATCAGGCAGTTCCTCTAGTCTGGAATTACTAGTCCGTGTCAATTTCTGTCAACCCCACCCCATTTTTTCTACCTTTAATTTACTGATTATTCTTTAAGGCTTAGTTCTAATATCACCTTCTTATTATAAAGCCTGCCCCATTCTTCAGGAAAGTATTTGATTACCTGTTAGGGAGTTCAGGCTCTGGAACTGTTGCCCAGTGTAGAACTACATCTATGACATTTGAAATATGATGGAATTTTGAACAAATCAGCCTCTTCGAGCCTCAGTTTTGCAACTCAAAATGGAGGCAGTACTAGTGCCTAATGGGTTTTGTGAAGATTGAAAGAAGCTATTAGAACCTAAGTACTTAATAAATGTGAGTGGTGTTATCTGTCTTCTCATATATAGCCTTCTACTTTGTATAGGCCTGTT
>SJYW01050071.1:0-12879 GCA_006410735.1 Raphicerus campestris
GCCGTACAGCCAATCTTCTTTTTATGATTAAGTGCTTTAACAGGTAAGCCTCAACTACAAGGCACATTCACTCCTGCAGAACGCCTCATCCCCTGACAATGAAGGGATCGATGAGGTGTTATAGGAGGTGAGAATTAAGATTTGAATTGTGTACAAGCCACCGACAGTTGTATTTCTGTCTCGAGGACTGAAGGCAATGTTCTGAGTGGCTCACATTTCTTCACAGGAGCGTTGAAGGAAGCCAGCTCTCTTCTAACCTTGAGTCAGACCACGATCCTTGACTTTTTCAGCATCTGATCCGGTCGCTGGAAAGGGCACCGACTATGGATGGGCAGGAAAGCGGCCCTTGCTTGGTGCTCCTGGGGGAAGCTTTGATAAGAAGAGTGCACTGTTGTTGGATCCTTTCTGAGGAGAGTGACGGCAAACTGAGTTCCACCCAACTTCTCACAAGGTCAGGCATCCAGCGCTCAGGCTGGGTCTCTGTGAAGATTAGGAAACAACGAATATGCCTGCTGAGGTATCTGCCGGGCCCTCCTACTATGCCTCTTCAGACCCCAGGAGCCCGATTTCTCTCAAGAAGAAATGTTGGGAAACAACTCACTCCTCAGTCTAACTTCTCTCTTTATCAGCAGAACAATCTCTCAAAAGCAATTCAGTCCACTAATAACAGTAATATAGGCACCATAACTGCCTCCTGTCTTTGTCTCACTGCCTTTCCAGAAGGATGGGATGCTTTGAAGAGTCCCTCTTATTCCAGAAGGCGAGGCACCTGAGAATTTCCAGGAGGCTGGGTGCAATTAACCTGATGGTCTTCGATCTTCACAAAACCATCCCCCCACACTGTGATCTTCTCAGAGCTAGTAAATGGAGTTTTTGATGCTATCTTCTATTGAGAGTTTTTCTTTTCTCTTCCTTCCCTTCCATTTCTCTTTTTTGAGGCTTTTTTTTTTAAAAGAGAAATTTTAGGTTCACAGCTAAATCGAGAGGAGGGTATAGAGATTGCCCCCCACATTTGCATAGCCTCCCCCATTATCAACCTCTCCCATTAGGGTAGAACATTTGTTCCAACTGATATACCAACACCGACACATCGTAATCATCCAATGTCATTAGTTTACCCTAGGGTCCACTCTTGGTGTTCACTCTATAGGTTTGGACAGATGTATAGTGACATCATTATCCTATCAGTCAGAGTATTTTCACTGCCTTAAAAAATCCTCTGTGGAGACTTCCTTGGTGCCTAATTGTTAAGAACGCACCTTGCAATGCAGGGGACTAAGATCACACGTGCAGCTAAGCATCTAAGCCTGTGCACGGCAAATCCTGAGCCTGCATGCTCTGGAGCCCATGCCACAGCTAGAGATCAGTGAGCTGCCATGAAGATCCCACATGATGCAGCTGAGATTCCGTGTGCCACAACCAAGATCTGACTCGGCCAAATAAATATTTTTACAAACCCTCTATGCTCCTCCTATTCATTGTTCCCTTCCCTTCCAGTCCCTTTTACTGTCTCTATAGTTTTGCCTTTTCCAGAATGTCATGTAGTTGGAATTATACAGTATGTAGCCTTTTCAGCTTTTCTTTCCCTTATCAATATGCATTTAAGATTTCTTCATGTCTTTCTTGGCTTGAGAGCTCATTTCTTTCAGCACTGCCTAAAATTCCATTGCCTAGATGGAGCCCATTATCCCTTTACCTATTGAAGGGCATCTTGGTTGCTTCCAAGTTTTGGCAATTATGAATAAAGTGGCTATAAACATCTTTGTGCAGATTCGTGCCGATATGTGTTCAACTCCTTTGTGTAAACACAAAGGACCCCAACTGCTGGACTGTATGCTAACAGTATGTTTAGTTTTATAAGAAACCACCAAGAGGTCTTCCAAGACAGCAGGACCATTTTGCATGCCCATCAGCAATGGGCGAGAGTTCCTGTTGCTCCACATCCTTGCCAGCTTTTGGTGTTTGCAGTGATCTGAATTTTGGCCATTCGCGGTATCTCATTGCTGTTCTGATTCGAAGTTCTCTGAAGACATATGACGTGGCGCATCCTTCCTTCCTTCTTTCGTCCTTCCCTCCCTCCATCCTTCCCTTTCCTTCTTTTCTTTCTTTTTCTTAATAACATCCTTCCCTGGTGGCTCAGTGGTAAAGAATCCACCTTCAACGCAGGAGACGCGGAATCAGTCTCTGGGTCGAGAAGATCCCCTGGAGAAGGAAATGGCAACCCACTCCAGTATTCTTGTCTGAGAAATTCCATAGACAGAAGAGCCTGGGGTTGCAAAAGAGACAGACTTGACTGAGAGACTAAACAATAGTAGGCTTATAGCCATCTCCCAAGCTGCTTCTTTCTAAGTTTTTCAAGATGCAGTAGTGATTTTCCAGACTTGGGGGCTCTCAGCTCTCCTCTGGCAGCCTGGGTAGTGACTCAGCTGCCTCTGGAGTGCTGTGGATGTATTGTTTTCCTCTGCAGCCACGAGTCCAGCACTCCATTCTTTCAACACAAAGGCATTGTTATTGACTAGTTTTGAAGGGAAATTTATTTTCCTCCGCCCTCCTAAGCCACAACTTCGACACCTCCTCCTCCTCCTCTTCATAATAGTCTCAGTAGGATGTTCAATTATAGCTGAAAGCTCTACATATAAGTGACAGATTAAGAGGCTTGGCAGGTTGCTGCTATAATGTTCATTTCACCTGTTGGTTTATTTTTCTAACCGGCAGGCGCTGGGCTTCAGGTGAAGCTTTTGACAAAGTGCTGAGTGCAGATGCATCCCGTGGTCAGCCAGCCCTCTCTGCTGGGTGCTCTCAGCGTAGTCTCTCGCAGAGGTCATCTGGAGGGAACCTGTCTGCAGGGCATCACCCACGGCCATGGCACCTTTGATCTGGGTCCCCGTGAGGCCCCTTCAATCCCACTAAGTGATGGGAGAGCAGGAAGAAGCCCTCCAGACACACCTGCTCCTGGCCCCAGCCCCTGGCACAAAGCCTGGCACATGGTGGGCGCTGCATAAAGTCTGCAGGATGAAGTGCTCTGAAGCAGTGAGCCTTAAGTGTCTACAATTTGCTTCAGGTGGAGATAAAGGGGAGAACTACAAATTGTCACTCATGCAACACCTCTTGAAATTATAGAAGAAAAATGCCTTTTCTTTTCATGTTGGCTTCCAAAGGAATTGAGTTGGCTGAAAAGTTCTTTTGGGTTTTCCATAAAGATTGAAGAGAAAACTCGAAGAAACTTTTGGGCCAACCCAATATATATCTAGCCCCACCCACTCTGCCCAGCTTCCTGATTTCCTCCAAGGACCCTCCTAGGTGTCTGTGATGTCCCTGGGGTCTCACTGTTCTCAGCTCACCTCTTCAAGGGGCATCCTCTCTTAACTTGAGGCCAAGGCTTTCCAGGAAACTTTGCCCTATTAAAGGCTTATTAAAGCAAGTCTTCTCCCTTCCAAAGAATGACATTCCAATGGTGGAATTTCAGATGGAACAGCAGTTTCCACCATGTTTTCAGCCTGTTGTCACCTTCCAGATACAGGAGGTTGCTGCTTCGGATACCTTGAAGCTTTCTGGCAGAGCTATTGGGTAGGGCTGCTGCAGTCGTTGGGCACTGCCAATTTAAAAAAAAAAAATCTTTATTGACTTATTTGACTGGGCCAGGTCTTAGTTGTGGCATGTGGGATCTTTAGTTGAGGCATGTGGGATCTAGGTGCCCGCCCAGGGATCGAACCTGGGCCCTCTGCACTGGGGGCATGGAGCTTCTAGTCACTCGACCATCACGGAAGTCCCCACTGCTGCTTTTGACTGGCCTTTGTCTCGCCTTGGAGGTTGGGTTGAGGACACCAAGCATCTTCCTGGTGGTACCTCTGCCTTCTGCCTCTGCTTCCGAGACCTTTCAGAGCCTGGAGCCCTGTGCGCAGAGCACTCAGTGCAGGCTTGTCCTTCCAGAGCCTTCTCAGGATGGGGCCTTCCTCAGGGGCTGTCTTTTATGTCAGAGCTCGACCTTACTGTCTGATTAGGATATCTTTCTTCGGTGTTCCTGGAGGTCTCTGTACTTCAAATGGTATTTGAATTTCCTCTGTGTCTTTTCCTCCCAGTAGCTGCAAGTTCCTCAAGGGCAGGAATAGCTATTCTTATTTACATTCCTACGGTCCAGTATAGCACCCACCTAATTATAAACACAGGCAAAAAATAAGGAGAAAGAGGGAGAGGTAGAGAGAGACACTGAAAGGAGAAGGAAAAACATGGGAGGACGAGAGGAGGGAAGGCAGGAGGGTGGAGGAATGAGAAAACCACAGGTCAGGCACCCAGTGTCTGTTCTTTCCCACTAGTCTAATAGCAATTTGCCAGTGTAGTCTAAGAACTGTGTGTGTTGTGTTAGTCGCTCAGTTATGACTCTTTGTGGCCCCATGGACTGTAATTTACTAGGCTTTTCTGTCCATGGGCTTCTCCAGGCAAGAATACTGCAGTAGGTAGACATTCCCTTCTCCAGGGGATCTTCCTGACCCAGGGATCAAACCTGGGTCCATCCCACATTGCAGGTAGATTCTTTATCATCTGAGCTACCAGGGAAGCCTAAGAGAACTGGCATTATATATACACCCTATGGATCTGAGTTGCCATCCAGAGAGTGGGTGATATTGGGTTCTTTTGCTGGGAGCTGGGGCACATGTCTTAGAGCTGTGATGCACTCATAGATCATTAAATTCAAGGTTTTTTCTTCCATCTCATTGGTCCTAGTAGTTACTGTTAGTAACCACTCTGATCTTAAGCCCTGCTTTGAAGTTGGGCACCGTGGGTGTTTTACATTTACCCTTTATCAGCAACCAGTTGGTGTCTTGTAATTGCAAATTATTTGAGCAAGAGGCGAATTGTGTAGCAAGAATCTGAAAAGGTCAGGGGAGCTGTGTCTAAAAAGATGCAGCGGGAGGATTAAGAACCTTCACTTGAAACATTAATTTTAGACAATCACGAAGCCCCACTTAATTAAACTGGAGGAAATGCGTGTGGTGTTCAGTCCTTCTGCGATGAGTAAGCTGGGGTAGCGCTTCCTGCATGAGAGCTATGAATGTGTGTGTGAGTGTCTGTGCATGTGTGTGCAGGGCACACGTGCAGCCAGGCCTAATGTGGGGTGCCACACCCTGGTTGGCTGTAGGGTTGTCAGATCCAGCATGGATCCTGAGTGGTCAGTGCCCAGGCATGCAAATTATTCAACACAAGAATCTTCTCTGAGCAAGGAGAATTCAAGGTGTCCTAGAGACAAGGAGGGAACTGCAAATGCCCCCGCTTTTGAAGAAAAATGGCTCCCTACTCCAGTTCTCTTGCTTGGAAAATCCCATGGATGGAGGAGCCTGGTAGGCTATAGTCCATGGAGTCAGAGTTGGACACGACTGAGGGACTTCACTTTCACTTTTCTGAAGAAAAAAGCTTCTCCCCACCTCCCCATGGCTGAAGCACTGAGTTAACACAGGCTCAGTGACTGAATCCCAAGTCCTCCACGCCTTTCCCAGGGCAGGCCTTTTCTCTCTCCCTCCTTCACCTTCCTCTCTGTCCCTGCCATTCTTTGCCCCCACATTCTCCTTGGTCCTCTCTTTTACACTATTTACCTTTTGCCCCTAAACCCTCTTTTCTCCCAGAGTCATTTGCATCCCTGGGACATGCCACCTGCCCCAAGAAAGTGGAGCACAGACTTATTGAAGGGCTGATGGCGCCCTGTCCTATCTGCCCCCTTCCACTTGCTGCTGACTCTCCAGGTCACGGCCNAAGTTCTGGGTATGAACCCTCTTCTAGGACCATTCAGATTGTTGGCTAAATTAAGTTCCTTGAGGTTGTAGGACTGAGGTCCTTGTGTTGGCTGTCAGCCAGAGGCCTGTCTTTACTAGAGATCCTTGCTAGAGGCTGCTTGAATTCCTTTTTTGTATTTTCTGTGTGATCCCTATTGCAACTTCAGGGGATCAAGTCCCAACCACAGTTAAAAATTTCTCCAGCTTCCTCTTCTGCTGCACCTGTCTGATTCATGTGACGATGATGGGCCCACCTAGATAATCCAGGCAAATCCCTGCATTTTATAGTCTGTTAATCACATCTTCAAAGAACCCCATTCATAAACCCTGGGGATTAGGACATGGAGGGGTGCAGTCTGCCTCTTGCAGCCTCTAGGGTAGAGTAGGCAAGGGCAAACTTTTGGGACAGGAAGCCATACTCTTATGAAACCACGAGCAACTGGACACCAGGGACTGTGACTATGTATATATTGAGTTGGTGAGGTTGTTTCTAGTGGACTCCTGTTTTTATCCACCCAACATTCCTTTCTTTGGTGGAAATTCCCCTGCTTCATTCTCTGGGGGTTTTAGGGGCTGCCAAGCACAAGATTCACAGGATTCACCCATGTGGCCACAGGGATAGACCCATGACCCCAGATGGATCAACTAGGTCATCTCCTCCCAGCAGCTGTCTCCAGGGTGGAGATAGACAGGCCCTGGAAGTGTCTAGGGAGGAGTCAGAGAATGTCTAAGCCCTAGAGTTCTCTGGGCCAGCCCTGATTCAGTCCTTCTGGGGCCAGCACTGAGACCTACTAAGAATTCTTTCAATACACCCCTTTTGTGGTTTAACTTACTCAGAGTTGGTTTCTGTTGCTTACACCAAAGAATTGTAGCTGATACACTTACTTACTGTCCCACCACCATTATTATATAGAAGAACATTTTTTTTCAGGTGTCCTTGGAAACTAATGACTCTCACAGTTTACAGTCTCTGTAATGGAGCCTCTTACCTCTGACATGTCTTTTTAACACTTGCTTCACAAACCCTGATAAACCTGAAGGAGACATAGAGAAAAGAATTTACTAACATGTAATGCCTTAGAAATCAAGTTATTTACATGAAAGTATCAGCCAGTCAGGCAGAAATCACCACTGCTTTTAACCTTTTATTACCTACCATATATGAATTACAATCACACCATGTAGTTCTCAATCAAGATGATGGCCTGAATCATAAAATTTCAAGTACGAAAGGTACTGTTTATTCTAGCAGTGAAGTATGCCGTACAGCCAATCTTCTTTTTATGATTAAGTGCTTTAACAGGTAAGCCTCAACTACAAGGCACATTCACTCCTGCAGAACGCCTCATCCCCTGACAATGAAGGG
This sequence comes from Raphicerus campestris, assembly GCA_006410735.1. Lineage (NCBI taxonomy): Eukaryota > Metazoa > Chordata > Mammalia > Artiodactyla > Bovidae > Raphicerus > Raphicerus campestris. Next base: position 7,132 of record SJYW01050071.1, read on the forward strand.
ATCGATGAGGTGTTATAGGAGGTGAGAATTAAGATTTGAATTGTGTACAAGCCACCGACAGTTGTATTTCTGTCTCGAGGACTGAAGGCAATGTTCTGAGTGGCTCACATTTCTTCACAGGAGCGTTGAAGGAAGCCAGCTCTCTTCTAACCTTGAGTCAGACCACGATCCTTGACTTTTTCAGCATCTGATCCGGTCGCTGGAAAGGGCACCGACTATGGATGGGCAGGAAAGCGGCCCTTGCTTGGTGCTCCTGGGGGAAGCTTTGATAAGAAGAGTGCACTGTTGTTGGATCCTTTCTGAGGAGAGTGACGGCAAACTGAGTTCCACCCAACTTCTCACAAGGTCAGGCATCCAGCGCTCAGGCTGGGTCTCTGTGAAGATTAGGAAACAACGAATATGCCTGCTGAGGTATCTGCCGGGCCCTCCTACTATGCCTCTTCAGACCCCAGGAGCCCGATTTCTCTCAAGAAGAAATGTTGGGAAACAACTCACTCCTCAGTCTAACTTCTCTCTTTATCAGCAGAACAATCTCTCAAAAGCAATTCAGTCCACTAATAACAGTAATATGGGCACCATAACTGCCTCCTGTCTTTGTCTCACTGCCTTTCCAGAAGGATGGGATGCTTTGAAGAGTCCCTCTTATTCCAGAAGGCGAGGCACCTGAGAATTTCCAGGAGGCTGGGTGCAATTAACCTGATGGTCTTCGATCTTCACAAAACCATCCCCCCACACTGTGATCTTCTCAGAGCTAGTAAATGGAGTTTTTGATGCTATCTTCTATTGAGAGTTTTTCTTTTCTCTTCCTTCCCTTCCATTTCTCTTTTTTGAGGCTTTTTTTTTTAAAAGAGAAATTTTAGGTTCACAGCTAAATCGAGAGGAGGGTATAGAGATTGCCCCCCACATTTGCATAGCCTCCCCCATTATCAACCTCTCCCATTAGGGTAGAATATTTGTTCCAACTGATATACCAACACCGACACATCGTAATCATCCAATGTCATTAGTTTACCCTAGGGTTCACTCTTGGTGTTCACTCTATAGGTTTGGACAGATGTATAGTGACATCATTATCCTATCAGTCAGAGTATTTTCACTGCCTTAAAAAATCCTCTGTGGAGACTTCCTTGGTGCCTAATTGTTAAGAACGCACCTTGCAATGCAGGGGACTAAGATCACACGTGCAGCTAAGCATCTAAGCCTGTGCACGGCAAATCCTGAGCCTGCATGCTCTGGAGCCCATGCCACAGCTAGAGATCAGTGAGCTGCCATGAAGATCCCACATGATGCAGCTGAGATCCCGAGTGCCACAACCAAGATCTGACTCGGCCAAATAAATATTTTTACAAACCCTCTATGCTCCTCCTATTCATTGTTCCCTTCCCTTCCAGTCCCTTTTACTGTCTCTATAGTTTTGCCTTTTCCAGAATGTCATGTAGTTGGAATTATACAGTATGTAGCCTTTTCAGCTTTTCTTTCCCTTATCAATATGCATTTAAGATTTCTTCATGTCTTTCTTGGCTTGAGAGCTCATTTCTTTCAGCACTGCCTAAAATTCCATTGCCTAGATGGAGCCCATTATCCCTTTACCTATTGAAGGGCATCTTGGTTGCTTCCAAGTTTTGGCAATTATGAATAAAGTGGCTATAAACATCTTTGTGCAGATTCGTGCCGATATGTGTTCAACTCCTTTGTGTAAACACAAAGGACCCCAACTGCTGGACTGTATGCTAACAGTATGTTTAGTTTTATAAGAAACCACCAAGAGGTCTTCCAAGACAGCAGGACCATTTTGCATGCCCATCAGCAATGGGCGAGAGTTCCTGTTGCTCCACATCCTTGCCAGCTTTTGGTGTTTGCAGTGATCTGAATTTTGGCCATTCGCGGTATCTCATTGCTGTTCTGATTCGAAGTTCTCTGAAGACATATGACGTGGCGCATCCTTCCTTCCTTCTTTCGTCCTTCCCTCCCTCCATCCTTCCCTTTCCTTCTTTTCTTTCTTTTTCTTAATAACATCCTTCCCTGGTGGCTCAGTGGTAAAGAATCCACCTTCAACGCAGGAGACGCGGAATCAGTCTCTGGGTCGAGAAGATCCCCTGGAGAAGGAAATGGCAACCCACTCCAGTATTCTTGTCTGAGAAATTCCATAGACAGAAGAGCCTGGGGTTGCAAAAGAGACAGACTTGACTGAGAGACTAAACAATAGTAGGCTTATAGCCATCTCCCAAGCTGCTTCTTTCTAAGTTTTTCAAGATGCAGTAGTGATTTTCCAGACTTGGGGGCTCTCAGCTCTCCTCTGGCAGCCTGGGTAGTGACTCAGCTGCCTCTGGAGTGCTGTGGATATATTGTTTTCCTCTGCAGCCACGAGTCCAGCACTCCATTCTTTCAACACAAAGGCATTGTTATTGACTAGTTTTGAAGGGAAATTTATTTTCCTCCGCCCTCCTAAGCCACAACTTCGACACCTCCTCCTCCTCCTCTTCATAATAGTCTCAGTAGGATGTTCAATTATAGCTGAAAGCTCTACATATAAGTGACAGATTAAGAGGCTTGGCAGGTTGCTGCTATAATGTTCATTTCACCTGTTGGTTTATTTTTCTAACCGGCAGGCGCTGGGCTTCAGGTGAAGCTTTTGACAAAGTGCTGAGTGCAGATGCATCCCGTGGTCAGCCAGCCCTCTCTGCTGGGTGCTCTCAGCGTAGTCTCTCGCAGAGGTCATCTGGAGGGAACCTGTCTGCAGGGCATCACCCACGGCCATGGCACCTTTGATCTGGGTCCCGGTGAGGCCCCTTCAATCCCACTAAGTGATGGGAGAGCAGGAAGAAGCCCTCCAGACACACCTGCTCCTGGCCCCAGCCCCTGGCACAAAGCCTGGCACATGGTGGGCGCTGCATAAAGTCTGCAGGATGAAGTGCTCTGAAGCAGTGAGCCTTAAGTGTCTACAATTTGCTTCAGGTGGAGATAAAGGGGAGAACTACAAATTGTCACTCATGCAACACCTCTTGAAATTATAGAAGAAAAATGCCTTTTCTTTTCATGTTGGCTTCCAAAGGAATTGAGTTGGCTGAAAAGTTCTTTTGGGTTTTCCGTAAAGATTGAAGAGAAAACTCGAAGAAACTTTTGGGCCAACCCAATATATGTCTAGCCCCACCCACTCTGCCCAGCTTCCTGATTTCCTCCAAGGACCCTCCTAGGTGTCTGTGATGTCCCCGGGGTCTCACTGTTCTCAGCTCACTTCTTCAAGGGGCATCCTCTCTTAACTTGAGGCCAAGGCTTTCCAGGAAACTTTGCCTTATTAAAGGCTTATTAAAGCAAGTCTTCTCCCTTCCAAAGAATGACATTCCAATGGTGGAATTTCAGATGGAACAGCAGTTTCCACCATGTTTTCAGCCTGTTGTCACCTTCCAGATACAGGAGGTTGCTGCTTCGGATACCTTGAAGCTTTCTGGCAGAGCTATTGGGTAGGGCTGCTGCAGTCGTTGGGCACTGCCAATTTAAAAAAAAAAAATCTTTATTGACTTATTTGACTGGGCCAGGTCTTAGTTGTGGCATGTGGGATCTTTAGTTGAGGCATGTGGGATCTAGGTGCCCGCCCAGGGATCGAACCTGGGCCCTCTGCACTGGGGGCATGGAGCTTCTAGTCACTCGACCATCACGGAAGTCCCCACTGCTGCTTTTGACTGGCCTTTGTCTCGCCTTGGAGGTTGGGTTGAGGACACCAAGCATCTTCCTGGTGGTACCTCTGCCTTCTGCCTCTGCTTCCGAGACCTTTCAGAGCCTGGAGCCCTGTGCGCAGAGNTGCTTTTGACTGGCCTTTGTCTCGCCTTGGAGGTTGGGTTGAGGACACCAAGCATCTTCCTGGTGGTACCTCTGCCTTCTGCCTCTGCTTCCGAGACCTTTCAGAGCCTGGAGCCCTGTGCGCAGAGCACTCAGTGCAGGCTTGTCCTTCCAGAGCCTTCTCAGGATGGGGCCTTCCTCAGGGGCTGTCTTTTATGTCAGAGCTCGACCTTACTGTCTGATTAGGATATCTTTCTTCGGTGTTCCTGGAGGTCTCTGTACTTCAAATGGTATTTGAATTTCCTCTGTGTCTTTTCCTCCCAGTAGCTGCAAGTTCCTCAAGGGCAGGAATAGCTATTCTTATTTACATTCCTACGGTCCAGTATAGCACCCACCTAATTATAAACACAGGCAAAAAATAAGGAGAAAGAGGGAGAGGTAGAGAGAGACACTGAAAGGAGAAGGAAAAACATGGGAGGAGGAGAGGAGGGAAGGCAGGAGGGTGGAGGAATGAGAAAACCACAGGTCAGGCACCCAGTGTCTGTTCTTTCCCACTAGTCTAATAGCAATTTGCCAGTGTAGTCTAAGAACTGTGTGTGTTGTGTTAGTCGCTCAGTTATGACTCTTTGTGGCCCCATGGACTGTAATTTACTAGGCTTTTCTGTCCATGGGCTTCTCCAGGCAAGAATACTGCAGTAGGTAGACATTCCCTTCTCCAGGGGATCTTCCTGACCCAGGGATCAAACCTGGGTCCATCCCACATTGCAGGTAGATTCTTTATCATCTGAGCTACCAGGGAAGCCTAAGAGAACTGGCATTATATATACACCCTATGGATCTGAGTTGCCATCCAGAGAGTGGGTGATATTGGGTTCTTTTGCTGGGAGCTGGGGCACATGTCTTAGAGCTGTGATGCACTCATAGATCATTAAATTCAAGGTTTTTTCTTCCATCTCATTGGTCCTAGTAGTTACTGTTAGTAACCACTCTGATCTTAAGCCCTGCTTTGAAGTTGGGCACCGTGGGTGTTTTACATTTACCCTTTATCAGCAACCAGTTGGTGTCTTGTAATTGCAAATTATTTGAGCAAGAGGCGAATTGTGTAGCAAGAATCTGAAAAGGTCAGGGGAGCTGTGTCTAAAAAGATGCAGCGGGAGGATTAAGAACCTTCACTTGAAACATTAATTTTAGACAATCACGAAGCCCCACTTAATTAAACTGGAGGAAATGCGTGTGGTGTTCAGTCCTTCTGCGATGAGTAAGCTGGGGTAGCGCTTCCTGCATGAGAGCTATGAATGTGTGTGTGAGTGTCTGTGCATGTGTGTGCAGGGCACACGTGCAGCCAGGCGTAATGTGGGGTGCCACACCCTGGTTGGCTGTAGGGTTGTCAGATCCAGCATGGATCCTGAGTGGTCAGTGCCCAGGCATGCAAATTATTCAACACAAGAATCTTCTCTGAGCAAGGAGAATTCAAGGTGTCCTAGAGACAAGGAGGGAACTGCAAATGCCCCCGCTTTTGAAGAAAAATGGCTCCCTACTCCAGTTCTCTTGCTTGGAAAATCCCATGGATGGAGGAGCCTGGTAGGCTATAGTCCATGGAGTCAGAGTTGGACACGACTGAGGGACTTCACTTTCACTTTTCTGAAGAAAAAAGCTTCTCCCCACCTCCCCATGGCTGAAGCACTGAGTTAACACAGGCTCAGTGACTGAATCCCAAGTCCTCCACGCCTTTCCCAGGGCAGGCCTTTTCTCTCTCCCTCCTTCACCTTCCTCTCTGTCCCTGCCATTCTTTGCCCCCACATTCTCCTTGGTCCTCTCTTTTACACTATTTACCTTTTGCCCCTAAACCCTCTTTTCTCCCAGAGTCATTTGCATCCCTGGGACATGCCACCTGCCCCAAGAAAGTGGAGCACAGACTTATTGAAGGGCTGATGGCGCCCTGTCCTATCTGCCCCCTTCCACTTGCTGCTG
>SJYW01050073.1:4007-15494 GCA_006410735.1 Raphicerus campestris
AGGCTGACCAGGAAATTTATTGTACAGGTGGAGACTGTTTTAAGAGTAAAGGGGCAGGGGCACTACAAATAATCACACGGATGACAACAGACTAAGCCAGAACCACCCCGAACAAACCAAGACTGCAGGCACCTAGCTGCTCCCTCAGCACGTGTGCCCAAAATCAGTCAGTGCCCTAACCCACGCCCTGTCTTATGCCAGCAATTCCTGCCAGTGTCACCGGTGGCCCAAACCAGAGGGCGCTGGCTATGCTAAGAGGGGCAGTGCAATGCCTACGTGCGCCCTTGGGCCGACTACTTACATCTTTGTTGCCATCTCTGTTTTGGTCATAATGCTTGTGGCAGTACCTGGAAGGGAGAGAGTGATCAGACAAGGTCACATGTAGAGAGAGGGCATGGATGCTGCCTGAGTGAGCAGCCTAATGACAGTACAATCGGGGGCCAGCACACGAGGTGACCTCGCTTCTGCTGCAGGTGCAGGGGCGGCTTTCTCAGCCTCCCATCTCTCTGCAGCGCCTCTTTTACATCCTTGGGTGGTGGCACAGCAGGGTCAACGTACTCTTCGGCCATCCTCGTGTCTTTCAGGATGTGGACGTAGATGAAGAGAGCTTGTTCATGTTTCCCCATGCGTCCCAGCAGGAGAGCACGTTCTTCCAAGAGGCCTGTGTGGGAAAGAGTATAAGAAACCATCACCATGGCCAGGCAAGCCTAAGGCCAGGGCCTAAGCTGTTAGAGGAATAGATAGGGATTTTTTTCAAGGAGAAAATTACTAAAATTTTTTAAAGGGAGGAGGAAGGGGACTATTTTAGGTGGTACTTTATCTCATCTTTTCCTGTGATCATTTATAAATGGGAGAACAATACCTGATGATCAGCTAAATGCATAATAAGCACCTACAATGTGCCAGGCACTGTAGCTAAGGGAAGCACTGTAGCTAAGGCACTAGTCTCTGCTCTCATGGAGCTTATACATCAACCAGACATATGTCTTTTTCAGACAAATTATTCTAGATTACAGAAATTGCTAAACAAGGAACTTGGCTAAGAACATGTACGGAAGCAACAAACAGGTTTCAACCTGGCTAACAATTAGCATGTGGTTCACACCCAAAAGAGAGACTGCTCGTAATCATGGTTCATAAGTGAGTCTTCAGAGAGGATGGAATAGGAGCACAGGCCTGAAACACACGGTTTTTCCCAGACCCAACTTTTGGGAGGGCTGGGGAACTGGTATAAGGGGAGGCTCCATTTTTGCATTATCTTCTGTTAAAGTGGCTAAAGACACCCACCATCAAAAGGAAAATCACAGATGAGCCGGCCTGGGTCATAGTAGCTGGAAATTTCCAGGAACATAAGGAGCTTCCGTCGGTACTCTCCCAGCTCTCCTTCTTCCTCACCAGCAGGGACTGGAGCTTTGCCTTTAAAAGAAACCATGCTCAACATGAAAGGATGCTGTTGGGCAGCAGTGTGTGGTGTCATCAAAAAAAAAATGAAGGGGCTGGGGTTCAATGATGTCACCACCATGATTAGAAAGGGCCTTCGTAATGCTTTCCAGCTGGCCTTTATGGTCTCTGTATGGCCCAAAACATCAGCTTGAGAAAAAAAAAACCCACCAAGCTGCTTAGAGAAGCGCTCTGATAGACAAATCTGTTCCTTATCAGCACAGCTGTCACTCTGCACACAGATCTACTCCCTCTCCTCCACAGGTGATGCCAGGGAGGCTCAGAGATGCCCAGATGCAGACACCAGCCTCCAAGTCTCACCTGCGGGGTCACTTAGCTGCCTTGGTGCCTCTGAGGCTCTTCCTGCCCACGTGGGTCTGCAGAGAAAGTCTGCTTCTCTACCCCACCCACGGCCCCCTCGGGTCCCAGCTCATCTCCAAAGCCTGGGGCCACCCCATGTGCTGAGAACTGGTACCTGCAGGGAAGGACAGGAGATACTCCTTCATCAGACCTTGCACCTTCTCGCAGTACAACTGGATCAGGCAGTTGTGGAACCGAGAGCCGGTCTCCTCCCAAACGTGGATGACGTGTTCCTGGGGTGAGATACAGGTCTGCTTGGTACCCTCTGTGCTGTGGCGTGGCATGGCCCAGCCCATTCGCCCAGGCTCCCTCTCATTTTTAAGGCCCAAAAGGTCCCATCCAGATTGTCCCCTAATTAAGATTACCATGGGACAGTTCTCCCACAACCCAGCAATATCAGCAATTAGCATCTCAATTTCCAATCTAAGCTCCTTTATTAATTCTGTCTCATAATCATCCAAATCAGCCTGTGTGATTAAGGTTAAATATTTACATTTTGGTACTTAGGACTGATTTGGTCATCCTGTGGTCACAGTCAAGTCTGGCTGTACAAATGTGGCTCTGATATGTTTTTCTCCAACAAATTTATCTCCTCTTTTATCTCTCTGTACATCACCTAGGTTTAGAAGGTAGCATCAAAAAGTGCCATCTCCGGCTTGGTCTACTGGGAGACCTCTTTCAGAGAAGACTAAAACAACCCTCTTCTTCACAGTCCTTCTAATCCCCAAGGGACACAAACCCTAATCTGAACTGGCTAATCACTGTCTCTTGTAGTCATAGATCCTGGGTTTGACTGAAACTTTTTAGTTCAGATCAAAAAATATCTTACCAGATAGGGAATAGCCAGACCCTTAAAATTCTCCACTAAGAAGCCCAGCACTCGGTCTCGTGGCAGAGACTCCACCTCTGGGAGGTCCTCAGTAAATATCTGTTGGAATAAAACCTGAGTTCCAGCAGCAGAACCACTTGAGACAATCCTTCCAAACACACACGTACACAAGCGTAGGGTCATATGGACAGACACTGAGGTGGGAAGGGCGTCTGTGGCCAGTCGGTGTGGGGCAGACTAGGTCTCCTGGCGTCTGCACCAGGCTCTTTCTACTGCACTCCACTGCTGTCCCATGTGTCCCAGTCTTAGACACACCAGAGAACTGCACAAACCCTTCCTAGCCCTCCACCCACAACTGTCTAAAATAAAATCAGAACCAACCGTGGTACCCAATAAATCCAAAGGACTCCGTGATCTACCTTCAGACCATCCTCTGGAAAGTCTCTCAGCACCCACACTGAGTAGGAAAAAATCAAATGCAGATTTTCTGTGCCTAGAGGGAAAAGGAAGACTTGTCAGCAGGTGAAGTCCACCCACTCTGCCCACAGGACCAGAAGGCAGGTGCCCAGGTTGCCCAGGATTTATCATCCAGAGAAGTTAGCTCTGTCCAGTCACTCAGAGATGCTTGGACCTACCAGACTGGCTACACACCAAGGGGCTGCTGTGGTTCCACCACTGGGGGGACTTTCACCCCCGGAGGAACCCAGCCGGGTGAACACAAGGGAGGGAGGGGACTGACCAGCCAGAATCAGGAAGGGAGAGAGGTCAGGTTCACTTGAACACAATCCCCTCCCCTTGCCCCTTCCACGAGCTGGACTCACCCAGATGTTGCAGGTACTGCACTGTCCGCTCGTGGCCTTTCAGAGGGGAATTTGCTTTCTTGGACTGGTCCACCAGCACCTGCAGAGCTGGCCATGGAGCCCAAGAAGAATAAGGTCATGAGCCCCTTCCAGAAGGCATATCTCCTTGGAGAGTCATCACAGTGCACGCAGCTTTCGGCAGGAAAGGTCTTTGCAGCAGGCTCCTTTGTCTTGTCACTAATGTTAAACCAGGCACTTATACGCTTACTCATCTCCAGCCCTCGGCCACCTTTCAAATCTTGTGATCACAAAGTACTTTGCCTAACTTGTTTCTTTCAAAGAAGTAGAAATTAACACTAAGTAAAAACAGATGACCAGATCTCCTCCCTAGCTTCCCCTTCAGTAATCCTGTGAACAAGATGGTAGCTAAAGAAAATCACAAGAAGTCGACAAGCCTGCAGACAGTGGGGGATGGGGGACTCTGACTCCCTATCCCAGTGAGTAACCGATTACATCCCTTTTTTCTTTTAAAAGCTTTCATGGCTGAGCTTTGAAAATCTTCACATGTGGTTTTTGGAGCACTCTGGGTCCACCATCTCCCCAGATTGTCAGCATTCTCATTAAAAGCAACTTTCCTTTGTAATATTTGCCTCTCTCTCGTGTATTGATTTTCAAGCAGTGAGCAGCCGGATGTGATTCGGTAACAACAAACACCTCAAGAGGCTTCCCCCAGACAAAATACAAGAGATCCTCTAATCACAGGCGACCCCTGCCCCGGTCACCTTTCTCGTGGAGCCCCTTCTTCTCGTATAGGATGATCAGCTCGCTGTACTTGTGAGCCTTCTTCAGCACGTGCTCGCTCTCTTCGATGTGGCAGTGATTGTTCTCCAGACGCAGCAAGGGGGCCACCAGGGCCACGTTCGTCTGCAGGAGAGGCAGGACTTCAGTAGCAACTACTTCCTGGCCAGGCCCATCCTCCCTCAGCCCAGGCCTGCTTCAGGCTGAAACACCAGGCATGCTACACAAGCAAGAGAGAGCAAACAACCCTTTCCAGGACTACAGGCAGGAGCTTTCAGAGCATTTATGCTCTTTCACATAAGAGTGTGGGGGTTGGGGAGGGGGAAGTGGGTAAAGAAGGGAAATTTTCTTTGGGGAACTGTCCCTATTCACCTTGTGGCACCAACCCCGGTCTTGGCAGAGAAGACCAGCCCACTCTTAAGATTCTGGGTCAACATCTCATCTTAACCCCTCAATTCTAAGAAGCTCACAGATGTCAGGTCATGAGTAGGTGGTTCCTAAGAACAAATACTTCACTCTTACTAGTGGCAGGGACCCCGGGCTAGGGAAAAGGACGGCAGGAAGCCGAGTGCTGGGAAAACTCACGTGAAGGTAGCACTTGAGCAGGGTGGTGTCAATGATCTGCAGCAGCTTTTTCTTGGATTTGATGGTAGGAGTCCCTTCCATGAGAGGGGAGGTGCTAGACTGGTGATCAGAGTCATTCAGCTTCTTTACCAATTGGCTGCGTTTCTGCCAAGGGCAAAAATGCAGGGTCAAGGCCAGGCTTAAAACTTCCTTTANGTGATGCCAGGGAGGCTCAGAGATGCCCAGATGCAGACACCAGCCTCCAAGTCTCACCTGCGGGGTCACTTAGCTGCCTTGGTGCCTCTGAGGCTCTTCCTGCCCACGTGGGTCTGCAGAGAAAGTCTGCTTCTCTACCCCACCCACGGCCCCCTCGGGTCCCAGCTCATCTCCAAAGCCTGGGGCCACCCCATGTGCTGAGAACTGGTACCTGCAGGGAAGGACAGGAGATACTCCTTCATCAGACCTTGCACCTTCTCGCAGTACAACTGGATCAGGCAGTTGTGGAACCGAGAGCCGGTCTCCTCCCAAACGTGGATGACGTGTTCCTGGGGTGAGATACAGGTCTGCTTGGTACCCTCTGTGCTGTGGCGTGGCATGGCCCAGCCCATTCGCCCAGGCTCCCTCTCATTTTTAAGGCCCAAAAGGTCCCATCCAGATTGTCCCCTAATTAAGATTACCATGGGACAGTTCTCCCACAACCCAGCAATATCAGCAATTAGCATCTCAATTTCCAATCTAAGCTCCTTTATTAATTCTGTCTCATAATCATCCAAATCAGCCTGTGTGATTAAGGTTAAATATTTACATTTTGGTACTTAGGACTGATTTGGTCATCCTGTGGTCACAGTCAAGTCTGGCTGTACAAATGTGGCTCTGATATGTTTTTCTCCAACAAATTTATCTCCTCTTTTATCTCTCTGTACATCACCTAGGTTTAGAAGGTAGCATCAAAAAGTGCCATCTCCGGCTTGGTCTACTGGGAGACCTCTTTCAGAGAAGACTAAAACAACCCTCTTCTTCACAGTCCTTCTAATCCCCAAGGGACACAAACCCTAATCTGAACTGGCTAATCACTGTCTCTTGTAGTCATAGATCCTGGGTTTGACTGAAACTTTTTAGTTCAGATCAAAAAATATCTTACCAGATAGGGAATAGCCAGACCCTTAAAATTCTCCACTAAGAAGCCCAGCACTCGGTCTCGTGGCAGAGACTCCACCTCTGGGAGGTCCTCAGTAAATATCTGTTGGAATAAAACCTGAGTTCCAGCAGCAGAACCACCTGAGACAATCCTTCCAAACACACACACACACAAGCGTAGGGTCATATGGACAGACACTGAGGCGGGAAGGGCGTCTGTGGCCAGTCGGTGTGGGGCAGACTAGGTCTCCTGGCGTCTGCACCAGGCTCTTTCTACTGCACTCCACTGCTGTCCCATGTGTCCCAGTCTTGGACACACCAGAGAACTGCACAAACCCTTCCTAGCCCTCCACCCACAACTGTCTAAAATAAAATCAGAACCAACCATGGTACCCAATAAATCCAAAGGACTCCGTGATCTACCTTCAGACCATCCTCTGGAAAGTCTCTCAGCACCCACACTGAGTAGGAAAAAATCAAATGCAGATTTTCTGTGCCTAGAGGGAAAAGGAAGACTTGTCAGCAGGTGAAGTCCACCCACTCTGCCCACAGGACCAGAAGGCAGGTGCCCAGGTTGCCCAGGATTTATCATCCAGAGAAGTTAGCTCTGTCCAGTCACTCAGAGATGCTTGGACCTACCAGACTGGCTACACACCAAGGGGCTGCTGTGGTTCCACCACTGGGGGGACTTTCACCCCCGGAGGAACCCAGCCGGGTGAACACAAGGGAGGGAGGGGACTGACCAGCCAGAATCAGGAAGGGAGAGAGGTCAGGTTCACTTGAACACAATCCCCTCCCCTTGCCCCTTCCACGAGCTGGACTCACCCAGATGTTGCAGGTACTGCACTGTCCGCTCGTGGCCTTTCAGAGGGGAATTTGCTTTCTTGGACTGGTCCACCAGCACCTGCAGAGCTGGCCATGGAGCCCAAGAAGAATAAGGTCATGAGCCCCTTCCAGAAGGCATATCTCCTTGGAGAGTCATCACAGTGCACGCAGCTTTCAGCAGGAAAGGTCTTTGCAGCAGGCTCCTTTGTCTTGTCACTAATGTTAAACCAGGCACTTATACGCTTACTCATCTCCAGCCCTCGCCCACCTTTCAAATCTTGTGATCACAAAGTACTTTGCCTAACTTGTTTCTTTCAAAGAAGTAGAAATTAACACTAAGTAAAAACAGATGACCAGATCTCCTCCCTAGCTTCCCCTTCAGTAATCCTGTGAACAAGATGGTAGCTAAAGAAAATCACAAGAAGTCGACAAGCCTGCAGACAGTGGGGGATGGGGGACTCTGACTCCCTATCCCAGTGAGTAACCGATTACATCCCTTTTTTCTTTTAAAAGCTTTCATGGCTGAGCTTTGAAAATCTTCACATGTGGTTTTTGGAGCACTCTGGGTCCACCATCTCCCCAGATTGTCAGCATTCTCATTAAAAGCAACTTTCCTTTGTAATATTTGCCTCTCTCTCGTGTATTGATTTTCAAGCAGTGAGCAGCCGGATGTGATTCGGTAACAACAAACACCTCAAGAGGCTTCCCCCAGACAAAATACAAGAGATCCTCTAATCACAGGCGACCCCTGCCCCGGTCACCTTTCTCGTGGAGCCCCTTCTTCTCGTATAGGATGATCAGCTCGCTGTACTTGTGAGCCTTCTTCAGCACGTGCTCGCTCTCTTCGATGTGGCAGTGATTGTTCTCCAGACGCAGCAAGGGGGCCACCAGGGCCACGTTCGTCTGCAGGAGAGGCAGGACTTCAGTAGCAACTACTTCCTGGCCAGGCCCATCCTCCCTCAGCCCAGGCCTGCTTCAGGCTGAAACACCAGGCATGCTACACAAGCAAGAGAGAGCAAACAACCCTTTCCAGGACTACAGGCAGGAGCTTTCAGAGCATTTATGCTCTTTCACATAAGAGTGTGGGGGTTGGGGAGGGGGAAGTGGGTAAAGAAGGGAAATTTTCTTTGGGGAACTGTCCCTATTCACCTTGTGGCACCAACCCCGGTCTTGGCAGAGAAGACCAGCCCACTCTTAAGATTCTGGGTCAACATCTCATCTTAACCCCTCAATTCTAAGAAGCTCACAGATGTCAGGTCATGAGTAGGTGGTTCCTAAGAACAAATACTTCACTCTTACTAGTGGCAGGGACCCCGGGCTAGGGAAAAGGACGGCAGGAAGCCGAGTGCTGGGAAAACTCACGTGAAGGTAGCACTTGAGCAGGGTGGTGTCAATGATCTGCAGCAGCTTTTTCTTGGATTTGATGGTAGGAGTCCCTTCCATGAGAGGGGAGGTGCTAGACTGGTGATCAGAGTCATTCAGCTTCTTTACCAATTGGCTGCGTTTCTGCCAAGGGCAAAAATGCAGGGTCAAGGCCAGGCTTAAAACTTCCTTTATCATCTGAGGTACCAGGCAATTCCAAATACCTTCAAATCAGCTCACACCTATCCACCCTGATCCCACACTGGCATTTATCAGGGATCAAAAATAAGATGTCTACCAAATCACCAGATAGAGTAACAATGATCTATTGAATATTTACTACACACCAGGCACTGTGTCATGAAGTTTACAGATTTATCCTATTTTAAATCTAAAACAAATACAAGTATTATTAGTCCTATTTTATATGTGAAGAACCCAAGGCACAGATGTTAGCTACCTCATTAGTAACAGAGGCTGACTTCAAATTAGGGTCAGATTCCAAAGGGCGTGTTTTTATTTTTTTTTTTAATCAACTTTATTGAGGTATGAGTTATATACAATAAAATGTACCCCTGAAAAGTATACTATCAGATGCACTTTCACAGATATATACATGCATGTAGCTGCCACCCCAATCAAGGAACAAAACGTTTCTACTACCCTTTAAAGTTCCCTTGTGCTCCTCCCAAAGAATCTCACCCACTCCCTATATAACTGACCTGATTTCTATCACTAATGATTACTCTCTCCCTATTTTAGAACTTCAAATGGGCTTTCCAGGTGGCTCAGTGGTAAAGAATCCACCTGTCAACGCAGGAGACACAGGTTTGATCCCTGGGTTGGGAAGATCCCCTGGAAGAGGGCCCACTTCAGTATTCTTGCCTGGAAAATTCCATGAGCAGAGGAACCTAGTGAGCTATATTCCATGGGGTGACAAAGAGTTAGACTGACTTAGTGACCGAGAATGCATGCTTTCTAGAATTGCATATAAATGGAATCATTCAATTTGTACTATTTTGAGTCTGGAATGCCCATGGTCTTATTTGTTCTACCATCTCTCTGGCACAAGGCTGGGGTCAGTTACCTCCACACATTTCAAACTCAGTGGAGAAGGTCGGGGAAGACTGTACTTGGGGTCCTAAAGCTAAGATATTGGAAATAGAAGGTCTTCTGTGATGCCACATGCTTGGGACACTTTCTGCCCCAGGAACCTTTTCCACTTGGCTCATGGACTGTGCAGTATGCAGACAGAGGCAAGCTGGTATGCTCTTTGCAGGCTGCCAGCCAACCATGGAGCCCAATGTCAAGCACGTGCCAAGACGACAGATGCCTGAGTGGACGTGTGGGACACCCATTGACCCAGAAACAGGTTGTGGGTAGCTGGCTTACAATTTTCCTAGCAATACTTATGCCTCTCCAGGACACCCCTTACAAGTCTGCAGAACACTTATGGGAAAAAATTTTAATAAGTTCTCTGAGTCAGAAAGGATGACATGGCTAGACAGCATCACCAACTCAATGGACATGAATTTGAGCAAATTCTCAGGACAGAGAAGCCTGGCATGCTGCAGTCCACACAGTTGCAAAGAGTAGGACATGACTTAGTAACTGAACAACCGACTCTGAATGGCTGCACAGGAAAGAAATAATAGCCTTAAGCACGGAAATTTAGGGTTCAGAGACTTCAATGGAGATATTAGTTTTGAAAATTTCACTTATCTGCCTGTAACAGTAAACTGAAAATAATTCAAGTCTAAATACTCCCTCTAAAAAAACATGTTATAGAAGAATACTTAATGACAGGGAAGGACTTTTCCAATATCTTGCTAAATGCTTTAAAAATAAGCTATAAAAAAGTATATATCTTGATATCCATTTGCAATTTTAAAAATCTGATAAATAAATAAATAAACAAAAATTATTCACAAGTACATATAAAACTCTGAAAGGACAACACTAAAATGTTACTTTTCTCTGGGTGGTAGAGCAATAAGCGATTTTTTATTTTTATTTTATACTTTTCTGTGTTTTCCAAGTTTTCTGCACAGAGCAGGTATGTTTTCCCCAAAAGTGTAACTGTTCCCCAATAGTTTCTTTAAAACGCTTATTCTTTTCAATCAATTAAATTTTTCTCTTTTTAGTTCCTATAAGAGCTTAGTGTGAATCTACCAGGAACTGAGTATGTTTCCTGGAACCAGGATTTGGCAAAAAAGAGCTCTATTCTATTGTTATAACCCAACAATCAATACAGGAGACCTAAGAGACACGGGTTCAATCCCTGGGTTGAAAAGATGTGTGGAGGAAGAAATGGCAACCTAGTCCAGTATTCTTGCCTGGAGAATTCCATGCACAGAGGAGCCTGGCGGGCTACAGTCCTCGGGACTACAAAGACTGAAGTGACTTAGCAAAATGTGCATTCTACAGTTAAGCAAGAAGGTGAACAGAAAAAATGTGTCCCCCTCAGACTTCTACAGTGTTCACTTCTGCAACATCTGTGGCATTACAGAAGCCTCCCCCTTCCCTGCCATAGAGAAGCAGGTACTGAAACTCCCAGGTGAACTCCATATGCTGGGGGATCACACCCACCTGTGTCAGGTAGTCAATCAGAGCTAAGTGAGCCTTCTCCAGCTCAGCCCCAGACAGCACGGGCAGTGGGTTAGGATACTGCAGCTGCTTCCTGTAGTCTGTGGGCAGCAGGTCTGGGTACAGGCCCATCACATGGGTAGGATCTACGTGAAAGGCAAACATGGTTCCCAGACAGAAGCACAGCAATTTAAAGATAAACTAAAACGAGACTATCACTACAGCAGAGTAAGTTCCAGATTGACTTTTTTTTTAATGACTCTTAAGTTCATAAAAACTCAAGCTATACACATATATTTTGAACACTAAAACATTATAACGATTGCATGACTCTATTCTAAGATACATATAGAATTAAAAATGAAAATTCATTAACTCACTAAAAGTAAAGAAGAAAAAGGAAAACCTAGTAAGAGAGTGAAGTTGAAAAGATCACTAGACTCAAAAAATAAAAAGTGTGCACGTGTGTGTGTTTAAAGGAATATTAGTAAAACAAAAACACCAGGCAGCAGGTTATGGAANGAATTAAAAATGAAAATTCATTAACTCACTAAAAGTAAAGAAGAAAAAGGAAAACCTAGTAAGAGAGTGAAGTTGAAAAGATCACTAGACTCAAAAAATAAAAAGTGTGCACGTGTGTGTGTTTAAAGGAATATTAGTAAAACAAAAACACCAGGCAGCAGGTTATGGAATACACTGGTAGCATATATGGCAGAAGATAATAGGTTGATTATATAAAATTAATTCACACAGACTGGTTTAAAAAAACATAGGATTTCATCTGAT
>SJYW01050075.1:8037-20764 GCA_006410735.1 Raphicerus campestris
GCTCCAAAATCACTGCAGATGGTGACTGCAGCCATGAAATTAAAAGATGCTTACTCCTTGGAAGAAAAGTTATGACCAACGTAGATAGCCTATTCAAAAGCAGAGACATTACTTTTCTGACTAAGGTCTGTCTAGTCAAGGCTATGGTTTTTCCTGTGGTCATGTATAGATGTGAGTGTTGGACTGTGAAGAAGGCTGAGCGCCGAAGAATTGATGCTTTTAAATTGTGGTGTTGGAGAAGACTCTTGAGAGTCCCTTGGACTCCAAGGAGATCCAACCAGTCCATTCTGAAGGACATCAGCCCTGGGATTTCTTTGGAAGGAATGTTGCTAAAGCTGAAACTCCAGTACTTTGGCTACCTCATGAGAAGAGTTAACTCATTGGAAAAGACTCTGATGCTGGGAGGGATTGGGGGCAGGAGGAGAAGGGGACGACCGAGGATGAGATAGCTGGATGTCATCACGGACTCGATGGACGTGAGTCTGAGTGAACTCTGGGAGATGGTGATGGACAGGGAGGCCTGGTGTGCTGCAATTCATGGGGTTGCAAAGAGTCAGACACGACTGAGTGACTGAACTGAACTGAACTGATGAAATACTACTTTTATCTTTGGTCTTTCATTGAAAAGCAGGAGTTGTAGTTAAGCACACCAGTGAGAGAAACTGTTTCTTAATGTCAGTATGTCACCTTGAGGAATTTTGCTATGCGTAGTTGCTCAGTTGAGTCCAGTGCTTAATGACTCCATGATCTGATGTTCCCATGGACTGCAACTCACCAGGCTCCTCTGTCCATGGAGATTTCTAGGCAAGAATACTAGAGTGGTCTGACATGCCCTCTTCCAGGGATCTTCCTGACCAGGGATGGAATCCAGGTCTCCCGTACTGCAGGCAGACTCTTGAGTCCACAGCTTCCAATAAAATGAGTTTTGACTATACAGAAGATGCGTGATTATCTACTTTTGTTTCCTGCAACAGTGTTTTTTTTTTTTCCAGCTAACATATCAGTCCCATTTCTATTCACCTGAAAGCTATCTAGAATTCAAGTTCTTTCTAAAAGAAAAAAAATAACAAAAAAGTAACTTTTATCTGGATTACCAGTTAAAATTTTGTCCAGTTGTCAGTGTATTTAAAATACCAGAGGCTGATTATTTGCTTTTAATTGTATATTTACCTCAAAAGGAACAAATAAGCTGGTCTGTGAAAAATAGCGGTTTTTGCCATGGTTAATACTCAGTAAATAGGAAGTTCAGGGTAGTTGGTGCAGCCTTTGTAAACCCAAGGGAACTGAATTAAAGCAGTGGGAACTGATGTTGTTCAGATAATTAACTATAAGACAGAATGTGGTCAGTGAGATAAAAATGGTGAGATAGGAATCCCCAAGGAAGAAGACCGTACTTTCATCTGGGAAAAGTAGGTAACAATTCATCAAGGAAGTGAATTTCTTTCGTACCTTCAAAGAGAGATTAGGTGTTTGTGTACAATGTAAAAATTGTTGAATTGTAGACTCTCCTTAAAATATTTTCATTATGAAAATACTTTATGTATTTTCATCTGTCAAGGAAAAGCACAGAATGCCAAATGTCCACATAACAAGGAGACCTGAGCTGTGTCAGAGTCGCGAAAGGCTGCTTTGTGGAAGTGGTTTTTACTGAGATCTGAAAGATGTTGAGGAGGTAATCAGGTAAGAGAGAGAAGGTCTTCCAGGGAGAAGAAATGGAATTTATAAAGAGTTAGTCATATGCGATAATATGGAGTGAGAACAACAGACATGCCAGGATTGCACCTTCAAGGAAGTCAATTTACTTGGTAAAACTTATGCTAACTAGACAAGAATACAAGGTGGAATATGATCAGTTCTGTGAAAGAGATATGAATCAAGTTTTGCAGAGCATAGGAGATATTTCAATTTGCTTGGTAATTTAGTAAAGATTTACTTAAACCTAGGAAATGTGGTTTCTGTTGCTACATTTGCATTGAGTTTTATAAGTTTAGATAAGTGGCATAATCACTCTTGGATTTACTTATATATCCTTAATATGGGAAGATTGTCTAGATAATTCCCAAGGTTTCTTCCCTTTCTGAATATCCAGTGGATCCCACTGGTTATTATCTGGAATTAAAAAAAAAAAAACTCTTTTACTTATGAAGTGTAATGTTTGATACCTACAAAATTATATAAAAAGCATTGAAATTCTTGCTATTTTCTTTTTTCAGTTTTTTAAAAATATATTTTCCAGACAAAATGGCAAGATATATAAAGAATACATGAAAATTTAAATAGGTATACATTATTAATTGATCCCCTCATTGAGTTAATTAACATATCTGTTAATATCATCTCACATATTTACCTTTCAAGATCTTTTTGGTGAACACTTTTAAGTTTTCTTCTCTTACATGTGTACTAAATAACTTTACTCATGTCCAACTCTTTGAGACCCCATGGACTATATAGCCTGCCAGGCTCCTCTGTCCATGGGGATTCTCCAGGAAAGAACGTTAAGGTAGGTTGCCATGCCCTCCTCCAGGGGATCTTCTGACCCAGGGATTAAACTCTTTTTTCTTTATGTAATGTCCTTGTATTCATTTTTCTTTGGAAATGTTCTTTGTTCTAAATTTTACTTTGTCTAATATTAACATATGCTTTTATGCCAGGGTCCAGACCCGTTCAATCCAGGGAATTAGAAGCAGGGACTGCAATGGCATCTGAGGAATTAACTGCTTAATTAAAGATATTTAGAGAGATTATAGGAGAAAGCAATGGCACCCCACTCCAGTACTCTTGCCTGGAAAATCCCATGGATGGAGGAGCCTGGTAGGCTGCAGTCCATGGGGTTGCTAAGAGTCAGACATGACTGAGCATCTTCACTTTCACTTTTCACTTTCTTGCACTGGAGAATTAAATGGCAACCCATTCCAGTGTTCTTGCCTTGGAGAATCCCAGAGATGGGGGAGCCTGGTGGGCTGCCATCTATGGGGTCGTACAGAGTCGGACACGACTGAAGCGACTTAGCAGCAGCAGCAGCAGCAGGGAGATTATAAAGAAATACTGTAGTAGGAAAATAAGTGGAGAAAAGAATCTAAATAACTTGGTTTACGCGGAAAACCAATAAAACTCCAAGAGAAGGAGTTTGCACCACCTACGTAGGCCACCAGTGCCCACATGAATAGCGGAGGGTGCCCCGCCTTGGGCTCCCTCTCGTGTGGGTCTTAGAAGCCAGGGCAAGTAAGTCGACATGGCAAGCCTCCATGTTCCAGATGGGAATTCAGCCAGAAAATAAGAGAACAAGAAAAGACCACATGGGGGAAACCAGTCTTTCCAGGAACTGGTCCGCTTCTTTATTTTCCAAGCCCACTTTTATACTTTTAGTTATACATAGAGTAAATGTAAGAAACACAGTCATGCAGGGTCAGCTGCTTTGACCCTTAACTAAAGACAGAGTTCTCAGCATATCTTTGTTCTTACAAGAGTCTTACATTTCACAATATCTTTTGGTCTGGAGACCGATTAACATTTTATGGCCCCACCTTTCTATTGATAAAGGTTAATTGATCAAAAAGCTTGTTTCCCCTTAAGATCTATTTAGTCTTAAGATAGTGATAAAGTTACATTTTTACATAGCAAGGACACAATGATTTATAACAAAGAAAGAGTACAGTGATCTGTAACAAAAGAGAAAATTCATTAACTCAAAAAGTCTAGTATTGCTTACATCAAAACTAATATATTTCTTTTTCTGCATTCCAATTACATTGATTAACATACTCCCAGGTGCCTAAGGATATGGAGGCCTGGGGGCAATCATTAACTCAGCAATGAAACCCTTCACCAATATGATTTTTATCTTTAGAAAAACGCTATGCTAACTAAGACTTTCAAAATACTCCAAACTCTCTGTGCTGTTTATGGTTGAGAGGTTGTAAACAATCATGTAAGTAGTAGCAGGAGTGTGGATGATCCTGTCACACAAGCTAGTCTGCCAGCAGAGAGGTTTTTGGACTGAAACACCCTTGTCATGTGCAGAAGATTTATTAATCGGAGTCCTAAGTTAACTCCTTTTCAGAGAGAGGTGGTAAAGATGGCCCCCCATATAATGTCAGAAGAGGAGGCGAAAAGCACAATGCGGTAAGGCAGGCAGATTCTGGTTTAGGGGCGAATGCATGAGCAGATCCAGCGAGGCTCCCTTAAGGCCCGACTTGCCTTCCCCTGTCGGGCCCTTACACCTCATGACCTTTGCCACCGGCGGACTCCTCGTGCTGGATCCCGGCACTTTTATCCTTTTATTTTCTAAATATCCATGCAATTATTTAGTTTCTTGGGCTTTCCTGGTGGCTCAGACAGTGAGGAATCCACTTGCCTTGTGAAGACCTGGATTCAGTCCCTGGGTTGGGAAGATCCCCTGGAGGAGGACATAGGAATCTGTTTTCTTGCCTGGAGAATTGCATGGACAGTGCCACCTGATGGGCTACAGTCCATGGGGTCACAAAGAGTCAGGCACAGCTTAGCAACTAACCCACCACTTGGTGTTCCTTCACATTTGTTCCTTGGGAGGAACAGCCCCACTCAGGCTGCCTTCTGATCTAGGCTGGAGGTCAGCAATGCTGGGCCTGGCTTGTCATCTCTCAGGTGCTGCTGTGCTGCTCTTCCACTCTTCAGGCCCTAAACTAGTTCACCTTCTTCTTGCCAACTATCAAAGGTCTCCTCTAGTGGTCTCTTCTTTTTTCCAAAACAAACAGAGGAGTGGGGCACAAAGATGTCAAGGCTATCTTGTCTTGAATCACATCTTGTCTTGAAACACATCTTGACCAGAAGCCCAAGGTGTGTTTCATAACCCAGGGAAGAGATTTCATGGAGGGAAGTTGAGGAGGAAAGTGAAAAGAAGTCCACAACAGGCTGGAGATGAAAGTCATGGAGTCCCTATCTTTAGAAGTCTTCAGAAGCTGAGAAGGTATTTTTCCTAAGTGATATATATATTCAGCTCTGAGTGAGTATGCTTTCTGTTTCATCAAACTGTAAGTCTTCTGTAATTTTTCATTAATTTTCTTTATAAATCCATATATATGATGATATTCATATGACATTTTATTTAATCTTCTATGCCATTGGTCCACTTCTATTAAGACTTGAGATTTAAACTCTGGAGAAAAGATATCTGTTGTAGAGTTTGTATTATTTACCAATAGATGAATTGATGGAATAACAAAAGAACTAAAGATGATTACATACTTGAGCACACAAAATTTTATATATGCATATGAAGAGAGTTATTCACATATAATTGTATTCTTGGCCCCTTGTGGTATTCTGAGAACTTTGATTAAAGCTATATGTAAAAGAAATTACTTTATTATGATAGTTACATAACTGGTATAATTACATGTGTACATTCAGAATCCATTAGTCCAGTGGCCATAAAAGTGAGTATCCTCATCTCCTGGGGAAGAAAATGTTACCATTTCAATTTCTATTTATTTTTATCTCACTGTCATTTAGTTTATATTTTCTGTATATCTTTTAAATGTCATAATATATAAGAATAGCAGTGCATATATAATATATTTACATAATTTAATTAGGTCACTGACTGTTGAAAAATGGAAAATAATGTGCAGATTAGTTCTTCAAGAAAAAAAATTATAAAAATTTGGTGCATAAAATGTTACTTAATTTGGGGGAGTTTACCAACCATTTTTTATGAAATTAGTTCACCTGAAGAGGCAGACTATTCAAAACATCCATGTTTGCCTGAGTTTGCATAGAGCCTCAGAGACGGAAACATTTTTGAAGTTGGGTAGAAGACTAAGAGACCTGACTGGACAGGGGAAAACTTGAATCTTGAATGCAAGAAAGCATGTTTGCTCTCTGGTGTGGTGTAACTTGTTTTTCTTTGAATCACCTCCCTTTTTTTACCTTTATTCCCTAAACCCCATCCTCTGCTTTACTATTTCTTTTCCTATAGTACAGATCTCCTGTTAACATACCAAATAATGTACTTGGATTCATTTTTATTGCAGATTATCTGTCTTCCCCCAGCTAGAATATCAGTTCCATGAAGGTAAGTGTCTGCCTGCTTTGTTTATTGATGTAAACTAAGCACTTCTGAGGGCTTCCCTGGTGGCTCAAAGGTTAAAGTGTCCGCCTGCAATGCAGGAGACCTGGGTTTGATCCCTGGGTTGGGAAGATCCCTTGGAGAAGGAAATGACAACCCACTCCAGTATTCTTGCCTGGAGAATCCCACAGACGGAGGAGCCTGGTGGGCTGCAGTCCATGGGGTTGGATACGACTGAGCGACTTCACTTTCAGTTTCACTTCAAGCACCTATGAGAGTTTCTGAGTCGAGGAAGAATTAAGTCAATGATCAGTTGGTTAAATGACTAATAGCAGAGTACTGGGCAGGCCTATGGGTTTCAAAATTTTGCGATTTTGATTATCTATTTTAAATAACCTGTTCTACAGTTAATGTTACAAGATTAAGACACGTTTCTGTTTCTTTTATCAGCATAAACATAAACTATATTTGAAGAAAATGTTTTAGACCAAACATGATAGCCAAAATGCACATTTGAAAAAAAAATACTAGTTTATTTGTTTTCTTTATCGAAAATATAATTATATTCCTTTTCAAAAACTTTTCCTTACATAGGTATGTGTACATATATGTTTATACATATAAATAAAATTCCATCTAGTCAAAGCTATGTTTCTTCCAGTAGTCAGTATGGATTTCCTTATGGATGGACCATAAGGAAACTGAGCACCGAGGAATTGATGCTTTTGAACTGCAGTGTTGGAGAAGACTCTTGAGAGTCCACTGGACTGCAAGGAGATCAAACTGGTAAATAGTAAAGGAAATCAGCCCCGAATATTCATTGAGAGAACTGATACTGAAGCTGAAGCTCTAATACTTTGGCCAAATCATACAAAGAATTGACTCATTGGAAAAGACCCTGGTGCTGGAAAGATTGATGGCAGGAGAAGAAGGAGAAGGCAGAGGGTAAGATGGTTGGATGGCATCACTGAGTCGATGGGCATGAGTCTGAGCAAGCTCCAGGAGATGGTGCAGGACATAGGAGCCTAATGTGCTGCAGTCCGTGGGGTCTCAAACAGTTGTATATGACTGAGTGACTGAAGTTAATTGAAGGTATGATATGTGTTATGTATATAACATAATGATTATATGGTCATTATACATAAGTCACATTGACACATATGCTATTTTAATTTCATTTACCATTATACATAGATAATATTGACTTATAATGTTATTTTGGTTTCAGGTGTACAACATAATTATTTGACATATATTGCAAAATGATCACCACAATAAGTCTGGTGAACATCCCTCATTAGAAATAGTAACAATTTTCTCCTTCTGATGAAGACTTTTACTATCTCTTGCTGCTGCTGCTGCTGCTGCTGCTGCTGCTGCTGCTGCTGCTGCTAAGTCTTTTCAGTCGTGTCCGACTCTGTGCGACCACATAGACTGCAGCCCACCAGGCTCCCCGGTCCCTGGGATTCTCCAGGCAAGAACACTGGAGTGGGTTGTCATTTCCTTCTCCAATGCATAAAAGGGAAAAGTGAAAGTGATGTCACTCAGTCGTATACGACTCTTTTGGCAGTGTTCAAATAGGCAATAAGTATATTCCCTTTTTGACTTAGTGCAGTTAAATAAGACAAGTGGCTCTGAGTTTTAGAATCAAAGAATCATGTTGAAACAGTTGAGTTGAATCAAACTTCTCAGTGCCAACTCATTTCTTGAAAAATCCATCCCTCATTAGACCCACCTGGCTCCCATCACACATGGTTTGATGTGCAGGCATAGATTGGTGTTTAAGGCTTATGGTATCTTTTCCACGTGTCCATGCATTTCTTTCTCGACATCATTCAGTGCTTCATCCATCTCCTGTCTTCACTATCCAAAGAGCTTATAATTACAGCAGAAGTCTTCTAAGTAGCTAGGCTCACAATTGCTGCCCACTGGGCATTTTGGAAAGAGGCTGGGAAGGAGTCCTTCCAGGATTAGCATTTTACTTTCAGGGGATTAGAAAGCTTTCCAGTTTGAAGAATCAGTCAACACAAATATGTCTCAGGAGTGAACACTGTTTAATTATTTATTTGATTAGTGATTAGATGACAGTCTGCTGAGAATAAGACAATGAAGGGTTAGTAAACAAGGGAGGATTCAGGAAAAAGGATGATAATCTCTTGGAGAAAGTGGAAACATGATTAAGGAGACCATTACCTCTATTTGGTTTAGGTTTTAGGTTTTGTTTAGGCTGGCTCTGTAAAGGTATGGGTTGTTTCCATTTGATTTCCATTCATTCTCTATGCTTTACAATGTATGTCTTATTTAAGTGTTGAAAGTGACTAGTGACTTACTGCTTGTTATCACTGGGTAGTCCTGCTTTGGTTCTGGTATTCTAGAGGGTCTAGCAGAGGCTCCATAGAATATTTATTTCTAACATTTGCTGCAGAAACTTAACATTTTTTGGTGATTTCTGGTACAAAGATATGAAATACAGGAAAATAGAGCTCAGGTGCTTTTGGATAAAACCTTAATTTATCTCCCCCCTTCTCTCTGACTTTTCAGTCATTTATTGACTCAGCTAGTCCCGTATTGTTCCATGCCTCTTTTTGACTCTTATGTCTGCCTNCGCTCCATAGAATATTTATTTCTAACATTTGCTGAGGAAACGTAACATTTTTTGGTGATTTCTGGTACAAAGATATGAAATACAGGCAAATAGAGCTCAGGTGCTTTTGGATAAAACCTTAATTTATCTCCCCCATTCTCTCTGACTTTTCAGTCATTTATTGACTCAGCTAGTCCCGTATTGTTCCATGCCTCTTTTTGACTCTTATGTCTGCCTCATTCCTTGCATGTGGTCAAGGTCTATTTCATTTCCTGTATCTCTCACATGNCTTTTCAGTCATTTATTGACTCAGCTAGTCCCGTATTGTTCCATGCCTCTTTTTGACTCTTATGTCTGCCTCATTCCTTGCATGTGGTCAAGGTCTATTTCATTTCCTGTATCTCTCGCATGCTTTGCTTCTTTTAATTTGGCGGAGCCCTTTTTGATTTTTAGTGTCATAATCCCAGATCTTTCTCTTCTCTTTCTTTTCCTCTACCAACACAACTCCTCAATCCACATTAAAGTTTCTCTTTCCTAATTCTGGACATACTGCTCTCTTGGACTAAATGTTCTTGGTTTCCTGTTGCTTTGTAGAATAAAGATAAATTCTCCATTTTGCAAAGTATGATTCTCCTTAATGCATAAAAATCCATACAAGTAGTTCTCCATTCTAAGCCTACAATAATGTATACAGTATATCATGGAAGCATAATCATGAGAGATACCACATGAATGGTAAAAAAGGAACATTTCTTGTGTTTTTGTCAGACTTGATTATTCACTGATACCTTATAATGCTATACGTATTTTATATCTCAGTTGCCTTGATCTAGCATGTCAGAGATCCTTACTTCATAAGGTGATCCAAAATTAATTGACACATATACTGTTTTCCCATTTTTGCACATCAATATTCCACCAACTTTTCAAAACTCCATCATAAAGCCATCCCATCAGTGTCACTCAGATGGCTCCGAGCTTTACTTTAGTATACTGTAGCACTGTGTTGACATCACATCTTATTCTTCTTCACTCTACCATGCAATATAGCATTTGGTATGTTTATATCACCCTCTCCTTCTCCACAACTTGCAGGCCGGCTTCTGGAAAAACAGAGATTTTTTTTTTTAAACCTCAGTTTAAGTCCTCATTGTATCCATGACATGTGATTTACTAATCTATAAGGTCCGTGAACTTTGAAGGTTTTTCACTTGTTGGTTTCCATTTGGTAACCACTGATACTATTCTTGATATAGCAGGGCCATTTCTTCAAATGAAGTCTTACTTGGAACTCTGTAAAAGAGGGGGAAATCGATGCTTTCTGGATGGCAAGGGAGTGATTCTTAAATCCTGTCCAAATATCTCTGCTTTGGCTATTCCTGGCTGACTCTATAATGTATCTGTGGCTCTGTTCAATATTGTCTGAAATCTACAGTATTCACTTTATATGTCACAGTTAAGCAAGGAGAGCACTCTCAATGTCACCACCTCTAGTCTTGATGTAAAGTCCTAAATTTATGCTTGGAATAAATTTTATAAGAGACAAATACATGAAGATGTGTGTGGTCTATTGGTGTGTGTATATTTCCTCCAATTACATTGCCCTCTTTTTGCCAAATTTTCCCTCTAATACCATTTTCTCTGCTGGAAATATTGAGACATTGAAGGAAAGAAAGTTAAGCAAGCAACAAAACAGAATTAGATGTTTTGGGCAGTAAATGACTTACAAAGTGCTTACAGGGTATTTGATGGTCTTTTACCTTTTGAAAGAAGAAAGTGAAAATACAAGAAAGCTGACACTTAACATGCATGAAGGAGCAAAAGGAGGAATTAATAGTTTGCTTTGGGAGAGAGTATTCTGTCATGTTCTGAAAAGTTTGGGTCATCCCAGGTAGAGGCAGGGGCAGGACTCAGGCAAGAGTAACCCTGCCTATGAAGGAAGAGGTTGGTTTTGCTGGACAGTGTTCCTGTATGTGGGTGAAAGTTGTCTTTGCCTAAAAGAAGATGATTTGGCTGGATTGTGCCCTGAAGAGTTGCCAAGCTTTGTTCATCTCTAGAACTATGGCCTTTAGTAACAACAAAAGAAAACCCCTAATACAAAGGGCAATTTCAGAAAAAAGAGGAGAGAAGAAAATATGGAAATAAAAGGGAATATGAAATATTTGCTATTGGGATATTAAAAATAGCATGTATATTTGGGTCCTTAAAAATACAGTGTTCTAACAGCATTTCATCCTTCACTACCCAAGTCCTAGACTCATTTTCCCTTTGTTGCCTTTCCTGCATTCTATCTTTCTCTTCCTTTTCTTTTTTTCATTCCCCTTTCCCTTCTACCTTTTGATTTCCCATTTTCTTTACCAAAAATTACTGCTAAAGCCCTAAAGATGCTGCAAAACCAGCCCAGCAACATCATTGGCTTCCTAGGAGAGCCAGTCAAGAGAAGCCCTCATTCCAGGTTGTTTGGAGGCTGTTGAACAAGCTGAGCATCCCTAATCCAGTCACATTGCTACAGTCTCAGTAGAGAATCAGTCTATTTGGATAATTTTATAATTGAGGGACCTACTAGGGCATGTTTGTAAGGCCAAATAATTAATGACCAGGATAGTACTCTAAAAGGAAGAGAGAATGGTATCTCACTTCTCAGATAAATGTGTTTTTAAATCCAGCTTTCTGATCTACTCAGTGTCTATGTGACCAGTTGGTCAATTGTCCAGAATCCACAGTGATGGACAGATGCACACTAGTATTTCTGCCGTTCAATTGTTCAGAGTGTTTATGATACATGGGTTTCCTGTGGGCTGTTTAATTTTCTCCAGATGGTGCTTGCAGAATGAGGGAAACAGAGAGGCTCTAGTGACTACTGCAGGTGAGGATCTGTGGGTACCAGAATATTTCCCCTGATTAAAAAGGAAACTATGAATTTGGGGATCCCCAACTTGTGAATATCCTGGAAAATCACAAGGATACCCCACAAGGGAAACACTTGTCAGTTAGGGGGAATTTCAGATCAGTCCATCTGGACCAAGAGAAGGCTACAATAGCACCATGTAAGTCAGTGATGTCAGAACTTTCCCATCTCGTTACCATCTACCTTGTTCCAACATGGCCCAAGGAATGAGGATCCAGAGAGGGAGAGAGAAGGAACCTTGCAGAAATGGACACATCTGCACTTCCTGGTCGGTCCCCTGAGCCTCAGCAGGGGAGAGGGAAACATTGAATAGGCTGAATATGAGATGGAGCTGACACTTGACTGACCGGGACTTGTGAAACCCAGAGTGATGGAATGTGTGGAATGGCTGCAAGGTGATGCAGGAAATGAGGATGCAGTGGAGTGTGGGTGATGACAGCCCTTGGAGGAAGATGAGCCAGTTCAGTGAGATGAGTGCTTTTATATATAAGAGACACTCAGACCTCCCGAGCCCTCCCCCATGTGACGATACAGTAAGAAGTATGTGATCAGAAAGGACCCTGCATGANCAGCCCTTGGAGGAAGATGAGCCAGTTCAGTGAGATGAGTGCTTTTATATATAAGAGACACTCAGACCTCCCGAGCCCTCCCCCATGTGACGATACAGTAAGAAGTATGTGATCAGAAAGGACCCTGCATGACCACGCTGTGGAAATCCATTTCCATTGTTTTTAAGCCTGTGATATTTTGTTATAGCAACCCGGAAGGACTAAGACAGCCTCCTAAAAATCTTTAGACACTTCAGTAAATCTCATGTTTCAGGCTATTTATACAAAGTGCAAAGTATTTATATATTCTTGTGTAACACTATGATAGTTGGCTGACAGTTTGTGGCTGGCTTTCATAAAGAATCCTGAAAATTCAGTCTTCTTGGTAGCATGACCAGAACCATGAACAAATGTCTACTTTGTTGCTTCTAATAACATAACCCAGAATAATTTGCTGTGATTCTTAAGTAATCTCTTAATGATCTTCTTTGTAATGCCAGCTTCTGTTATTTGTGACTAAACTTTTTTGTAGTTTATTTTTTAATTTATTTATATAGTTTTACTTTACAATATTGTATTGGTTTTGCCATACATCAACATGAATCTGCCACAGGTATACACGTGTTCCCCATCTTGAA
>SJYW01050077.1:1547-88472 GCA_006410735.1 Raphicerus campestris
AAAAAAAAAAAAAAACCAGAAGAAATAATAAGGAAAATAACCCAGGACTGAAGCATGTAAGTCTCTGCTATTGTCGTTCAATCACACAAATACCAACTCTGTGCGACCCCATGGACTGCAGCTCACCAGGCTCCTCTGTCCCTGGGATTCTCCAGGCAGGAATACTGGAGTGGGTTTCCATTTCCTTCTCCAGTAAGTCTCTGAACTGTCTGACATATCACATGCCTGGGAGAAGAGAGAGTCCAAAAATGCCTCTCCAGAGTTCCGGACACCATCCATGGTCTACAGTGAATTAAAAAGCAGTTCTATTGCTTTTGTGGATGGAGTCTGGAACCACTTACGATGTCAGTGTGTAAGCGGCATTACAGTATGGACAGGAAATAAGGGTAACATTTTAAAGCCTATCATCAGCGGAGATCCAGAACAGTCCAAGAGCTCCCAGAGAAGGAGAGGCCGCAGACAAAGGGGAGGGAGGAAGCATGGTGTTCTCCTTCTCAAGAACTTCACTGGACACTAGAAGACAGTGGAGCAAAGTGTCCAGAACTCAGACGAAAACAGGCTTTCAACCTGGAATTCTGTATCCATTGGAAATATAATGGAAGGAGGAAAAAAGAATCTTTAGACATACACAGTCTCAAAATGTTTACTCCAGGTACCCTTTGTCAGAAAGGTACTAGATAATGGGTTCTGACAAAGTGACGGCCCCAGCCAACAAAAAGAGAAACACGAGGTAGAGGGGGCTCCCGCCAGGTTGCTGATGAAAGCAGCTCCCAGGACCACAGTGTGCAACAGATGCGGCCCGCCCAGTGGCCAGAGCTGAAGGTGCCCGGAGAGCGCACCCCGGGAGCAGAGCACGGGGCTGCGGAGTGCTCTCAGCATGCTTGGGATAAATTTGGAAACTGGCTTGTTAGCTGTGACAAATCTGTTAGAGCATTTGGAGAAAAGAAATAAAACTAAGATAAAGCTAAAAAATAAAGCACACAAAAAACAAGGTTAATTCTAAGCAAAGGGAAAATAAGTTATACAAGATTAAAAAATGGAATTCAGGTACCCTACTTAGCTCAGCTATGAGGAATATTTACATGGACCAAAGAATGCAAATGTTACGTGAATCTGAGTGAACTCGGAGAGTAGGTGATGGACGGGGAGGCCTGGCATGCTGCAATTCGTGGGGTCGCAAAGAGTCAGTCACGACTGAGCGACCAAACTGAACTGAACTGAACTAGCAACTGAGATCTCCACACACCGAGCTCACGGGAGCGAACGGTGGGGGTGAGTGTCCTCGGAGGAGGCAGCCCTTGGCTCCAGCACAGCATTTTAGCACATGACCTGATGTGACTGCTAAGAGGTAGGGAGTTGTGATACAATTCTAGGATGAAAAAAAGCAAAAAAAGCAAGTCCAGTCTCAAGAAAAGGAAGACCACACCAACAAAACCCCTGCTTTGGCCTGGCCACTTAAGCACTACTGTTCTCAGTCCCAGGGTCTAAGGAGGCCACTGGCTGTGTTCATGCAGAGTCTTGAAATTGGCAAAGAGAAATCACAGGGAGAGCATGTACCGTCTCCTGGAACAAATCTTCCTCAACTTACAATGGGGCTTTCCCCATAAACCCATCATCAGTGGACAATACTATTAACTCTATAATATATTGAATACACCTAGCCTACTGAACACCACAGCTTAGCCTAGCTGGCTTTAAACACTCAGAACACATACATTAGCTTACAGTTGGGCATAATCATCTAACACAAAGCCTGTTTTATAAGAAGTGTTGAATAGTTTGTGAAATTTACTGAATACAGTACTGAAAGTGAAAAACAGAACAGTTGGAGGTGTACTGGCCTTTTAGCCTCGTGATCTTGTGGCTGGCTGGGAGCTGTAGCTCACTGCCACTGCCCGGCATCAGGGGAGAGGAGCAAACCACACATTCCTTGCCTGGGAAAGATCACGATTCAAAATTGGGAGTACCGTTTCTACTGGACATGCATCACTTCCACAAGATTGTAAAGCTGAAAACTGAAAGCCAAACCATGATAACCTGAGGACCATCTGGGCTTCAGTCATGGGCTTCCCTGGTGGCTCAGACGATAAAGAATCTGCTTGCAAAGCGGGAGACCTAGGTTCAGTCCCTGGGTTGGGAAGATCCCCTGGAGGAGGGTGTGGCAACCCACTCCAGTGCTCTTGCCTGGAGAATCCCATGGACAGAGGAGCCTGGCGGCTACAGTCCACGGGGTCACAGAGTCAGACACGACTGAGCGACTAAGCACAGCATCTGTAGTCTTAGAAATGAAGAATGCCATACAAGCCGGCAATCAGACATTTCTAAATGTAGAAGATGAAAATAATTATATGGAGAGAGAGACTGACTCATTATAAAGAACTTTCTATTGAGCTATTCAAAAATAAAACGTGTTGCCTTGCACTGTAGGGAAGGCAGAACTGGGCCTCTGTAGGGCAGGACAGGAGGACAAAGATACAAGGGCTTTCTTGCTCTGGCTGAGGCAGACTTCTAGTATGAAGGGCTGATGATTTCACGTGTTCTATCACTTCTTCTGAACCTTGAGCTAGGAAAGTACACTTCAAAAATATTTAAGTGTTTGGTAAGAAATGATGTCATCCCCAACCCATGACTTCTTAACTTGAAAACACTGTATTGTTTTTTATTTGCTTCAAGGTAACCGATATGCTTACTCCTTAGAAGAAAAGTAATGACCAACCTAGATAGCATATTCAAAAGCAGAGACATTACTTTGCCCACGAAGGTCCGTCTAGTCAAGGCTATGGTTTTTCCTGTGGTCGTGTATGGATGTGAGAGTTGGACTGTGAAGAAAGCTGAGTACCAAAGAATTGATGCTTTTGAACTGTGCTGTTGGAGAAGACTCTTGAGAGTCCCCTGGACTGCAAGAAGACCCAACCAGTCCATACTGAAGGAGATCAGCCCTGGGGTTTCTTTGGAAGGAATGATGCTAAAGCTGAAACTCCAGTACTTTGGCCACCTCATGGGAAGAGCTGACTCATTGGAAAAGACTCTGATGCTGGGAGGGATTGGGGGCAGGAGGAGAAGGGGATGACAGAGATTGAGATGGCTAGATGGCATCACGGACTCGATGGACTGAGTCTGAGTGAACTCCGGGAGTTGGTGATGGACAGGGAGGCCTGGCGTGCTGCGATTCCTGGGGTCGCAAAGAGTCGGACACGACTGAGCGACTGAACTGAACTGAACTGATACTTTGGGCTGTGAATTAAGACCCAAGAGAATTTTCTAGGAGGGATGTTGAATGTGAACCTCTCAACTCTGGAGACACTTTTTTGTCACCCTTATTTCCTGTCCATACTGTAATGCCACTTACATCGTAAGTGGTTCCAGACTTCATCCATGATCTACAGTGAATTAAAAAGCAATAGAATCCAGATGCTTTTTCTGGTAAACAGTTCCTTTGTAGTAAACAGAACAGGAAGGACATTCACTGCCCTCCCTACCACACTCAGTCACACAGGAGCCAGATGTTTGTACCCAGTAGGCACACCAGCCCCATCTGTAAACTCACTGGCCCATAAATATCACCCACCTTACACATTTTTGCACTTCGTTTAATTCATTGATTGTAATGTTAAATGACATAACATGAGTATTGTCTAGACAAAAAGATGCTGATATATAAATTAAGAAAAGCTGAGGCTCTAATGAAACTCTTAAAGCTGTTTAAAATTTCCTCTGAAGATTGTTGATTACAATCTTGTCACATTTAGCAACCAATTGTTGGTGCTGAAATTACAGCTCTCAGGGCATTACACTCTTCTCTAAACCTAGGGATTCCAAGATGATTTCTTATGTGGGTGTCAGAGCCCAAATTTATAGATTTAATCAAATATATTTCCCTCTGACTTTCTGAGTGGTAAAGAATTAATTACAGGGTTATCTCAGATAATTGTACCAGATTAGCCTCATCTTGAGGTTGGATGAACTTTATGGAAATCTATTTCCAAACATGAGCAATGCTGTGATACAAAGCAAATACGGCAAATTTCCTACTACATTTACTGCTGTCTGTGAAAAACGGAAGGTGATTCCTTTGACTTAATTCTGCACAACTGGTTTATAACTATGACACAAGTGTTAAACTGTTTGTTTTTATTCATATTCATGCCAGAGCAACACCAGGTGAGGCAAGACACTTGTGAAGTCTGGTATATAACAAAGTTCAGAGCCTTTCCTCCTGCTGAGCACGCTGATAAATCAGTTAACATTATGTCACACCTTTGCAGGTAAAACAACAAAGTCCATTGATCTTATGAACCCTTTCATAAAATTTGTTCGAAAATAAATAAATCTATATTTTGCACCCAGAAGCTTAGTTTGGACAGTCTTTTTACTTAAATTAATATATAATAACTCCTCTTGATTTGATATAAACAAAACATGAACCCAGACACATCACCCTCTGCTTTAGACAGCAAAGTGAATGATCAGGCCCTCACCCCCCTCTGTCTGGATACATACAGTCCAGCCGAGGAGATAAACGCACAGCTATGACTTCAAAGCGGGCCTGACCACGGTCACACCAGCTGTGGCAGTTCAGAGTGCCCAGCGGGGGAGGCTGTGGACCTCTCACCTGGACGGCAATGACAAGCCTTGAGATTCACTCCAGATGCATCTCAGCTTCTCCTTCGTCCACTTCTCCACGTGCGTCCTCTCTTCTTCGCTTTCTCAGGAGGTGGGGGTGAGTGCTTTCTATCTAGTATATAATGATCTCTGAGTCCTTCTGCTTACAACGTGCCATATCCAGTGAAAACAGTGAGCCTTCATTGTCCTCTTTCACATGTAATTTCCCTTGCTCGCACTCAGCCGAGGGACGTGCTCACCAGGGCACAGGCAGGGAGCGGTGGAGCTGGAAATCCAAGCCACGTCTGTCACACTCTGAAGTCCCCGGAGGGCTGTGTGCATCCCGAATCTCCCAGTGACCAAAACACATAGGCCTTCCCTGGGGCTCAGAGGTAAAGAACCCGCCTGCCAGTGTGGGAGACCCGGGTTCCATCCCTGGGCCGGGAAGATCCCCTGGAGAAGGAAATGGCAACCCACTCTGGTATTCTTGCCTGGAGAATCCCATGGACAGAGGAGCCTGGTGGGCTACAGTACATGGGGTCACAATGAGTCGGACATGACTGACCAGTAACACTTTCACTTTCAAACCAATTCTGAAGGTGTACGAACAAACAAGGAATAAAATAAGACTTTGATTTTTTTTTAATTTTCCCTTGGAGGTCAGTCTGTGAATTTCATTCAGATAATAAAATTCCTCTGAGAGAAACTGAAAAAAAAGAATTTTATTTCACTGAGACATGCACGCCATGAATTATATAAGCTATCAAGACTAATCAGGCTTTTGGTGTATGCTACAGGTTAAATGTTTGTAGCATATAGTTCATCAAAATTAAAAGTCTAAAGACTAGTCAGCCAAACACTCCATTTAAAATGGCCTTAATCTGTGTGCATACACAGGGTCACAAGAGGAAGATTTAATGCTGGGAGACTTTGGCATATACACATTATACGAAACCGGAGGTTTTATTTAAATTCATAGCATCATGATGTTGGATTTGGAAAAGACACTAGAAGTCTAATCTCCTTCTCTATAGGTTTTTCATCTATCAAATGAGGCTTTAAATTCTTTACTGCTCTCCTCAGGGCCATTTTGAGACCAACAGTGTTACAAATGGGAAAATGTGCTAAGAACACCAGAAGAGTGACACAGATGCAAAACTAAGTTATTATTTCCATAACTATCATTCTGACAGAGCAACAGGTAGGCTGTCAGAAAAATGCTACCTAGAATTAAGGCTTGTAACTTGTCTTTACTAACCTGAAATATTAATAGTAATTTATACATAAATATATCTTCATGAGATCCATCTAGGCACTTAGCCTTTGGCTGTGCAAAGGGTAATTTCAATGTTTCTTTTCTCACACCTACCAGGTACTTGCAATTTCTCTAAGCTATACTTACAGGTGTCATTAACGGAAGTTTGTCCAGATTTCCACATTTACTGCAAAATGGCACTAATTAAGTGAGGGTTACTTCTATTACCAATAACTGTGTAGAAGGAAAGGCAGCGTGAAAACTGCAGGGCGCAGTCAGGCAGGTTAAACGCTCGAAAGCTGGAGACTGCTGATCATCCGTGGAGACGCCATCGGATGCCAGGGCTGTCTTTCTCACTGCTGCAGAGGCAGGCTCCCTCTCCGGGGACGCAGAAGACCAAGACACTGCAGGTTGTTCATTTCAGGTCGTTTCCTGTGCCAAACCCACGAGAATCCACGAGACTTGCGCAGTCAGGTGCGAGGCCCAGGTTCCGGTGGCGCCTGAGGCTCGGGGCTGCTCCTTCACTCCTCTTCCTAAAGATGCCCTTCTCTGCTTTGTGACACTTACGAGGAAGGTCAGCCATTTGTAGTGGTCTCTCCTTAAGAGTCTAGCTGAAGGCCTCCCCTGCCACCACCTTTTTGCCTCCAGGTTCTTCTTCTGTTGCTTCCCATAAAGACACTCTCTCTGCCACTACTGACCTTCACCATGCGTCCAGTTGGACCTCCAGCTCCAAGCCATCACCTACAAAAGCTGACATGGCAGCTCGTCCACCTGTCCGGTGAATGAGGCGGCTGTGAGTGTAGGGGTGTGAAGGGCCCTGTCCTGGTTCAAGCTACAGAAGTCAGGTGAAATCAGCGCCGTCTGTCTGTCTTCTTCAGACTCTTGCTCCCACTGTTGAGAATATGGTCTTGGAAATAACAGCACTATTTCTACTTGATTTAACACAGCCAAGTATATACTATATTGTGCTACTGTGCATGTGCAAGGCAGGGGAAGGAGGAACCAAGGAGCCACACGGTTTACAGGATAAACGTCCAGGGTTTCACAGAGCAAAGTCAACGCGTGCCCGGAGAACGCTCACGTCCTGCGGTGTCCCAGCTCTTGGAGGAAGCGAGGGAGGAAGCATACCCAGCTCCAGCGGTCCTCAGTTCTCTGAAGCGATCAGATATATAAACTGAGAAACAGTCTACAGAACTGGAAAACATTATCGTGTTGGCAAAAACATAATGAGGAAACATCAGAAAAAATTTTTTCCCCTGGGGAAAAGAATTATCCTCAACAGTTGGATGGAAATCTTCAAAATTTCACCTTTAGTGACAAACATAGCAAGTCTTATAAGTAAGCAAAGTAAATGACTATTCAGATGACGTAATTCAAATAATGTCAGCAAAAACCTAAAGAGATGACCGCAGGGCTAAAAAACGTGAGGAGAAAGCTGGTGGGAGGAGGCCTGCGAAAGCTCAGTGGCTGCAAGTCAGGGTGCTGCTGGACCGGTTATCCTGGCCTGCTTGTTTGTAAAAGGCAGGGTGGGGGTGTCCGGTGGATCCCACCCAGCCTGAGAAGCAGCTTCTCCGGGCAGACCCATCCCTCCCGACATCAGGGCACAGATAACACAGGACGTCCCTTGCTGAGTTGAACACACAGCACCGCATTTTATAAGAACAGATGCCTCCTCAAGGAAAACAAGCCGAAACTCCCCTCTGGGAAAAGTCCTCCATTTCATTTGTGACCCAACTGGAGGTTACGGAGAAGCCCAAATGTGCTCCAAACCAACAAACAGAAAGCAACCCCAAGGGCAGATGGCCGAGTCTATGGAGAAGGAAACGTGTATGTGCCATCATGCCAACAGACAGTCCAAGGGACAGGATCCTTCCGTGGCCCCGGAGGGGAGCGCACGCTGAGGCATCTCTGCCCTTCCAGCCACCCTGCCCCCGGGCCGGAGTCCACGCTGTGGGCCCAGCACCGGACAGGACATGGTTTCCCAGCTGTGATGACCGCACACCAGGCCCCCCGGGATNCTGCCCTTCCAGCCACCCTGCCCCCGGGCCAGAGTCCACGCTGTGGGCCCAGCACCGGACAGGACATGGTTTCCCAGCTGTGATGACCGCACACCAGGCCCCCCGGGATGAGCTGAGGGATGACTTCACACAGAAGCGCTGACCGCAGGAGCTCCGTGACTAACACAGAGGAGAGTTTTTGATTACTGACACCCGTTTCCTCTTCAGAATCACACACTAAAGTTGCAACCAAATTTTACTTAACTTTGTGTCATGATTCTTGCTCGGGAGCTTACGTCAGAGGTCAGCATGTAGAGCCTGTCAGAGAAAAGCCGCCCTCCAGTGAATCGGGAGGGACTCATGCCTGCTGAAGCCAAGGAGCCTTTCCAGGAGTCCAGGGAATTTTTAAAAAGTTAATTCTAGGTGTCTCTTCCTCTTTCCTCCTTTCCCTGAAAAGAGTTCAGGGTCCAGGAAGGAACTGCTGCAGGAAAGCTGGCCCCCAGTTGTCAGACAGCCTGCAAGTGTCTCCTGAGCCGGCTCATTGGTCATTTTCCTAAGGCTGAAGCCACAGTGGTCTACTCAAGAATTCAAAATGTTTATGGAAATGTGGAGGGAACAGATAGGAGGAAGAGGGCCAGGAGATCAAAAACTATAAAAGAAATGAATAAATCATTTGCTTTCTTGTCCAGTCACTTGATTCACTGCAAGGAAAAATCTTAGCCTGTTTGTTTATTTAATGGAACATAAGTTCAATAACCGATGTTTCCAAAGAAAAATGAAGACATTTTATTCTGTCCAGCTGCTTTTCATCTTATGCTGCTGAAAAGACCAAAATTCAAAGCTGCTTTGTATGTTTGCAAAAATGAGAAGGGAGGGCAGGGAGAAAGAAGCAAAAGGGATTTAAATTGTTTTCTTCTCAGACAACTGGGCCTTAGTTTTTAGCAGAAACCCAGGCAAAAATCCAACCATCCAGGGAATCCCATGCACCCCCAACA
The DNA here is from genome assembly GCA_006410735.1 of Raphicerus campestris. Classification (NCBI taxonomy): domain Eukaryota; kingdom Metazoa; phylum Chordata; class Mammalia; order Artiodactyla; family Bovidae; genus Raphicerus; species Raphicerus campestris. The sequence continues at coordinate 10,397 of SJYW01050077.1, forward strand.
CACTCGCACTTCTGAGAAGATAAGACAGTGAGATCTATGGCAGTTTGCAGGAACTCTGCTTGTGTGGGATTTCTTCTGAGGCCCTGCACCCCGAAGTAAAAATTATCTATGGCAGAATCTCTGAAAGCTCATTAGAGCGGCTGACCCTTTTTCAGGGAGTCTCAGAGTCAACACCGTTGCTCTCATTTTGCCCAGCTACTCTTCTAAGCGCCTACGGAGCAGCTTCCGGGGCACAAGAAGAAACTCGTGGGTCTCACCACGCGCCAGGAGAGGAGGGCACAAACGTCAGCCAGCTCAGAGCTGGCTTCACCCCTCCTTCAGGAGTGACGTGGGCGCTGGCACTGACCCAGCACAAAGACTAGCTCTCCAGCTTCCACGCAGAGTTTCTCCAAAACAATACNTCGTGGGTCTCACCACGCGCCAGGAGAGGAGGGCACAAACGTCAGCCAGCTCAGAGCTGGCTTCACCCCTCCTTCAGGAGTGACGTGGGCGCTGGCACTGACCCAGCACAAAGACTAGCTCTCCAGCTTCCACGCAGAGTTTCTCCAAAACAATACATGTTCTAAGAAGCGTCTGAAGACAAAGCATCCATTTACAATTCCAACACGCCAGTTTTCACCATGCAAAAAAACTGCCCCCCCCCTCACAAATGCTGCTATGATAATGACTATGAGAATACTACAAGAGTAGGAACAGTAAAAAAAAGAAAGAACAAAGAACAAGGATACTGCAGTGATAACACATTTAGGCAAAATGCATTTTTAAGCCNACATGTTCTAAGAAGCATCTGAAGACAAAGCATCCATTTACAATTCCAACACGCCAGTTTTCACCATGCAAAAAAACTGCTCCCCCCTCACAAATGCTGCTATGATAATGACTGTGAGAATACTACAAGAGTCGGAACAGTAAAAAAAAAAAGAACAAAGAACAAGGATACTGCAGTGATAACACATTTAGGCAAAATGTATTTTTAAGCCATCTAAAGTGTAGGTAAGATACATGAGCAAGCTTCGGGAGTTGCTAATGGAAGCCTTGGCGTGCTGCAGTCCTTGGGATCACAAAGAGTCGGACACGACTGAGCAACTGAACTGAACTGAAGATACATGAAAATGCAAAATACCCTGGAGTAAGAACAGCAAGCAGCCTGGGAGAGACGGTGCCACATCCTAAGACACTCACATCCCCAGTGAAACTTAAACCACCCCCTGGGCCAAAGAGCTCTGATTTTTAGGGCCCAAGTTGATCTCCAAGTCCCTAGTTTTTGGGACTCTGCTTTCTGTGTTGACTAATTTATATTATAAAATAATTATAAACATTTTTCATAAAAGAACTGTCTTTGAGTGATGTGAATTAAAGAGAAGTCAGGGAAAATGGGTGTATTTAAAGCTTTCCAGTGAAAATTCAATTTCAGTGAAATTAAATATCAGCCTTCTTCAGAAGCAAAACACTCAAAATACAATAGATTTTTTAAAATCCTGATTTCATTTTTGAACTTAAGGACATAAAAAGATAAAATAAAACTAAAGAATATTTGGATAAATACTTAAAGCAATTGTTTCAAACATGGAGAGTTGGAAACCTTTAAAAAAAAAAAAAAAGATTGNCAATAGATTTTTTAAAATCCTGATTTCATTTTTGAACTTAAGGACATAAAAAGATAAAATAAAACTAAAGAATATTTGGATAAATACTTAAAGCAATTGTTTCAAACATGGAGAGTTGGAAACCTTTTAAAAAAAAAAAAAAAGATTGTGTGAAGAGACACAAGTGAAAAGTATAAGTGTTAGTCACTCAGTCACGTCTCACTTTTTGCAACCCCCTGACTATATCCCGCCAGGCTCCTCTGTCCATGGGATTCTCCAGGCAAGAATAGTGGAGTGGATTGCCATTCCCTTCTCCAGGGGGTCTTCCCAACCCAGGGATCAAACCCATGTCTCCTGCATTAAAGGCCGATTCTTTACCAGCTGAGCCACCAGGGAAGCCCAAAAATAAATAATCACCACCTGCTTCTCCCACTGGGAGGCAAGAACCCAATACTCACCTACCTGGGTTGCTCAGCGGGTAATCTTGGGGCCCAGCCACATGGATCCAAAGTTTGTGGGGGTCACTGTACTAATGGGATCAGTCTTAGTAAACCTTTGACTTAAGTATGTTAAGACCATTAGCTTGACAAGGTCTATAGGGGTGATAACTTCAGAGGTGAACATTAAAAAAAAAACTGCAAAGGGGAGAGCAAATATTGAAAGTGTTCATATCTGTTCTCAGATAACCATGCCTGCCATGGATTATTAGGCAGAAAAAAGTCTCAGGTTATTTTAAGGGCATACCAGATGAGCTGCAGGCTTCTAGGTACCACCACAAGCTGGAGACAGTGGAGCAAATTCTGCTGTTTGTGATTGAATGACCTGAGAAGTCAAGCTGTGTTTTGAAGGCAGCTGATAGACTTTCATATATATATATATATATAATATGCCACCTGTACATGTTTTCTGAAAAAATTACTAGAAGTTGCACTCTAGTTAAAAGACAAAGGGAAAAAAAACAACCCAAGCCCACTCACAATTCAAGACTGGGTTAAAAAAAAGTAGGGGACCCTGAGAACAAGTAAAGGTACAGCTGAAGGAAAATCACTGCTTCCCAGCGTTTCCACACCCCTCCTCTATTTCTACCGATGTGTTCCATGACTTTATTTTTCTGGGCTCCAAAATCACTGCAGGTGGTGACTGCAGCCATGAAATTAAAAGACGCTTACCCCTTGGAAGGAAAGTTATGACCAACCTAGACAGTCTATTAAAAAGCAGAGGCATTACTTTGCCAACAAAGGTCCGTCTAGTCAAGGCTATGGTTTTTCCAGAGATCATGTATGGATGTGAGAGAATCCATTTCAAAGAATTGATTCTTTTGAACTGTGGTGTTGGAGAAGACTCTTGACAGTCCCTTGGACTGCAAGGAGATCCAACCAGTCCATTCTAAAGGAGATCAGTCCTGGATGTTCATTGGAAGGACTGATGCTGAAGGTGAAACTCCAATACTTTGGCCACCTGAGAGGTGACTCATCTGAAAAGACCCTGGTGCTGGGAAAGACTGAGGGAGGAGAAGGGGCGACAGAGGATGAGATGGTTGGATGGCATCACTGACTCGATGGACATGGGTTTGGGTGAACTCCAGGAGTTGCTGAAGGACAGGGAGGCTTGGTGTGCTGTGGTTCATGGTGTCACAAAGAGTCAGACACGACTGAGTGGCTGAGCTGAACTGAAAGCCAAAAGCCACATTTGCTCTGAAGTCTTTCTCTATTTGAGGTCCCCTTGTCAAATGCATCACTCCCTCTGATCCCAGATGGCTTTCTGCACTATCCTCTCTACAGCATGCATACAAAAATGTGAGCAAGTAATTCAGGATTCAGGTACCCAGGCCAGCGATAGAATACCACCCCACTCCAGAAGCTCTGGGGTTTCCCCTCCTTACACCCCACATCTCCAGAGGGAACCATCGTCCTGTGGGTCCCAGAGACATAGCAGAAAATGTGACAGGCAAACCCCGCCCCTGGGAGGGAGAGACAGGAGAGAAATACCACCGTCAAGCAGGCAGGCAGGTGGTGAGTGCTGTGGGAGTCACAGAGGGAAGGGGCTTGTGGTGTCAGGAGAGGGGTCTGGACTCTCCTGGGCCAAGCAGACATTTGAGCAGAGACAGGAGGGGATTAAAGGAGGGAGCCTTGAGACAACCTGGGGAAGAGGCTTCAGGGCAGAAGCACCAAGTGCTGCAGTCCACGGACACCCCTGAGCGACTGGACAACAACGTCATGTACAGCGGGCAGAGTGTGCCCACAGGGCTGGAGGAAGGGCAAAGACAGCGGGGCTGGAGGAGAGTCAGCAAAGGATGACTCCAAGGTTTTGCATTAGTAACTGGAAGAGTGGAAAAATGAACTGCTGCCATCAGTACATACTAATTTTCTAAAGAGAAAAACCTAATAGTTACTTTAACACAGTAAGAGCAAACCAATAAAAACGTCATGTGGCATCAAAGTCTGAGTGCATCTCAAGGATAATTCTCCAAGCCCTGTCCAAGTGCTACTGATCCAGGAAATACTGCAGAGCCGTAAAACGCCTACCCTCTAAAGCCCAGACTTCGGTTTAAATGCTAACACCGCCACTCTCAATAGTGTAGCAACAGCGAGTCATGTAGCCTTCCTGGGCCTTGGTTTCCTTACCCACAGGTGGACACGCTGCATCGTGTTACTCCAAGGACTGTGTGCATTCAGGCATTAGGGCGCTTAGCACCTTGCCCAGGATGCAGTAAGGGCTCAGAAAGAGTTATCGTCTGTATGATGAGCCAGACCTGCAGGAGACAGTATTTCCTTTTCACCTGGTACCAAGGGCCAAAGTAAAGGAGACAATAAAGGCGTGTTTGGTAAATGCTTTTACATTTAGGTAAATGCCTCCACATTTTTTAGTAAAACTGCTACTGAAGACAGGCCCATGGTTTTCAGATCCCTTTATGTGAAACTCACAAAATGAACTTTTCTGGATGTAGTTATGACAGGGAAATAAGTGTTCTTTTATGAGAAAGTTCATCCTAGCACAGGATGGAGCACACAGTGAGAAGCCTCTCATTTTGAGTTAACTCATGCTGTTGTCTGTTTTGCTATAGCTTTCAGGAAATGTGAAGGTAAACGTGTTCTCCTCTGAAGCAACTCGACCAGCCTTCTGATGGTAACGTAGCCTTAGCCCTTCTGTTATTTCATGCTCTCCCTCTCCCTGCTTCACCACCCAGGGATTTCCTGGGGTTAAGCCAACTCCACACGATGTCCCAGCAGCCCTTTACCTTTTGACAGCTCTCTTACAGGAGCCTGTTGGCATTTTCGCCCTCAGGTCCCCAGTTCCCAGCGACAGTTCTCTGAGATGCCAGTCATGTGTCTGGATAACTGGCCACCACCTGCTCTCAAGCCCACAGGTTCTCAGTGCCAAGGAAGGCTGTGCTATTCCAGAAATGGCACGCCTTCCACTTAATACATTGTTGATCAGGGCTACAGACATGCTTTCTTTCCCGCTGCAATTATCCCAGCAAGCTCTGTTCTCATCTCACTGAAAACTTCACCAGCCGTGCCCCATAAAGTCAGAGATATAAAGCAAAAGCAAGCAAGAAGCTAGCCTAAGTCTCTTCTCTGAAGACCATGCAGGATAGTGATTTACTTTCTTCTATATTGTTTTCAGTTAAAACCCCTCCCTTGAGCTGGGCAAAGGGGGAAAGACTCTTCCTGTTCCTGGCTGCACGTGTGTGAGCTTGTTCATGGGATAATCTGATATTCTGTTTCCAGTGTTGGGCTCCCTGGTCCTCATGTTCCATTAAACTGACTCTCCCACTAACCAACTAGCTTCCACAGTGTGCAAAGGTGTTGTCAGGATAAATGGCAAGGTCTACAAAGTGCTTGGAATTCTCTGAATAAAAAGCACAGTAGAAGAATAGAGCGTTAGCATGTTATTATGCTCATAAAGTGTGGGTGGAATGTGCAAAGAGAAATCATGTCAAAGATGTAAGGAAACTTGAAAGTCTGAGACTTTAAAAGGCTAAGATTATTAAAACACCCAGTTGTTTGACAGGAGAAAATTAAACTGTTCTCCTGTCTCAAAAGATGTAATGCCACTTTCTCATTACTTACTGTACCTCACAGCCTCTTCTTTCTGCACGGAGCTTTCAGAGAAGCCAAGAAAGCGCGAAATGTGAAAAACTGCTGTACAGATGCAGTATAAAATGACAATCTGATCAAGAAGTGGGGAGAAGAACAATGCTCTTTTGCCAAAAATAGCACCTCTAGTCACGGGTTACCTGTAGAACCCAAATGCAACACCCAGGTGCCCAGGCAATGTTCACCTCTTGTTCATGGATACAGCATGAGGCTTTGGGTCCATGCAAGTTGAGGAAATGAAGCTGAGACAACAGCTTAGACCTGGGACTCTACATGGGCTGCGTCCCCACAGAAAAGGAAGCTAGGAGGATCTATTCACTGCAAAGAGAGACTGCAGGCAGCACTTGCTTCCCTGGTCTCTCGGGGAAAAGAAAGATCTCTGAGGAGTAAAACATGATGACTGCATGGATTTGGGATCTCACTCACCCTCTGTGCAGTGTGAGAACCCACCCCCTGGGGCAAAAAAAAAAATGCCTAAGGATGGTTCACGGGGAGGTGCTGCTCCTGGGCCACCTGCCAAAAGCAAAATAATACCCATCTGGAGGAACGTGGCCACCACCTAACCCACACGTGCTTCCCAGTGAAAAGGTACCACCGTGAAAAATGACCAAATGGGAGAGAAATACACACAGAGGCTATGTATATACAGCAAACCAAAGACTAGCACTCCCCCCACTTCAAGAACTAGGGCAAGAAAGAAAAATGACAGGGGTACTCGGAATTCTCAGATAGGAAAGGACTGGGAGCCCCACAGCCAAATGTTATGGAGAAAGAGGCAGGCAGATTTGAAAAAGAACCAAATAACAGCTTCTGGAAATGGACATGTAGTCACTGAAAACGGAAAAAGGAATAAGCACCACATTGGATGATGGAGACGAGAGAGACTGGTGAAGCAGAAGGTGGAATGGAAGATGACCTAGAACACAGCTGGACCAGAGAGCCAGGACACGGAAAGGAACTGTTAGGAGGCAAGGCCGCCAGCACGTGCCCAGCCTGAGCACCAGCGGAGGAGACAGAGAGCATGGCCGAGACAGACGCAAGGGCAGGTCGCTCAGGACTGCTGAGTGTCAAGACCTCTCACGTCGGAGGAGCACACCGGTTCTCGGCAGGATAAACATCCACACACCTGATATTAATTCTGCATTCTTCAGGGGGCTCCAGAGAAACAGAATTACTAATATACATATAAAGAGGATTCTTATAAGGAAGTACCTCATGAAATCATCATCTGTCCCAGGTTGGGTGTGAGGGTTGGAGGCTGCTGTAGACACAGGAGGAGCTGACGCTCCAGCCGAGGCCACAGGCAGGGTTCGCTTAGGGAGGGTCAGTCCTTCGTTGCCGTCAGGCCTTCAGCCAATCAGATGATGAGCCCCAGCCACACCCTGAAAGTGAAAGTGGCTCAGTCGTGTCCGCCTCTTTGCGACCCCATGGACTACACAGTCCATGGAATTCCCCAGGCCAGAATACTGGAGTGGGGAGCCTATCCCTTCTCCAGCAGATCTTCCTGACCCAGGGATTGAACCAGGGTCTCCCGCATTGCAGGTGGATTCTTTACCAACTGAGCTATCAGGGAAGCCCATGAAGGGCAATCTGATTTACTCAGTCTCCCAATTTACAGAGGAATCCCATCCAAAATTACCCTCACAGAAACACCTGGAATAATCTTTGACCAAATGGTCCAGTTGAGTCAATACATAATAATGAAATGAACAATCACAGACTTTCAGTGGAATTACAGAACGCCAAAAGACAAAAGTTAAATAACCAGAGAAGGAAGATATTTGATTCGAAAAGGAATAAAATGGGCCTGCAGGAACTTNGGCACCTGATGGTGTCTCATCAGAGAAATTCTAAAGGAGGAACTTTATTTCACACACAGAAGGCCCCATGAACAGCTTTCCTTTACCTAAGCCAAGTATACACTTTTTTTTGTTTTAAATAAAAATGTGAGAACTCACAGGTTTTATTTCTTAAAGGATAATCACAATTTTGATCTTTAGTGTTCAGTTTTCTTTTTTCCCCCACTATAGATGGAAATTTGAGAAGGAAATGGCAAGCCACGCCCATGGACAGAGGAGTCTGATGGGTTACAGTCCATAGTGTCTCAGAGAGTCAGACAGGAGTGATCATACACATATGATGCTAATTTGCTTAAATTTAAATGAATTTCAATAATTAATTATGGGCTTATTAAAGTTTTGGATAACTTCCTTTCAGTGACAGAATCTCATCTAATTCATCATAGTAAAGTATTCCTAAGAGTTTACAATGCTGCTATACTTAGAAGTGCAGAAATACTAATGACTATACATGATTTCCATATTGATATAAGCATAGTTATAATTGACTAGAAACAAGAAAACATAGACATAATTCTTCTACAATCACTTGCTTCCTTTTCATGATTTAGCATAGCCCAAACGTGCAACTAGTGAGATGTATAATTTAATGTACAAACACCAAGGTTGCCGAAGGCACTAGAGTTTCGTCAAGTTGTAACCTAGTGCCAGGAAGATAGCATAAGTGACAGTAGAACTGAACCTCCAATGTTTTTAAAGCACAGATTGGAAACATCTCCCCAGAGAATGAACTAGAACAATCGTGTGCCTCGTACAGAGCAATGAAGACCTACTAGGCCTGATGTTAATACTAACCAGTGTGCTGTTGGAGAAAACTGCTTTAAAGGTCATTTTTTGAAAATATATATTTAAATTTTAACAGTTCTTATAGGTATGGACAATCAAAACATACTTTATATACATACGTGTGTGTATCTTATTATTTTTTTGGTGGCTAAGCACATGGATTTTAGATTCAGAGAGCTGCAACTCCACTTCACTTACAATGTGGACTTGGACAAGTCATTCAACCTTCTAAAGCTTCAGTTTCCTCACCTTCAGAATGGCAGTAACAAGGAGATCTTATTCATTGTGTTGTTTTAGGAATTAATTAGATAAAACATGTAAAACACTGGCTGGTCACGCTTTTGGAGTCAAGAATAGAACTATGTCACTCCCATCTGAACACCTATCATACCACAAACCATTTAATCAATCTAGAGTTAGAATTTCTGGGACACAATAAATAAGCTTCTCACAAGGAGCTTGTATCTTGAATATTCTCTAGAAATATTACAAAAAGTAGATTTTTGTTTCAATAATGTTTGTGTTTAAAATTGAACAAAAACCTCAAGGAGTAAAATAGTTTATATAGACAGACATGCTTAGTTCTTTGAATATTTGAACAATATCTGAAGTCCTATAAAGGCTAACTGTGTTCAAACAAAAGTATTGGGCAGTTTGTGATGAGTATAATAGGCAACTGCCGTTCATAGCCATCTTAGAAGGCTTGTTTCCTTAAAGGCATTATTAATGAGAATCAGCTTCAAGGGGGGAAATAAAGTTTGAAAGCAATGCCACTTATACACACAGCTGCACCATGGCAGAAGGCCATGACTCTCTGTCTTTGGTCTCTGAGAACAGTGAGCATATGATAATCAGCATTGGTATTTCTAAGTCAGCAAAGGATGCTGGAGCTGTGCTATGCTTTCAATAAGACAGTATGTATCCATGGTCAGTAAGCTTTAAAAAAATTATCTTTATTTTCTTACAGATAATTTTAATATGAAATCATCATGATGTATACTATAAACATTTTACAAATTTACTTGTTAATTATATTGCAATAAAGTTTAAATTGGGGCTTCCCTGGTGGCTCAGACAATAAAGAACCTGCCTGCAGTGGGAGAGACTGGGGTTTGATCCCTGGGTTGGGAAGAGCCCCTGGAAGAGAAAGTGGCAACCCAATCCAGTATTCTAGCTTGGGAAATCTCATGGACAGAGGAACCTGGCAGGCTACAGTCCGTGGGGTCACAAAGAGTCAAGACACTATTGAGCAACTAACACTTTCACTTTTTCAAAGCCAAAATTAAAAAATAAATATCCCTCCGTGGNGCTTTCCTTTACCTAAGCCAAGTATACACTTTTTTTTGTTTTAAATAAAAATGTGAGAACTCACAGGTTTTATTTCTTAAAGGATAATCACAATTTTGATCTTTAGTGTTCAGTTTTCTTTTTTCCCCCACTATAGATGGAAATTTGAGAAGGAAATGGCAAGCCACGCCCATGGACAGAGGAGTCTGATGGGTTACAGTCCATAGTGTCTCAGAGAGTCAGACAGGAGTGATCATACACATATGATGCTAATTTGCTTAAATTTAAATGAATTTCAATAATTAATTATGGGCTTATTAAAGTTTTGGATAACTTCCTTTCAGTGACAGAATCTCATCTAATTCATCATAGTAAAGTATTCCTAAGAGTTTACAATGCTGCTATACTTAGAAGTGCAGAAATACTAATGACTATACATGATTTCCATATTGATATAAGCATAGTTATAATTGACTAGAAACAAGAAAACATAGACATAATTCTTCTACAATCACTTGCTTCCTTTTCATGATTTAGCATAGCCCAAACGTGCAACTAGTGAGATGTATAATTTAATGTACAAACACCAAGGTTGCCGAAGGCACTAGAGTTTCGTCAAGTTGTAACCTAGTGCCAGGAAGATAGCATAAGTGACGGTAGAACTGAACCTCCAATGTTTTTAAAGCACAGATTGGAAACATCTCCCCAGAGAATGAACTAGAACAATCGTGTGCCTCGTACAGAGCAATGAAGACCTACTAGGCCTGATGTTAATACTAACCAGTGTGCTGTTGGAGAAAACTGCTTTAAAGGTCATTTTTTGAAAATATATATTTAAATTTTAACAGTTCTTATAGGTATGGACAATCAAAACATACTTTATATACATACGTGTGTGTATCTTATTATTTTTTTGGTGGCTAAGCACATGGATTTTAGATTCAGAGAGCTGCAACTCCACTTCACTTACAATGTGGACTTGGACAAGTCATTCAACCTTCTAAAGCTTCAGTTTCCTCACCTTCAGAATGGCAGTAACAAGGAGATCTTATTCATTGTGTTGTTTTAGGAATTAATTAGATAAAACATGTAAAACACTGGCTGGTCACGCTTTTGGAGTCAAGAATAGAACTATGTCACTCCCATCTGAACACCTATCATACCACAAATCATTTAATCAATCTAGAGTTAGAATTTCTGGGACACAATAAATAAGCTTCTCACAAGGAGCTTGTATCTTGAATATTCTCTAGAAATATTACAAAAAGTAGATTTTTGTTTCAATAATGTTTGTGTTTAAAATTGAACAAAAACCTCAAGGAGTAAAATAGTTTATATAGACAGACATGCTTAGTTCTTTGAATATTTGAACAATATCTGAAGTCCTATAAAGGCTAACTGTGTTCAAACAAAAGTATTGGGCAGTTTGTGATGAGTATAATAGGCAACTGCCGTTCATAGCCATCTTAGAAGGCTTGTTTCCTTAAAGGCATTATTAATGAGAATCAGCTTCAAGGGGGGAAATAAAGTTTGAAAGCAATGCCACTTATACACACAGCTGCACCATGGCAGAAGGCCATGACTCTCTGTCTTTGGTCTCTGAGAACAGTGAGCATATGATAATCAGCATTGGTATTTCTAAGTCAGCAAAGGATGCTGGAGCTGTGCTATGCTTTCAATAAGACAGTATGTATCCATGGTCAGTAAGCTTTAAAAAAATTATCTTTATTTTCTTACAGATAATTTTAATATGAAATCATCATGATGTATACTATAAACATTTTACAAATTTACTTGTTAATTATATTGCAATAAAGTTTAAATTGGGGCTTCCCTGGTGGCTCAGACAATAAAGAACCTGCCTGCAGTGGGAGAGACTGGGGTTTGATCCCTGGGTTGGGAAGAGCCCCTGGAAGAGAAAGTGGCAACCCAATCCAGTATTCTAGCTTGGGAAATCTCATGGACAGAGGAACCTGGCAGGCTACAGTCCGTGGGGTCACAAAGAGTCAAGACACTATTGAGCAACTAACACTTTCACTTTTTCAAAGCCAAAATTAAAAAATAAATATCCCTCCGTGGGAAAAAAAGAAATCTCATTGCAAATACTTGTGTGGTTTTGGTTTTACTGTTTACCCATAAGTTAGGAGTATTAGGGAAAAAGCCCAAATCTATGTCTTGGAACTGTTCTGCATCTATCTTAGATATTAAACAACAAGCAGAGAGAGACAGCCACACCCTGCCTCCTCTACCCTCCCCTCTGGAGGTGTCTCTGTTGAGGATAAGGCAAAGCAGAAATGAATTCCTAAAAACATTTTTCTTTTTCTATTGAACTTCTCTGAAGAGGTACTTGTGTCCTCTGTTCAGAGGAAATCAGGAGGCATTGACCTGACAAGGACCTGGGGATAGCAGGTCTGAATTTTTCTGTGCTTTGCTACAAGTGGCTGGCATCCTCATGAAAAACCGCACTGCTCCCCTGGTGGCTCAGAGGTTAAAGCGTCTGCCTGGAATGCAGGAGACCTGGGTTTGATCCCTGGGTTGGGAAGATCCCCTGGAGAAGGGAATGGCAACCTACTCCAGTACTCTTGCCTGGAGAATCCCATGGAGGGAGCAGCCTGGTAGGCTACAGTCCATGGGGTCACAAAGAGTCGGACACGACTGAGTGACTTCACTTCACTACTACTAATAAGATCACTTAGTAGCAATTATTATTTCGTGCCAATAGGGTTCTGACTCTGACCATGTTATAAAATAATAATTACAAGTTATCAACTTTAAAGTACTTAATGACACTTACTTATAAAACTCAAAAAATAAACAGTCGTCCTGGGGAAATAAGGTCTTTGAAATGATCCCATAGCTGGGCATCTGAAGAAAAGGCTCCCTGTGTTTAAACAAGTCTTTGTCAGCAGACTTCTCTCTCTAAATGTCATTCTACCGTCACTCAGAAACACTGCTATTAGAATCACTCTTTTCCTTAAAATACAGCACAAAAAGCAGGGTGTCTAGTCTTCATTATCAAATAAGCTTCAGAGCTGTTCTTCACCTAGTAATTTGGAAGAACGGCTGATAAACAGTGATTTAAACCAGGGAACGATAGGGTTTCATGTTTCGAAAGGCAGTAAAGGGAAAGAACCGGGCTGGAGGGGGTTTGTGGAAGAAGAGACGGGAGCGAGGGAAACACGGAGCACTGGAGAGGCAGGAAGGCCACGCTCAGCCCCTCGGGGGCACGACCGCTCCGGGACCGCGGCCAGTCCAGCCCTCACCCCTCAGCACGGGACTCAGGCCCGCGGGTTCAGCCGGTCAGCCCACCTGGGGAAGCAGCAGAAACCGGGCGGGAGCCGACGTGCCTGGGGCCCGTTTCCAACAGCGGCCCTTCTGCAGCTTCCTCTCCCAACGTGGACACAGGAGGCTGGGTTTCCCAGGGTCCGAGGCCGGTGCAGAGGAACCCCCGCCGTGGCACCCTCGGGGAAGCCGGGGCCTGCCCACTCTGGGAGCCAAGTCCCGGCTCTGTGTCCCCCAGGACGGCAGNCTTCTGCAGCTTCCTCTCCCAACGTGGACACAGGAGGCTGGGTTTCCCAGGGTCCGAGGCCGGTGCAGAGGAACCCCCGCCGTGGCACCCGCGGGGAAGCCGGGGCCTGCCCACTCTGGGAGCCAAGTCCCGGCCCTGTGTCCCCCAGGACGGCGGGCTGTGCTTTGTTCTCAAGGCTCCGGGAAAGGAGGGGCCTCTCTCCCCTAGTTTGTCTCCTTCCACTGAAGAAATTTGCCCCAAAGATACAAACAATGTGAAGGAAAGAATACGGAGAGCAGGCCACATGAATAACCTTGTTTATAGGTTTCTGAGCACAATTTCCATGTATATATTAACCTAAAGGATAGATTGTGAAATACAACACCCGACAGGTCTTTTCCTAAAGATGAGCAAGTTCTGTCTTCTCATTGAAAACACGTGGAAAATCCGATCCAAAGTGGGTTACAGAGCCGCCAGATCACCCAGCTCTCCCAGCCTCTCAGGGGCACCTTCCTTTTCCTTCCTCTGCAGTTGCTCGCTTTGATTCAACTATGGGCTTCCCTGGTGGCTCAGACAGTAAAGAATCCATCTGCAATGCAGGAGACCCGGGTTCGACTTCTGGGTTGGGAAGATCTCCTGAGAAGGGAATGACTACCCGCTCCAGTATTCTCGCCTGGAGAATGCCACTGAAAGAGGAACCTGGCGGGCTACAGTCCATGGAGTCACAAATAGTCGGATTAAACTATACTTGCAGTGGGCTGAAAAGTGAGTTCTAAAATTGTCTCATAAGTGGTATTATTTTTGTCTCATGTCTACTTCATCCTTGTAGAATTATTTTGTACTTAATTGCACAAATTGGTTAAAAGCAATGTACTGAACATTACTGCTATAATTTTGCACATCAAGTGCAAATCCTAGAATAATTTGATCCTAGAATAAAATGTACCGAGTTTAATCCCATGATACTTCTCGGAAATGATCCTTTATCAAAAGGGCGAAGACATGTAAGTTATCTCACAGTACAGTTAGTACAGCAAGAGAGCCCTGTGGCAGAGGTTTTTCATCTTTTGTATAATTGGAGTGAAACTGGGATTTAATTTCATCTTCTTACACTGTCTCAAAGCCTAGAGTTAAGATTAATCCGAAGGCTGGCCGATCCCCCACTGGTTCCCTGGGGCACTCACAGTAGCCGCTAAAACATTACACACATGTGTCTCCCTGGCACCCCACTGCAGAATTCTTGCCTGGGAAATCCCATGGGCAGAGGAGCCTGGTAGGCTATAGCCCAGGGGCTTACAAAGAGTTGGATACGACTGAGCTACTGAACAACAATGCATCTCCACACACTGGGGATTACTGACAACTCATTTCCAGCTATTTTTTCCTAAACATGAAATTGACTGCTCAGCTAATTGCAGCATTAAAGAAAAAAAAAACTTGATTATTACATTTTCACCCCAGATGTTTATCACCATTCTCCTGCTTCTGATTACTTCACTAGATCTGCTACTCACTTTACAAAATTGTAACTTATTTCTTTGCTCTTTTGATAACCATCTTTCATCCAATTCTTTGCTGTCAAGTTCTAAGCTTCTTCTAAATCAAACTTCATTTCCAGGAGGAGTCTTATTGACTATATAGAAGGGGAACTTACAGAACGATGTATTTCCCACTTCTTTGTGTGTATTTGCTTAACAGCAGAATAATAGTGTTTGTGTACACCAGCCAGTGTGAGGAGCACTAGTGATACTAATGATAACTGGTATCTAATTATTATTGCTTCCATTGTAATCGGCATTTGTGAGCACTTGCTCTCTGCCAGGTGCTTCTCCAAGCCAAGGCCTGAGACAAGCATGGTCAGCCACACCCATCCTTTTCTCTTGTCCTGGATGTTGACCCTGGAATACCCAAGGGTGCCTGTGGGCTCTGTTGTGCCACTCCCTTCAGAAAAGATGAA
Organism: Raphicerus campestris; assembly: GCA_006410735.1. Classification (NCBI taxonomy): domain Eukaryota; kingdom Metazoa; phylum Chordata; class Mammalia; order Artiodactyla; family Bovidae; genus Raphicerus; species Raphicerus campestris. The sequence continues at coordinate 25,480 of SJYW01050077.1, forward strand.
CTCTGATTTTTCTGTCCTTCATTTCCAAAGGCGAAACTTAACTTGGACATGCGGTTGTATATGAACGATCTCTTTTACTCCTTGGTCACGTAGTGGATAAGAAGACCATGTGGTTTTCGTCTTTCCTGGACTCAGAGTTTACCTAAAGCAGTTATTTCAGTCTNAGCAATGACAGATTTTATTTTCTTGGCTCCAAAATCACTGCAGAAGGTGACTGCAGCCACGAAATCAAAAGATGCTTGCTCCTTGGAAGAAAAGCTGGGACAAAACTAGACAGCATGTTTAAAACAACAACAAAAAAAGACACATCACTTTGCTGATAAAAGTCCACCTAGTCAAAGCTATGGTTTTTGCAGCAGTCACGTGCGGATGTGAGAGGTGGACTATAAAGAAAGCTGAGTGCTGAAGAACAGATGCTTTTGAACTGCAGTGCTGGAGAAGACTTTTGAGAGTCCCTTAGACTGCAAGGAGATCAAATGAGTCAATCCTACAGGCAATCACCTCTGAATATTCATTGGAAGGACTGAAGCTGAAGCTCCAACACTTTGGCCACCTGACGTGAAGAACCTACCCACTGGAAAAGACACTGATGCTGGGAAAAATTGAAGGCAGGAGAAGGGGGCGACAGAGGATGAGATGGTTGGATGGCATCACTGACTCAATGGACATGAATTTAAGCAAACTCTGGGAGACAGTGGCGGACAGAGGAGGCTGGCGTGCTATAGTCCACAGGGTTGCAAAGAGTCGGACATGACGGTGACAGGACAGCAACAACAAAGCTATAATCTGCTTTAAAACGGATGGATTTTAGAGTCAGTGAGCCTGTCTGCTGAAACTGACCTATTTCAAAAAAGGTAGGGGGGGAGGAGAAACTTGAGATATAGCTCCTGTGGCAATCTGTATTGGTTAATTTAAACAGTGATGTATATATTGAGACTCACTTCCTTTCTCTCTGCCAAAGAAAAGAATATATGCAGACTTCTGGCTGAATATATCTTAGACTCTGCCAANGGGGGGAGGAGAAACTTGAGATATGGCTCCTGTGGCAATCTGTATTGGTTAATTTAAACAGTGATGTATATATTGAGACTCACTTCCTTTCTCTCTGCCAAAGAAAAGAATATATGCAGACTTCTGGCTGAATATATCTTAGACTCTGCCAAGTATGTAACTAAAATTAAGCAAAAGTTTAATTGCTAATAGTTTTTCTTTTTTTACATGCTGTGAAAATCCTGGAAAGCCCATGATCAGAGAAATCACATTCATATGGAAATGACAAACATGAGCAAGCCTGTCTGTGAGCAAAGACACAGTGTAGAGTCTCATATCTCAACAAAGAATATACAACATTTTATACCATGGACCAGAGATGAGAAGCCAGCCTCAGTGCTATGTTTAAAAAACTGTCTTGCTCACTTAATGGTTAGTCTTCAAGAGTCTGTATGTATAATACAAATATAATAAATTACTTATGCAACATGCTATCTTGGGAACTGGAAGGAACTCTATAGACACAAATTCCTTGTAGGTAAAAAGATCATCCTTGGTCTACTATATGGTTTTTTCTTTTAATGTAATTCCAGAAAATATCAACAGATACTGATATTTTCTAAAGAAACTCCCTTTTTTACTCAAAAAGGAGTCCTGGCTATTGAACCATTATGTTATGTTGTACATATAAAGCTATTATATGTCAATTTTTTTAAAGGGGAGTCTTGACAAGATCCTACTTTCCATATCTATTCCTGAGTAACACACAGAGGAGCAAAGATTGCAATAGAAATAGTAGCAAATGAAAACAAATAAAATCTAGCTGTTAGCAGAGGTATGATTTAAAAAAAAAAAAAGGTAGATACTTTCTCCTTGGGCTAGAACAGGGTCCTGTGAGGGCCCACTGGCAGTGCTCAGGGACTTAGCAATTGCCAAACAGCATGCTCTGCAACATAGAAAGCAAGCATGCAGAAGGGTGTCCAGTGGGAAACGCAGTCTCCCCCCCAATCCCCAATTTGTACATCCACTGCCTGAATAAAGCAACATTTCCCCTGCATCCTTCCAAAATGTTGTCTGTGCAGATATTCACACATAACAGGCAGTCTTTTATTTCAAGAAATCATGTAAGTTTCATGAGCCTGAAGATGAGCTCTGGATTTCCACCCTAGAAACAGTGGAGTCCCTTCTGCCTCGCACTTCCCTTCCTGTTCACACAGTACTCAGCCCAGGCTCATGACGTTGCCTACAGGAGAAAATGTCAAGTCCAGGAGCAGAGCACTGGGACCCTGTTGCCCCTTCCCCGGGCACACCCATCGCTGCTGCCAACCTGCCCATTCCTTGCTTCTGTCTAGAATTTCCTACCCAGACATCCTGCTGATGGTCACCATTCCCTGCTAGAACACCCACACTCTCTGCCCAAAGACCACGCTCCTAGGGAGACTCACCGCAGTCGGTGGAATTCGATTGAGGTTCCCAGGGCAGGGCTCCTGTTCTGTTAGCATCTTTACCTGTCCTGCCTAGTGCAATCTGTGGCTGAACGAGTTAGTTGCTGAGTCGTGTCCAACTCTTTGCAACCCCATGGATTGCAGCCTGCCAGGCTCCTCTGTCCATGGGATTCTCCATGCAAGAATACAGGAGTGGGTTGTCATTCCCTTCTCTGGGGAATCTTCTCAACCCAGTGACCAAACCTGGGTCTCCCACGTTGCAGGCAGATTCTTTACCATCTGAGTCACTAGGGAAGCCCCAAATATCTGTGTTGATTAAACGGTGAGACCCAGAGAGTCTATAGTGGTCACTATGGAATATGAGTATAAACATCCACAGAAGCTGAACTGACTTCATTATGGCAGGGTTGCATCTCATCTCACAGGACAGGACCGCTAAACCTCATGTGAAGCCTCTCCCAGCCCCCAGCCCCGTTTCCCTGTTAGCCCCACAGACTTGTCGGCGAGTCCAGTACAACCCGCACTGTGAACGCCTCTAGGCTTATCTGCACAACCCTGACTCCACAGGTCCAGCAAGCAGGTTCTCATACGTGTGAAGCAACCTGCTGGAGAGTTCCATTCACTCCAGTGAAATAAACAAGGAATAAAACTTCCTCTCTCAAAGCTTATGTTCCTCAACAATGCTCCATATAAAATAAATAATGCTATCATATAAGAAAGGAAGCACCAGTCTATGTTCAAGGCAGGATACAGGATGCTNACCTGTGGATGATTCATGTCAATGTATGGCAAAACCAACACAGTACTGTAAAATAGAATAAAGTATTTAAAAAAAATAATGCATTTTTTGTGACGATGACAAGTCATGTAATTTTAAGAAAGATCCTGATCTCACTACTATCAAATTTCTAGGTTTTTTTTTTTTTTTTTTTTTAGAAGCAAACTGAACAACTTAGAAGCCCTGCTTATCTCTCCTACCTCATTCGGCTCTAGGCTGTGAGCTGCTGGCCGTTCTGGGAAGGTTATGGACGGTGCAGCCTCTGCCCGCACTAGAACAGCACGAAGGTTCTAACCACAGCCACAGCTGGTCAGCCGCGGTGCCTGCGGGGCTGTGTGTCCACACGAGCGGCAACTGGCCTGGGCTGGAGGACCCAGAGCTGGTGGGATCTGAGCCGAGGTCGGGTAGCACTGCTGGGTTTGCCTTCAGAAGTCCCCTTGATCCTTCTCCTGAAGCTGAACATTCACACTAGTGTTTGAAAATACCTCTTTAAAACATCTACCTTAAATATTCATATTTCTGTGAAACTGGAATGATGTTTAACCCTCATAATATATATTTTTTAATAATACAAACTGCTTTTAGTCCCATTGGCAAGAAAAAAGCATTGTGCAGTTTGAAAAAAAGTCTGACGAGGAAACTACTATTTTATAGGGATTTTTTGGTGTGTGTTCAAACAGGATGCACTTGAGTTATTGTGCAACATAATTAGGCTAAATGCGCCTTTAATGTTCTTCAACATTTTCATATCCACCTTCTGCTACATACAGTAAAGCCCTAACAAAGGGCAGGAAGAAACCCGACCCTTTAACCTTTAACTTCTCTTTCAAAGCCCCGCTGCTTCCCGGGTGTCTTGCTTTAACATCGCATCACGCCGACATTGGAGGGCCTCGCCTCCGCCGGTTTCCACTCGCTCCTTCTGAAGCCGTGGTCCTTCCTGTGGTGGGGGAGCCCGCTTTTCTGGGGAGCAGTAGGACCTCCCGGGGCGGTCCTCCGGCATCAGGGTGCTCCTCACTCGTCTAAATACGGTCGGCTGGCTGACGTCTGGGGCCCCTTGCTAACTTCATGGTCCAGCCATTACGGCCATTGTTTCTTGTGCATTTTCGTGAGCGCTCTGCTTCCCAAATGAGTCCAGCGGGGAAAACAAACGGGGGCCGGGACGAGAGCACACAAGGGCTCTGACTCCTTTTTTCATTCAGTAACTGAAGAAAGATGGTGCTGGTTGATTTTGATGGGGAACAAAGACTTGGACAGAGGGAAAAGTCTGAAAGACAGACTATTCAAAGAACCACAAAATTTTATAAAGTAATTATCCTTCAATTAAAATTTTAAAAAATAATAAAATTATATATATATAAAGAAGCAACAACGCTGGGATGTTCCACAGCTCGCCCTGTGACCCGGACCAGGGCCCCCAGCCCAGCAAACACACACACGTTCCTCGACTAGCTTATGCCCCAGCCATCGTTTCCATGGAAATAAGTTAAGTGAGTTCTTCATCCTTAGAAAACGGATCTTTCAGCAAACTCACCTCTCTCATTTTTCCCTGGGCCAGATCGTTTTTCTAATAGGCAAAATGATCTGTGAAAGCACGTATCTCTCTGAATTTTCATTTTTTATTACTTCAGATTCAAATTAATGAGCTTTTACTTATTTCTAAAACAGCACAAGTCATTATATTAAAATATGCCCATGCATAATTGGTTTCTTCCATCATTGGCAGAAGAAATAATCATTTTTTCTTCTTGAAAATAGTTATTATTTTTTTAATTTGAGAAATGAATGTTTTTGCTGTGGGTCCTCTCAGAAGTTTCCACATCTGAAGTGATGTTCAGCAGAAAGTTTGCCCCATGTTGCTGTGAGAGGCAGCATTTGAAAAGCTATCCTGATTATTTGTGATGACAACTTGTTCCCTATTGCTTCATCACTTTTTTCATATTCTCAAATAAAAGCATTAACTTAAAAAAAAAAGAAAGCATTTCTCATTTTAAAATATTTCTTTTTTCTTCCCACAAAGAAAAGTTCAGACCTTCAACTTTTGGTATTTTGACCAGGACACACCCAAGAACCAAAAATAAGAAAGAGGCCTGTGACACAAATTATGCTCTTAATGAGTTCCCCACAGATAGAAGGCTAGTTTGGGTTTATTAATTTATGGTTAAATTTTCCAAGTTATTAAGAATGGTTTATTAAGAATCAGGAAGGAGGGGCTTTCCAGAATCTTAACCAAGGATGAGAGCAAAAATGTCTTTGTCAATGTGACACTAAGTAAATGGACAGAAATACCATAAAATCTAGATATAAGAAAAAAAAAATCACATGGGACCATTAGTGCAACAGGGAAAAATAGCCCTCAACCTTGGAAAATCTTAAATCATATGATTCAGCAAACATATTCTACATGATTGCAGGGGTTGTTTGTTTTCTGTTTGTATGTTTAAGGCTAAGATGTGTTTAAGACATTATTTCAGAAAGACTACCCTCCAAAGAAGATCTGACATTTCAATTGTCTGGGAAAGTCACTTGTAACCAGTCTCTTCAAAAACCTCCAATAAATGGAAACCTTGTAAATTTAACATCCTCTTCCTCTGAAAGTGGGATAGAAAGAAAAAAGTAAAGTAAAAGGTCAATGTAAAGTGAAAGAAATTCTCCAAGGGTGAAGGTAGATGGATGTGACATGGATGAGATTATCTTTAAATTTTGTGCTTTCTTCTCATCTTAATTTCACTCTAAAAATAACTATTAAATAGCAAGAGTCTTAGCAATAGATTTGCAACCATAGAAATTAGACTTATCTATCTTTAAGAGAATGTTGAGGGGAGAAAGCGAACTGTAGGAACATACAGAAATAAATATGTGGTTTTTTTGGTATATTTTAAAAACACACATAGATTGAGTACCTATTATATCCTGTGAACATGCAATCGTTTAGTAGAATGGCCTGGAAAAGCATACACAAAACTCCCTATAGTCATTGCTCTGGAGAGTCTGGGAAAGAGCTGGCAGAAAGAACTTCCAGTCTTACTGATAATCCTTCCTTCACTTGAAAGAAAAAGCTACTTTTTCCTTCACTTGAAAGGAAAAGATTGCTATTTAGACGCTAATGTGACAAAATGACAACTCGCGGTCCTGGATGGCTGGAGCACAGCTCTCTGCTTCATCGCTTTCTTTGCTTTTCTGTTTTAATGCTTTTGTTTCTTTAACAGTTCTCACTTTGGGCCTGACTCAGCATGGCCGTGATTCCGAGGACAGTGGGAGGCTAGGAGCTGGACTTCTGGCTTCTCTCCATCTCATCGTTTAGAAGAGAAAAATTCAGAAGACCACTCGCAGCCCGTGAAACAGTGTCAGGCTGAGGGACCTGCCCGTCTCTGGAAACAATCCACATTCCACTAAATACAAAGGTGAATGCTCCCAGCCGGCCAAGTGGAAATTCCTTTCTAGTTTATCTCAACAGTATTATCGAGAATATAGTTAATAGGAAACAAAAGAGAAGCATTGAAAGCCATTTTCAGGGCTGGCTTGTTGCTACAATAAGAATGGTAATCACTGGTGTGGAGCGGATACCAGGTAGAATTCCAGCCCCTGCAGAAGAGCTGACGTCTTCCTAATGCGCGGAGTGGCCGTAACAACCACTTGGGCAGCACAATGCCTTCCACCGTAACACTTCCTTAGCAACCATTTAACACCCTGACTTTAAAATCATCCATTATTTTGGCGACAGGAAGAATATTTGCTGTTCATGAACTTTTAAAGGTCATCAGCTGAAAACAAGCCCACTTCCTGTGACTCAACCCCTCCCCATTCATGAAATGTACAAACCACTCTGCAGATGTAAAACCTAATTTGTTGAGGAAAAAATAGTTTTCGCACCTTTAATGGGAAAATAAAATCTTATTTTGGGTACATTAGAAAAAAAAATCCTAATGTCGATGCCCACATTTTATTAACTGCTACTGATTAATAGANCCTCCCTCCAGGATGAGGTCAGGGCCTTCCTTGCAGTTTCCACTCCACCCTTTTTGCTGACTTCTTTCTGGCCCTCAGCGTCATTTCACTTACCCAGAAATGAGTCATCAAGTGTTCTCACTTTGAATAAATGATATTTAAGAACTCATATGACCTTCATCTTGACCTGCCAAGTCTACTGCATTGGAAGACCTTATAAGCACATGAGGAAACACCAGCTCCAGCCTTCAGAACTCAGCACATTCTCAGCTCACCACAGCTACCTCACCTGCTACCTGATACAATCTCACGCCTACCAAATTTGCTGTTGTGTTATTCAGTCAACAAACATGTAGACACATACATGACTCATTGGTAAAGACTCTGCCTGCCAACGCGGGAGATGCAGGTTCAAGCCACTGGAGAAGGAAAAGTATTCCAGTAGTCTTGCCTGGAAAATCCCGTGGACTTAGGAGCCTGGTGGGCTCTACTCCATGGGGCACAGAGTTGGACACAACTGAACTATAGAGCACACACACGTATACCTTAATACATAGTGATGTTGACAGAGACCTGAATAGGACAGGATTCTTGCCCACAGGGGGCTCACAGGTAAGAACACAGACAGAACTGTAANAGTTGGACACAACTGAACTATAGAGCACACACACGTATACCTTAATACATAGTGATGTTGACAGAGACCTGAATAGGACAGGATTCTTGCCCACAGGGGGCTCACAGGTAAGAACACAGACAGAACTGTAAGCAGCTCTGGTGAGTTCGAAGGTAGAGAAACACTCTTTTAAAGGGCATGCCTGGCAGGGATGCCTAGCTTTTTCAGGGCTGGAGGAGGAGTTCAGTGACAACTTCCTGGAGGTGAGCGGGATCTGGCAGAGCAAAGAGGAAGCATATATTCCATCGAGAAGGTAAAACACGAGCAAAAGAAATCAGAGAAGCGTATCGTGGTGAATGTAGGGAACTTCAAATTATTCCAGAACTTCTCTACCACCTCCTCTGACACGGCTCCTTGCATCATCCTCTCCCTCCCATGTCAATGCCTGTCTTCCTCTGGTTCCTTCTTTTCCATCTACAAGACTTGTGCAAGTCTCCCTTGTTCTAAATGACCCTCCCTCAGCCCAGCCATCAGCTCAGGGAAAGGTCCTGGACAGGTGCTCACCGGTCTACCCACCACGGAACTGGGATCCGAGAGTGAGGCAGACTGCTCCTGCCGCCTCTTCTCTTCCTATCCTCCCATTGCTTGGAGCAAGACGCGGGATTGGGACCCAATCCAAAACTGCTCAGGACTCGAAAACCGGGAAAATCTCCACTCTCATGGGAAAGAGGACCAGCCAAAGCCAAAGCAGAGATGACACAGGTGTTGCCATTCAGATACATCAAAACAGCTATTATACAGCAAGGACTTGGAGTTTTGCGTTTACCAGTTATGTGAGACTCTGTGCTACTTGGAATAAGCTCTCTTTCTGAAGACAGATGCCTGTTTTTGCCCCAAGTCTGAACGTCTTTTTGCCTTTTACATCCTCTGCTGTGTGCTAAGTTACTTCTGTCATGACCAACTGCTTGTAACTCTATGGACTGTAGCCCTCTAGACTCCTCAGTCCACAGGATTCTAGGCAAGAATATTGGAGTCAGTTTCCATGTCTGCTCCATATATTTAATTTTTTCCCTTCTCAGATTATTCACATTTAAATCTTTAAGTGGTACAGGTTTGAATCCAATTGTAACGTGCCTTGAGTTTGTCTAAAGACAATGAAATTTAACAAATAATAAAAATAATAATTCCTAGTAATTTTTTTGCCTAAGCATTCAGCCTGAAAGTGCAATAAAATATAATAGTCTTTAATATTCAGAAAGGTCAGTCATTTTCTTTCAAAATGTAATTGAACTTTTCATGCTTAATGAATCCCAGTATGGAAAGTAATTAATAGAGACGTTGAATCTAGTAAAGTGACAAAATGAGTTTGTAACAATTATCTTCACACCAAACCAAAATGAATGTATCATAAGAGAAGAGTTAATAACCCCCTCATGTGATTAATTTGAACTGCTGTGTTTTCCAGATAATACATTAGAGCCTGTGTTACCGGGGCGGAGGGGCGGGGGGAGAATCCCCATGAAAGTCATAAGTGGAAATGGTGAAGTGAAAAAGCACAGTTCTGCAGGTGCCCAACAAATGCCATCCGACACTGGGTTCTCAGGAAGATGGAGAGCAAAGTGACAAGCTCGGAAAGCCAGGTCCCTGGTGTCTAAGAAAGCCCACGCATGAGGAAAGCATCATCTCTGAGAATTTATGAGGCCATCTCTGTTCTCTCTGCAGTCACCAATCCTCGTGGTAAGTCACTGCTGAGACTGTGCAGGAGGCGGCACCGAGCTTCCCCTGCCTGCACCGGTGTCGGCTGCTGTTGGACCTTGACAGAGGCATCTGATGATCGGCCCTTCTGCATGCTTAATATAACGTCTGACACTGACTGTCTCTCTGCTCAGCATCTGCTTGTTGTTTCAGCTCTCTGCATCTGTCTGGTGTCTGACCATAGGCAGGTTCCACTCTGGTTGATGTCTTGCTGTTTCTTATCTGGCGCATTCAGTCCCAAGGCTGGGTATCAGTGCAAAAGGAGCAAAAAGAATTAGGAGAGATGCAAAGACAATAACAATATTATCCTTTCAGGACTTTGTGTGTTGGAGAACATGAAATACACACCCACTAACCATCCTATTTTGGTGAGAGCCTGTGAATAAGGCCCCCCTCTGAAAAGATGCTCAAGTCTTAATTTCTGAAAACTGAGAATGTTACCTTATGTGCAAAAGGGTCTATGAAGATGTAATTAACTTACAGCTCTTAAGATGGGGATATCCTCCTGGATTTATCAAGTGAGCCCACTTGTTGCTATTTAGTTACTGGGCTGTGTCTGACTCTCTGTGGCCCCATGGACTGTAGCCTGCGGGGCTCCTCTGACCATGGGGTTTCCCAGAGAAGACTACTAGGGTTGGTTACCATTTCCTTCTCCAGGGGATCATCCCAACCCAGGAATCCATCCCACATCTCCTGCATTGGCAGGCAGATTCTTTGCCACTGAGCCACCTGGGAAGCTCTAATGTAATCACAGGGGGACCTTAAAAGTGGGAGTCAAAAATAGAAGTAGAAGCAGAGAGAGATTTGGCTATAGAAGAGAAGGTGATATTACATGAGAAAGACTTGGACAGATGCTGCTGGCTTTGAAGATGGAGGAAGAGGCCACAAGCCAATGAATGTGGACAATTTGTAGAAAGTGGAAAATCCAAGAAGGAAAAGGCTCCAAAAGAAATGCTTTCTACTAACACCTTGATTTACCCAACACAGCGGGACCTGTGTTGAACGTAAAATTCCAAAGCTACAAGATAATGCTTTTATGTCATCTTAGTCCACTACATTTTTGGTTATTTGTTACACCAGCCATAGAAAATAACACAATGCCCCAAATCAAGGGGAAAAAAAAAAGTCCATAGAAGGGAGAAATACTTAAGAATATGGGAGTTAAGGTAGCTAATTTGCTATCTAAGCTAAGTGTAATCTGAAAGTTGTAATTAAAGTATGTTCACCTTGAACTCTTAAATCAAAAGTTTCTTCATAATTCAAAATTTAATCACGAACTTAGCATATAGCTCTGTAAAAGGACTAAGTCATGTGAATCACTGACAAGTTAATTGTCTTCTGGGATTTTCCTGTCAGCCTCTTCATGAATTTGATTTATTGCTTCAGAAAAATTATATTGCTAATTTAAGCCTGCCTTACAGGCCTTGCCACAGACACACCCCCTTTCTTCAATGGTCAGAAATTTATTTGATCATCCTAAATGAAAATCACTCTGTAACCTAGTCAGAGGGTCCAGAGCCGGGCCAAGGTGTGGGAAGTCCGATCAAGCTTGTTACAAACTGCCTAAAAATAGACTGAGCCCTATTGATCCCTAAGGCAGTTCAGACGTGTGCAAGCGTCACACGCAGAGTTAAAGACCAATACGGTTTCATTGTTTTTCACTTGACCTTCAGAGATGAATACTGGACTCAATTACCCAACCCTCCCCTAACATTCCCTGTGGAACTTGGAACTCTGCTAACTCAATTCACCATGCTTCCCCTGCATCCACACGTAACGCAGCGTCCACCATAAACTAATTCTGAAACTGAGACGCTACTCAGGACATCAAGAACCACATCTTACTGCGTGCCCAGTGACGCACTCACTGCTTCGGCTTCTACGGATGCTTCTCGACCTAACTAATACCCATCATGTGGAGCAGGAAATCACACAGCCAGATTGCAAAAGCCAGGCTCAGTTTTTTCCGTGAACTATGTACAGTTTTGAATTGCTGCTGAATACAAAGAGAACAAAATGGCCTACACAAACACAGATTTTAGGGCACTGCTTTCATACTGCTGCAGCTTTTTAACACTGACTTTGTCGTACTCTGATGTTCCCCACCCACTTTCTTGCTCATATATTAACGAGTAAATAACTTGCATACTCTATAAAATCATGCAATCCTTGAAGACAGTGACCACTTTATGGCTACCTGGCAATTTGAAATAGTGTATTCCGTTAGCAAGGGCTTGGTGCTTTACTAGAGATTAAAAAAACCCTAGAGGAGAGCATCTTATCATGACCGTCCAGCTACACAGACCCCAGGGATTGTTGCAGAAAATATTGTGAGTTACTATCACAGGCATAACTTTACTCATGGTTTTTAATGTGCATTCTATCAGTCCTACGATGATATATTCTCTTTGAAGGTCAGGAACAGATGGCTTAGATTTTTATCCTCTACTCGAGCATGTAATGTGGCAGTTTTACTCATTCATCCCATTCCTACAGAATGAATGAATAAGAAACAGCTGTGTGTGCACTAAAAATGGGGTCATCTCTCCTATCAAGGTTTTTTAGGAGTGTGATAATTCTGTTTAAAGCCTGATTTCTAAAGCAGCGGTGTGCATTGATCATAGAAGAGAAGATTCTTCTCAGGAAAGAAGATTTCTTTCCCAGAAGCACAAGGGGAGCCCTGGGGCACAGTGAGGCTGTTGGTTTAAAGAAATCTCACGCTCAGAACCGGAGGAGCTGAGGCTCAGTGCGCTACAGACCTTGAGCTGCCGGGGGACGGGCCAGTTTAACGACTCTGGAAAAACAAGCAACGCTAAGAACCAGCAGTGATGAAAGAGTCCGTCTAATTCAACCACCTTCATGTTAGAGAAGAGGAAATCAGAACAGAAGAGTAAGTTCCAACTACTACTTAACTTGAAAGCCGGGAGCAACCCAGGTTGCTGATGAGAAATAAATGAACCGGTGTATGGAGGAACTGAGAGAGGGCAACGGAGGTGTGGAAATGTGTCTTTAATTTCTGTGACTGGTAACAGCACACTTCAGAGTTGTGTAGGACTCACTTCTGTCTAGTCAAGGCTATGGTTTTTCCAGTGGTCATGTATGGGTGTGAGAGTTGGACCATAAAGAAAGCTGAGCACTGAAGAATCGAAGCTTTTGAACTGTGGTGTTGGAGAAGACTCTTGAGAGTCCCTTGGACTGCAAGGAGATCCAACCAATCCAACCTAAAAGAGATCAATCCTGAATATTCACTGGAAGCACTGATGTAGAAGCTGAAACTCGAATAATCTGGCCACCTGATGCAAAGAACTGACTCATTGGAAAAGACCTTGATGCTGGGAAAGATTGAAGGCAGGAGGAGAAGGGGACGACAGAGGATGAGATGGTTGGATGGCATCACTGACCTGATGGACATGAGTTTGCGTAGACTCCGGGAGTTGGCAATGGACAAGCAGGCCTGGCGTGCTGCAGTCCATGGGGTCGCACAGAGTCAGACACGACTGAGTGAATGAACTGAACTGAACTGAAGACTGACCTCACTGGCCTCAGCGCTATTAATCAAACAGCCCACCCCACGCCCACCTTCTCCTCCTTCGCCTCCTGTCCACTTTTCCACATTAACGTCCTGCTGTGTGCTCACTCCACTAGTTCCATCTGACAAGCAAATCCTTTCTCATCTTTTTAGTTTTTAGGCCCCCCCCTCTTTTTTACAAAGGTATGGAAATTAATACAATTGAATAAAATTAAATAATTCAAACTTCAAGTTTCCGATATGGTAGAATATTGAATAACACACAAGAGATATTGTTACTACCTTTAATAGGAGCTAAATGCAAAAAGTAGCAAGTGATGCCAAATCACTTATTTAAATGTGCTCTTGGAAATGATAGGAATGAATTTACAAAACAGAAAGAGATTCACAGACTTAGAAAATGAAGTTATGTTTGCTGAGGGGAAGGGATAGTTAGGGAGTTTGGGAAGGTCGTATACTCACTGCTGTATTTAAAATGGATAACCAACAAGAGCCGACTGTGTAGAACATGGAACTCTGCTCAGTGTTGTGCACCAGCCTGGATAGGAGGGGAGTTTGGGGGGTTAAGGATGCGTGTGTATGTACGCTGAGTCCCTTCGCTGTTCTCCTGAAACTACCACAACACCGCGGATCAGCTGTGTGCCTGCATGCCAAGCCGCTCCAGTCATGCTCGACTCTTTGCAGCCCTATGGACTGGAGCGCCCCAGGCTCCTCTGTCCATGGGGATGCTGCAGATGAGAACACAGGAGCGGGTTGTCTCGCCCTCCTCCAGGGGAGCTTCCCCACCGAGGGACTGAACCTGCGTCTCCTGAGGATCCTGTGTTGCAGACAAATTCTTTCCTGCTGAGCTACCAGGGAAGCCCATGAATCAGCTATACCCCCAATACAAAATAAAAAGTTTTAAAGTTTGAAAAAAAATTAATGTGCACTTGAAAATCAGCATCCACTTCGCAACCTCATAATGAGTTCAAATATCCCCAATAATTTTGTTTTTATCTGTTTTCCATGCAGACCAAGTTAGCTGCTCAGAGGGTGGGAAAGTGACGGACACTGAACTGGACAAGGTGGACCGAGTCTGTGAGGCGATAGCTGCAAACAGGATTCAGGTGGAAACTGTCCGGCTGGATGGGGTCAAGACAAGGAAAGGTGAGCGTGGGGGTAGAACTGCTTGAGTCCCTTTCCAAGAAGATCACACAAGGTCAGCAAGAGCTGGGGCCTGGACTTTTCAGTGCCAGGGAAGATTCAGTCCTGCTGGATTGATACTTGTGGGAAGACCTGGAGAAAATGTTGCTCGTGAATCTCAAAAAGAATGTGGGGCCACAGGAACTCTCATTCATTGCTGATGGGAATCCAACATGGTACAGCTACCATGTAGCGTGTACCATGTAGTTTGACACTTTCTTACAAAGCTTGTTTCTTAGACAACCTTGGGGGACCTCCCTGGTGGTCCAGTGACTAAGGCTCTGCCTTCCCAATGAGGGGGCCCGGGTTCAATCCCTGTTTGGGGAACTAGACTCCACACACCACAACAAAGGGTTCACGTGGGGCAACAAAAGATCCCTCGGGCTGCAGCTAAGACCTGGCGCCGCAAATGAATGAATATTGAAAACGAAACAAAAGCGTAATCCTTCTAGATGGTCCAGGAACTCAGCTCTTTATGGCTTACCAGGGCTCCAGCCTTTATGGTTTACCAGCCCGCCCAGGGCTTCTGCCTGAACTTTGAGGTAGCTTAGCCATCCATCCATCCATCCATCCATCCATTCATCCATCTGTGTCTTCTAACATTTGTGACCCTGTGATGTCATGCTTTTAAAGAAGCAAATAACTGCCCATAGCAGCCGTCCGTCTGGATAATATTAATAGCAAAATACTATAAGTCAGTTTGTCCTTTCTTATATAAAGTTGGTAGAAACTTACTGTTGCTTCGTATTATTTAAATGCACTTTGTTTTGGCAAATGAACTGTGTATAAAATATTTAGGCCGTTAACACTGTTTTCAGAAAGTGCTTTTTAATTTCAGCGAGTTTGGTCTCGTGTTGCAGGCCTGCGAACCCAGCTGACCTTTCGCGTCAGCACACTGCACATTTCTTCGTCCTCTCGTTGACTTGCAGGCCCTAGTAGTGGCCGAGCACACGTACAACCACAGAAGTAAATTAAAGATTCTGGCTAAGACTGGATTATGTGCAATCCAATCTCTGATTTTTGGTCATTATGCAAAAGGCCTGAAGAATTACCACCTTAGTGTGAGATCTGTTATAACTGAATGTTCTTTGTATATCTGTCTCTGGTGTAAAAGGTGGAGTAACACAATTATAATACACGATTAAATGCAGTAATCCAGATTTTTTTTCATTTCCAATAAATACCTCTTATTTGCCACCTCCAGAAAAAAGAAAGTTTTAAACTCTTCAGGGAAGGAAAAACAAAACAAAACTGAGGTCTAATGAGACTTCAGGTAGCTCTTTAAAAAAAATTGAGTTGAAATGAATTGAAAACTTCTGTTCACACAAATACATACACATAGATANGATCATCCTAATTGAAAATCACTCTGTAACCTAGTCAGAGGGTCCAGAGCCGGGCCAAGGTGTGGGAAGTCCGATCAAGCTTGTTACAAACTGCCTAAAAATAGACTGAGCCCTATTGATCCCTAAGGCAGTTCAGACGTGTGCAAGCGTCACACGCAGAGTTAAAGACCAATACGGTTTCATTGTTTTTCACTTGACCTTCAGAGATGAATACTGGACTCAATTACCCAACCCTCCCCTAACATTCCCTGTGGAACTTGGAACTCTGCTAACTCAATTCACCATGCTTCCCCTGCATCCACACGTAACGCAGCGTCCACCATAAACTAATTCTGAAACTGAGACGCTACTCAGGACATCTTACTGCGTGCCCAGTGACGCACTCACTGCTTCGGCTTCTACGGATGCTTCTCGACCTAACTAATACCCATCATGTGGAGCAGGAAATCACACAGCCAGATTGCAAAAGCCAGGCTCAGTTTTTTCCGTGAACTATGTACAGTTTTGAATTGCTGCTGAATACAAAGAGAACAAAATGGCCTACACAAACACAGATTTTAGGGCACTGCTTTCATACTGCTGCAGCTTTTTAACACTGACTTTGTCATACTCTGATGTTCCCCACCCACTTTCTTGCTCATATATTAACGAGTAAATAACTTGCATACTCTATAAAATCATGCAATCCTTGAAGACAGTGACCACTTTATGGCTACCTGGCAATTTGAAATAGTGTATTCCGTTAGCAAGGGCTTGGTGCTTTACTAGAGATTAAAAAAACCCTAGAGGAGAGCATCTTATCATGACCGTCCAGCTACACAGACCCCAGGGATTGTTGCAGAAAATATTGTGAGTTACTATCACAGGCATAACTTTACTCATGGTTTTTAATGTGCATTCTATCAGTCCTACGATGATATATTCTCTTTGAAGGTCAGGAACAGATGGCTTAGATTTTTATCCTCTACCCGAGCATGTAATGTGGCAGTTTTACTCATTCATCCCATTCCTACAGAATGAATGAATAAGAAACAGCTGTGTGTGCACTAAAAATGGGGTCATCTCTCCTACCAAGGTTTTTTAGGAGTGTGATAATTCTGTTTAAAGCCTGATTTCTAAAGCAGTGGTGTGCATTGATCATAGAAGAGAAGATTCTTCTCAGGAAAGATTTCTTTCCCAGAAGCACAAGGGGAGCCCTGGGGCACAGTGAGGCTGTTGGTTTAAAGAAATCTCACGCTCAGAACCGGAGGAGCTGAGGCTCAGTGCACTACAGACCTTGAGCTGCCTGGGGACGGGCCAGTTTAAAGACTCTGGAAAAACAAGCAACGCTAAGAACCAGCAGTGATGTAAGAGTCCGTCTAATTCAACCACCTTCATTTTAGAGAAGAGGAAATCAGAACAGAAGAGTAAGTTTCAACTACTACTTAACTTGAAAACCGGGAGCAACCCAGGTTGCTGATGAGAAATAAATGAACTGNTGGGCAATGATATACCTTAACACTACATGATTTGTTACAGGACAAAACAAGAAAGCACAGTCATAAAGTTTTACAGCAATTGCGTGAATTGCCAATGAACACTTAAATCTCTAAATGAATATAAGAATACAGAAAAAGTATATATATTAATATATATTAAGATGTTCATATTAATGTAAGTAGCTTCCAGTTGATCTAGTTTATAGAAGTGCAGTCAGAAAATGCATTAATACAAGTTCAAAACATGCTACATAATTACTTTTGTCATCCTAGTATACAAAATTTCCCAATATAGTGATCAGCATGATTGTCATGTTTCATTAAGGAAATAGAAACACAGGTATATTAAGTAATTTCCCCACTTTCAAACAGGGAATATCAGCAGGGCAAACACAGGAATATTACTTTTTCTGAGTTTAACTTACTCATTCTTTTGCTTATACAAAATTGCCTTAAATGTATGTTTCATATTTCAGCTTTGGAGCAGCTTGCAAAAGAACTAGAAGAGGTTAAATCTGGCAATTGTGAGATAAACTATTTTGCTGTTTCACTTATTATTACCAGATATTCTATCCAGAGGTTGCCGATAAACATTCAAGTTTTTTTCTCAATGTTGAATATACATGAGCAACTAACTTATTATGTGATAAAAATATTTTATAAAAAACAAGCTTACTGAATACAAATACTTAGAAATGGCACTTGGCAATGGGTATAAGGAAAACGATGTTATTTTTATCTATAAAAACTTCAAAAGAAAGAAGCTTCAGAAAGGGATCCCATATTCCTATGAGTTACTGAACGCAGATTTTATTTTGATGAACCATGGCAGTAAATACTTTGAGGTAAACGTATAATCACTAACCCTTAGGCAACCAGTCGGTTGTACTTTCATTTTCAGAAGTGTTCCAATAAATTAAACATATTTAAGTAATCTCAAGTTTATATAAATTTCACTCCAATGTGAAAAAACATAGGCTATGCTTAGATTTAGGATGTATAAAAAAACATAGCTATTTTTACTAAACAACATACTGGTCAAAGCAAATTTAAAATATATATATATTTACCTTGATTCAAGTTTTAGTAAGTTTCCATATATCTATCCATTCCATCCAACAACTCTTATTTATTGAAGAGTATTTTCTATCAGGCATTATGCTAGATGTTGAAGATATGAAAACGTTAAGGATACAGCTCTTTTTCCATATACTGCATTCACCAAAATGTTCCTTCAGTTTTTTAGAAAAATAAAAGGCCCATTTTTCATGTTCACCAAGAACTTTATTGAATTTATTCACTGTTTTATTCCATTACCTTCTGCCATTTTTTCAGGTAACTTCGTAATTCCATCTTCTCAAACTTATTTTATCTTTTTGAGGAATAAAAAAATTGAACCTGTTCCAGGTGTCTTTTACAGTCTTTCAGGAAACTGCATTTTTTTCAGTAATTAACAGATCAAACATCTATTAAACTGAAACACTTAAGTTTTACACTTAACACCATTTATCTTCTTGCAATGATCTCATGTATAGTGTGAAATGTTTTCCATTAAGAGAATTTTGTAACAAACAAATCAATGGAAATCCAAAGATTCAATGCTTGGTGAATAAATACAGTGGTTGAATCGGAACTTCTCAATCAAGATGTGACAGTTTTATTCCAGTCATCAAAGAAAATGTGGTCTTTCTCTATCCTGATGGAAAATTATGCATTTTCAGTTGACTAATTCTGGATACTTTTCACTGAGAGCTGCTTTCAGTTGGTCTAACGGGGAGCAGTACTTGCTGGAATTAATCATTTGGTTTCCAGAAGGAGCTCATTATACAGGATTACCTTCAAGTCCCACTACATACACAACATTGCCTTCTCTGGATGAAGACTAGCCTTTGGTGTGGCTATTATGTGGTGATTCATTTCATTTGCCCTATGATATCTTCTGCTCCACAATATTGTACAGTATAAACTTTTCATCATCTGTCACAATTTGTTTTAAAAATGGAATTTTTGTTGCATTTAAGTAGAGAATCTCATGTAGAACTATGGTCAAGAAGATTTTTTTCTTTTTTATTAACTTATGTCGAACCCAAACATCAAAGTAATTAACATAACCAAGCTCATAAAAATGACTTCCAATGCTTGACTTTGACATTTTGAGTATGCTGATCATCTCCCATGTGGTACAATCTTGAGTGTTCTATTTTAACTGGCCCACCTGACATTGAAGCATCATCCAGCAAGAAACTTGCAATATGAAAACACACAGACCAGTTTTGCCAGTCAGTCACAGCAACTAATCCATACACCGCACCAATTGCAAAAATATTGTTTTGTGGTTTTTGTGGGGTTTTTTTTGCTTTTTAGCTTCATTTTTACCTTTCTTGACCTAATAAAGCATAATATGGTAAAAATGTTGCTTTTTTCTTCCACCTTCCATATTAAAATGGCTACACAAAAATTCACCCACTTTGATAGCTTTTTTAAAATGCATGCTGTTATGACAGCTGACACAATACAATCAAACGAAATTATTTTGAATGAAATTAAAGGCAACTAAACAATACTACAGATGTCTTATCATCTTGGAAAAAATCCAAGGAACTTTTTGGTCAACCCAATAGAAACTGAAAGTAACTGAGCAGAGAGGCAGAGGAAGTATGGCATTTAAAACTGAATAGTTTGCAGGTACAAGGATAACATGGCCCAGGGGTGAAATTTAAAATGATATACACTTACTGTAAACCTTGCATTTTAACTTAAACAATAGTCTACAATTCTCTCTCAATACTGTGACACTGGTCTCCTATTGTACCTCAAGGACAACAGGCATACCACTTTTCCCCCGTAATTCAAACGTATTTGCAATAATTTTGCTTGAGTCAACTTCTCAATGAAATCTATGCTGTCCATAGTGTTTTAAATTTTAACTCTAAAGTTATGGTCTTCATCCCATGTCTAATTTCTTGACCCACTCTCTTCATGGTACTTATTTTAATAACATAATGATATTTATTTCCTTTAATCATTCAGTAGAATGTAAGTTGCAGAAATGAAGTGATCCTTGCCTATTTAGCTCCAGTTTTTATAACAAGTTGTTACAACAGTGATGACCTAATGAATCAAGTCATACAATTATAAACTCAATTTGTCGATCTGTATGGAAGACACAGGTCTTTTCCTTAAATATAGCTTTAGATACAAAAGAAATCTGACTGATATTCTGTATTATCTTTGTTGAAAGATTAAACTCATCTATTTTGTCTAATGTAAAATTCTGGGTTTTAATTGCAGAGAAAGATGCAAAGCAAAGATATTCTACAGTAAGATATCTGTGTGGAAAATACATAGGA
Source organism: Raphicerus campestris (assembly GCA_006410735.1). Lineage (NCBI taxonomy): Eukaryota > Metazoa > Chordata > Mammalia > Artiodactyla > Bovidae > Raphicerus > Raphicerus campestris. The sequence goes on from SJYW01050077.1 coordinate 45,894, forward strand.
TGTCTAAAGAGTCTCAAATTGTGGGCATATTACATTATTATTATAGACTTAGGGGAGGGGATACATTTGGCCTTAAGATGGGTTGGTTCCAAGACATTTTTACACATCAACCACAGAAAAATACAGCTTTTATAAAGTCAAAGAATCCTACATAAAATGAAAGGGAAACCATAAATGAATAATTTGCTATTTTCCAGGCTTTGGAAACATCTGCAATTGTTATAAGTGCATTGAATGTGGCATATATTCCACATTTATTGTTTTTCTAAGATCATGCAGGTCAGATTTTTACTAGGAAAAATGTCTCTTTACATGTATAATGCATTCATAATGTATAATNCACCAATTGCAAAAATATTGTTTTGTGGTTTTTGTGGGGTTTTTTTTGCTTTTTAGCTTCATTTTTACCTTTCTTGACCTAATAAAGCATAATATGGTAAAAATGTTGCTTTTTTCTTCCACCTTCCATATTAAAATGGCTACACAAAAATTCACCCACTTTGATAGCTTTTTTAAAATGCATGCTGTTATGACAGCTGACACAATACAATCAAACGAAATTATTTTGAATGAAATTAAAGGCAACTAAACAATACTACAGATGTCTTATCATCTTGGAAAAAATCCAAGGAACTTTTTGGTCAACCCAATAGAAACTGAAAGTAACTGAGCAGAGAGGCAGAGGAAGTATGGCATTTAAAACTGAATAGTTTGCAGGTACAAGGATAACATGGCCCAGGGGTGAAATTTAAAATGATATACACTTACTGTAAACCTTGCATTTTAACTTAAACAATAGTCTACAATTCTCTCTCAATACTGTGACACTGGTCTCCTATTGTACCTCAAGGACAACAGGCATACCACTTTTCCCCTGTAATTCAAACGTATTTGCAATAATTTTGCTTGAGTCAACTTCTCAATGAAATCTATGCTGTCCATAGTGTTTTAAATTTTAACTCTAAAGTTATGGTCTTCATCCCATGTCTAATTTCTTGACCCACTCTCTTCATGGTACTTATTTTAATAACATAATGATATTTATTTCCTTTAATCATTCAGTAGAATGTAAGTTGCAGAAATGAAGTGATCCTTGCCTATTTAGCTCCAGTTTTTATAACAAGTTGTTACAACAGTGATGACCTAATGAATCAAGTCATACAATTATAAACTCAGTTTGTCGATCTGTATGGAAGACACAGGTCTTTTCCTTAAATATAGCTTTAGATACAAAAGAAATCTGACTGATATTCTGTATTATCTTTGTTGAAAGATTAAACTCATCTATTTTGTCTAATGTAAAATTCTGGGTTTTAATTGCAGAGAAAGATGCAAAGCAAAGATATTCTACAGTAAGATATCTGTGTGGAAAATACATAGGATGTCTAAAGAGTCTCAAATTGTGGGCATATTACATTATTATTATAGACTTAGGGGAGGGGATACATTTGGCCTTAAGATGGGTTGGTTCCAAGACATTTTTACACATCAACCACAGAAAAATACAGCTTTTATAAAGTCAAAGAATCCTACATAAAATGAAAGGGAAACCATAAATGAATAATTTGCTATTTTCCAGGCTTTGGAAACATCTGCAATTGTTATAAGTGCATTGAATGTGGCATATATTCCACATTTATTGTTTTTCTAAGATCATGCAGGTCAGATTTTTACTAGGAAAAATGTCTCTTTACATGTATAATGCATTCATAATGTATAATATCTAATTGTATTTTAGCTTATTAGATAAATGTTTTTATCTTTTTTTCTATAATCTTGTTTTTACAAAGGTGTAATAAATACAGCTATTCCTTTTTACATACCTCAGTAGAATGTCTATTATATTGACAATCAGAAAAAGTAAGTATCCTTAAGTGAGATTTAACTAAGCATCATTCCAAGGTTAAAAGTATGTGGCCATAGTTTGGGACAGAACGTTTTATATGTTCTCTACTAAATAAACAGTAGAAATAATTTTTCTGGAATAATTCATAAAATCTTTGTTTGAATTAATCCAAAATGGAAGACAATAATGTATTGATTGAAACCACCAGGGAGAATTTTTAAAACTGTATTTTTCTTTTATATTTATTTTAGTNATAAACAGTAGAAATAATTTTTCTGGAATAATTCATAAAATCTTTGTTTGAATTAATCCAAAATGGAAGACAATAATGTATTGATTAAAACCACTAGGAAGAATTTTTAAAACTGTATTTTTCTTTGATATTTATTTTAGTCATTGCACCATAACGTGAAAGTGTTAGTCACTGAGTTGTGTCCGACAATTTTTAATCCCGTGGACTATAAACCAATCAGGCTTCTCTGTTCACGGAGTTCTCCAGGCAAGAATACTGGAGTGGGTAGCCAGTTCCTTCTCCATGGGATCTTCTAGAGTAAGGCATCAAATCCCAGGTCTCCCAAACTTTGGGCAGATGCTTTACTATCTGAGCCACCAGGGAAGCCCCAGTGTACCATAAAAGTGAAGTGAAGTCACTCAGTCGGATCCGACTCTTTGCAACCCTATGGACTGTAGCCTACCAGGCTCCTTGGTCCATGGGATTTTCCAGGCAAAAGTACTGGAGTGGGCTGCCATTTACTTCTCTAAGGGATCTTCCCAACCTAGAAATCGAACCTGGGTCTCCCACATTGTAGGCAGATGCTTTTACAATCTGAGCCAAGAGGGAAGTCCCTTAAGGTGACTTCAAAAAGGAGGTTAATTATATCATTTGGATTTTATTCTTTGGCTGATTTCCATGTTGGAAATATATATATATATATGTGTGTGTGTGTGTGTATATATATTTATATATATGTGTGTGTGTGTGTGTGTGTATATATATATATATATATATATCATGTCTTTCTTATGCAGAATGACAAAAAATATATAATCTTTTTTTAAGAGTAAAAATCTTGAGTTGAAGAGGTTATCCTGCATTATTCCAGTGGGTCCTTATATGAAAGAGACAGAGGACCTATGATCACAAAAGAGAAGAAAAAGAGATTAGACCAGAAACAAAGGGGCAGAGAGATTTCAAGATGATATACTGTTGGCTTTGAAGAAGAGCTATGAACTATGATTATAGCTTTAGAAGCTGAAAATGAAAAGAAGTGGATTATTGCTTAGGGCCTCTAAATGGAGTGGCAGCCCTGCCAACACTTTGGTTTCAGAGCAGTGAAACGTATTTGGGACTTCTGACTTTCATGATGAGAAGACTTTTTTTTTTTTTTTTTCCCCATTGAGTTGCTCGGTCGTGTCCAACTCTTTGTGACCGCATGGAATGAAGCAGGCCAGGCTTCCCTGTCCTTCACCATCTCCCAGAGCTTACTCAAACTCATGTCTAGTGAGTCACTGATGCCATCCAACCAACTCATTCTCTGTCATCCCCTTCTACCCCTGCCTTCAATCTTTCCATCATCAGGGTCTTTTCTAATGAGTTGACTCTTCACATCAGGTACCCAAAGTCTTGGAGCTTCAGCTTCAGCAGCAGTCCTTCCAATGAATATTCATAAATGATTTCCTTTAGGATTGACTGGTTTGATCTCCTTGCAGCCCAAGGAACTCTCAAGAGTCTTCTCCAACACCACAGTTCAAAAGCATCAGTTCTTCAGCGCTCAGCATTCTTTATGGTCCAACTGTTACATACATACATGACTACTGAAAAAAAAACACAGCTTTGACTAGATGGACCTTTGTTGGCNCCTGCCTCACACATGACACCTTATGGCCCCAACTCAACTCTTCTAAATGAAAGAACTATTCTTTTTGACAACAAGAATGGAAAAGTAGATACTTTCAAAAAAAGGAACTTAAGAAACGAAGCAGGGAACACACTTATGGTTATAAATGGGGAAAGGCTGTCGGGGAGGGGTAAATTGGGCTTTGGAGTTAACATACACACACTGCTCTACACGAAGCAGGTGGCCAGGGAGGACCTGCTCACAGTGCAGGGAGCTGCATGCAGTATTGCATGCTGACCCTAAGGAAAAAGGATCTGAGAAAGAAGAACTCCGTTCAGCTCAGTCGCTCAGTCGTGTCCAACTCTTTGCGACCCCATGAACCACAGCTCACCAGGCCTCCCAGATGTGTATAAGAGACAGAGACAGACATATACACAAGAAACCATGGTACAAGATAGGCTATAAATGTCATGATAGAGGTACAAACAAATGATGGTAGGACAACTAAGTTTACCGTCCACCTTCCTCCTATACTACCCAATTCAGTCGAGAGTTCTCTTACTGATCTTTTGGTTCCACCACACATGAACAACTGAACAACCCCAGNCATCCTCTGTCATCCCCTTCTCCTCCTGCTCTCAATCTTTCCCAGCATCAAGGTCTTTCCCAAGAGAGTGAGTCATCTCTTCGCATCAGGTGGCCAAAATATTGGAGTTTCAGCTTCAACATCAGTCCTACCAATAAACACCCAGGACTGATCTCCTTGCAGTCCAAGGGACTCTCAAAAGTCTTCTCCAACACCACAGTTCAAAAGCATCAATTCTTCGGTGGAGGGATTGGGGGCAGGAGGAGAAGGGGACGACAGAGAATGAGATGGCTGGATGACATCACGGACTCGATGGACGTGAGTCTGAGTGAACTCCGGGAGATGGTGACGGACAGGGAGGCCTGGCGTGCTGCGATTCATGGGGTGGCAAAGAATCAGACATGACTGAGTGACTGAACTGAACTGAACAGCTTTCTTTATAGTCCAACTCTCACATCCATACACGATCACTCCATTTCTATATATGTATATGCACACACACACACACACACACACACACACACACACACACACAACTTTGCTGCACACCTGAAAGTGACACAGCATTGCACATCAGCCTGTGTGTGTGCTCAGTTGCTGAGTTGTGTCTGACGCTCTGCGAGCCTACCGGGCTCTTCTGTCTCATGGAATTTTCCAGGTAAGAAAACTGGAGTGTTTTGTTATCTCCTACTCCAGTACTCTTTGTGAGAGTCACATGAGGTCACAAAGAGATGGATGTGACTGAGTGACTGAACTGAACAGAACTCCAGTACATCCACCATACTTCAATAAAAATCCAACAGCTGAAGTATGGGAGCAAGCCTGTGTCTAACCGATTGAAGTATTCTTCAACCGAATTTTACTTAATGAGTAAAAACATGGGTTTACAAAGCTAAATGCTAAAAAAACCAGCAAATAGATGTTTTCGAGGGTGGGTGGATGGGGTAGATCTATAGGGAAGATTCAGTGGGAAATATTTTGTCAAAACAGTGACTCATCCTGTACTCAGAGGTCCTCACACTAACATTTTCTTCTAAATCCAGGCTAACACGTTGACAGCTGTTCCAGGAAACGTGCTTCAAGTTCCATCCTGATATTATAATTTTCTCACTTTCAATCATTCCTTTGCTTTTGGTTATTTTGTTTTGGTTTTTGGTCCCTAGGCTGACAAAGACCACAGGGATGTTCACATTGTTTTCTCAAAGGCTGGGTGGTGGGGGTGAGTGGCGGGTGGTGTATGCGCCCTCCAGAAAGGGAATCAAATAAGGCGGTGGGGTACCGGAAGCTTGCCCCGGGAAGATTGTGCTCTTGGCCATGCGGGTCAAGGTCGAGATTTCCTCTGAACGGCCAAGAAGCTATTGAGAACTCCCCAGACTCCGGGGTGCACAGATGGAGGCATGGCGCAGGGTACTGGCAGGTGAGGAGCCTTGGGAGGGGCAGGATGGGGAGGAAGGAGGGAGCCGATGCACCGAGGAGCGCTTGCGGGAGGAACCTTTGAAGAAAGCCAAGCTGTGGGCGTTAGGTGGATCGCCCCTCGTGGATGTTGATGGACGTGCGACCCCCAGGGGGCACAGCCAAGCAGAAATAGCTGAGCGCCAGGCGGGGACCCTTCCTGCCTTTAAAGCGAGGAGAGAGCTTTGAACCGCAGACCGTCTCCAGTGCACCCAGGGCAAAGACGACCCCTCTGTCCCGGAGCAGAAAGTTGCAAGGGGAAGCGTGTGGCACAGCGACTGCGAAGGCCTGGTGCAGGGGTGCCGGGGTTCCCAGGGGACCAGCCCAAGCCACCCGCCCCGCTGTCACCTCCCCGGCCCCTCAGGAGCTTTAGCAGGCTCGCCTCTGCTCCCCCGCGGGCGCCAGGAGGTGGAGAGGCTCAAAGTGCCAGAACTAAAAGACAGATGAAAGTCAACAAATGTTTGAAAGTAAAAATCCCCTGTGAGAGGTGAAAGAGGCAGGCGCCCCCTCCACGGATGGCTGGAGGGGGAGCAACTATCCTTGGGCCCCCGCGCCACCCCTCCAGGGAAAGCTTTCCAAACCCCGCCCCCTCCCTCCCCAGTCTTTCTCTCCCCAGCTCTCAATTTCTTTTTAACTCTATTTGCAAGTATATTTAAATACTTTTTACGGTGACAGGAGGGAAGAGAAGGGATCCCAAAAGGCCCGAAACAGACTGCATCAGGACCTCACCTCCTGGCTGGGCCCTGACTTCTTATTCCTGGTTTACCCAAGTGAATTCTCCGGCCGGTGAACTGTGAGTCTTCCTATTATTCCTACTGAGTTAGGTGTTATCCAGTAAATGTACTGTTGTCCTATTTGGAGCAGGCCATCTTTATCCTACTTAAACGTTTACAGAATTGAATGAAACTTGGGAGGGTCTCTGGAGCAACTCATGGAAGTGAGGCACTGGGACCTGGTTTTCTGTAGGGACCGGTCAGAGCAGAGGTTGGGCTCACAGTCACCCCAGTGGGTCAGAACCCAGTTCCGGAGGTCTGCAGAGACTGCTCATGTGATTTAACCTCTCTTAGTCTAGTCCTTTATCCAGAAAAGATATAGCAATCTCGTACAGCCTAGGCTTCCAATGAAAAGGCATGTTTCCAGTGGTCACTACAGAATCTAATACATGTTATCATCAGTAGAGTTAGCTCTTTCCTCCAACTGCAAGGCCTTCTGCGGGACCCTGGTTGATGGAGAGACAAAGACGGATCGCAGCTTTCAGGAGCCCCTTAAACAGCAAGAAATCTCAAACATCCGCACCCCTCAGATCTTCCTGGAGTCCATCTCTCAAACACCTGCACTCCTCAGACCCTCCCGGAACCCATCCAGCACCTGGCCCCAGACATGCACCCTCCTAAAAATGGAGGAAACTGTTTCCGATTTGACAGGTATCAGCCCACTTCGAGAATGCGGGGCTGTAAGGGAAAAAGAAAACCCGCAGTCCCCTCTGGGCGCCTCGGTCGCTTTGCAGTGTTGCGGTTCCCCCATCTGCTGGTCCTCTCTCCGGAGCGAAGCCCTGACCGCTTTAGTCTGTCTGGCAGGGAAGCCCCGAGTCGTCTCTGCTCATTTTTGGTTTTGTTCTTCTGATGGGGCCGCTGCATTAACCCGTCCCAAGGTCTATGGAAGGACAAGCTGGTCTGCCCTTGCCTCCTGGGGTGGTTGATCCCTCCCTAGGGTCACAGGGACAGAAGCGGGCAGCACTGTATGAGCAGAGTTGTGGGCCGTCTCCCCAAACACCCGCTCCTGCCGGCGCCCACACGGAGCCTCTTCTGCTGCTCTGCGCACACTCTGTTGAGGATGTCACCTTTCACTGTGTTCACAAGCTGGGAGACCAGCGCGCACTGATGTCGCTCGTCCTCCGTCGATCCAGCGGCCTGATGATCCTTCTCATCCAGCGCCTCTGGATCTGGGAACCATGCTTGTTCAACTTTGAAATTTGGGCAACCTATTTGTCCTCATTCTTTAAATCTGAAAATAAATTTTAGGAATTTTTTTTTTTTTAGGTCTTCAGATCTCTTCAGTGATCAGCAAACATTGCCAAAATAACCACTTTGGGTTTTAGAACATAAACGTCAGTGTGGGCCTAATTAATGAGGTGTTTTCTGCCAGATTACAGATTTTATGCTTCATCTGCAGATGGCCGCCCCCAGGGGTTACTTCTCAAAATGTTCCAAGACTGGCAAAACCCGGGCACTGAGCACAGAGAGTCAGAAAACAACAGGTCAGATACGGATAATAAAAATAGCATCAAGGATATTTTCATGAAAAGCAAATCGCATTTTCAGAATAAAACAGATCTTTCAGTGATTAAAACTGACCCCAGGAAGTAATCTTTCTCCTGACACGCAGCTGAGATGCTCTGATTGAGGCTCTTTCCTCCCAAATTGGATGCTAAACAGACTGCATTTGATTCAGCCACTGTTGTATTGAAACGTAATGTTTTGAGCATTTTCTTGATCCCCTGTTAAAGAATTAATTGCTTGTCAAAACGATGGTGTAACTGCTTGGCCTTCTAAAAAAGGATCAAATGAATAAGAACATCTTTTCTGGGCTCGCCTTCTATCTATATATTCCGACGCCAGAGTTTCAATTGGCAGTTCTTTAAACGACCTCATAGATGGGTGTGTGCGCTAAATTGCCTCATTCATGTCTGACCCTTTGTGACCCCATGGACTGTAGCCCGCCAGGCTCCTCTGTCCACAGGATTTCCCAGGCTAGAAAACTGGAGTGGGTTGCCCTTTCCTCCTCCAGAGGATCTTCCCAACGTGAGGACTGAACCCGTGTCTCCTGCGGATCCTGCCCTGCAGGTGAAGGCTTCACCTCTGAGCCGCTGGGGAAGCCCCTCGTAGGTGCCCGCCCCTCGTAGGTGCCTGCCCCTCGTAGGTGCCCCCACCGTCTGCTGGAGCAGGGAGCAGGACTTGTGTTCTTTTGTGCGAGGTTAGTGTCTAGTCTTGGGTGCGTAACTCTGGCAAAGCCACAAAGGACGAGGGATGCCTGCGTGGATGGGGATCCGGGTGTCCCTTCATACTAGTGGGGTGCCCCGTCTGAGGGCCTGCCCTTCCCGGCGGTGAATGCAGGTCTCAGCGCCCACACCCCGCCCCAGGTCTTCCTGCCCCTCGGGAGGTCTTCACTCACCCAGTGGCTTGTTTCCTGTTTACAGACTTGACTCCGCCCTGAGAGCCTCCGCCCTAAAATTACTCTTTTGGGTGCTCCCTGACTCAGCCCAGACTCTGCTGGTAACATTTCTTCATCCCCTTGGTGGGTGTGGCGTGTGGCTCACTGAGTTCCCAGGATCTTCCCGGGACTCCATGGGGATTCTCCTCGGTGGGGCTTCCTGTCCACAGGGGCCTTCCTTTAGACACCACAAATCCCGGCCTGCGAGGATCTCTTACACTGATGGCAAATGCACCTTCAAAACCAGAGTCAATTGCTTTACATACTGGGTTTTATTTAGTAAATTTAAAAGGCATATTGGTTACTAAACAATAAGAATCCTTACAATTAAAGTCCTTAAACTGTCCCCTTATAATTGTACTTCTTTGCACTTAATAAGTACACCACATGGTCTACCATATACCACCATTTTCCAATATATTTTGCTAAATTCCAGTCCTTCAGTCACAGTGAGTGCTTCTGGACCAGCCTATCTTGCAGCTTAAGTTGAATCCCTGGCCAAAGGTAAGAGGGAACTTGAGATGAGGAATGGAAATGACAGCTCTTCAGTCGGCTATTAATTTTTTAAACATGTCCATTTCAATCTCTCTAAGAAAGAAGATTCCCTGGCATCCATAAAGTAGATATAGATGTGTGTAAATATGCAGAGGTGTGTATATATGCATTCTAAGTCATTATAGTCGTGTCCCCTCTTGCCAGCCTATGGACTGTAGCCCACCAGGCTCCTCTGTCCATGGGATTCTCCAGGGAAGAATACTGCAGGTGCCTTCTCCAGGGCGTCTATCTTCCTGACCCAGGGATCGAACCCACCTCTCTTATGTCTCCTGCACAGGGTTCTTTACAACTGTGCCATCATAGTACCCTCTTTTGACGACTAGCAGGATGCGTACTGGGCCTCCTGGGTGGTGCTCGAGGTAAAGAACCTGTTGCCAGTGCAGGAGATGTGAGGGACAGGGGTTGGCTCCCCGGGTCAGGAAGATCCCCTGGAGCAGGGCATGGTAAACCCACTCCCACGGCAGAGGAGCTTGGCGGGCTGCAGTCCNCGGGTGGTGTATGCGCCCTCCAGAAAGGGAATCAAATAAGGCGGTGGGGTACCGGAAGCTTGCCCGGGGAAGATTGCGCTCTTGGCCATGCGGGTCAAGGTCGAGATTTCCTCTGAACGGCCAAGAAGCTATTGAGAACTCCCCGGACTCCGGGGTGCACAGATGGAGGCATGGCGCAGGGTACTGGCAGGTGAGGAGCCTTGGGAGGGGCAGGATGGGGAGGGAGGAGGGAGCCGATGCACCGAGGAGCGCTTGCGGGAGGAACCTTTGAAGAAAGCCAAGCTGTGGGCATTAGGTGGATCGCCCTTCGCCCCTCGTGGATGTTGATGGACCTGCGACCCCCAGGGGGCACAGCCAAGCAGAAATAGCTGAGCGCCAGGTGGGGACCCTTCCTGCCTTTAAAGCGAGGAGAGAGCTTTGAACCGCAGAGCGTCTCCAGTGCACCCAGGGCAAAGACGACCCCTCTGTCCCGGAGCAGAAAGTTGCAAGGGGAAGCGTGTGGCACAGCGACTGCGAAGGCCTGGTGCAGGGGTGCCGGGGTTCCCAGGGGACCAGCCCAAGCCACCCGCCCCGCTGTCACCTCCCCGGCCCCTCAGGAGCTTTAGCAGGCTCGCCTCTGCTCCCCCGCGGGCGCCAGGAGGTGGAGAGGCTCAAAGTGCCAGAACTAAAAGACAGATGAAAGTCAACAAATGTTTGAAAGTAAAAATCCCCTGTGAGAGGTGAAAGAGGCAGGCGCCCCCTCCACGGATGGCTGGAGGGGGAGCAACTATCCTTGGGCCCCCGCGCCACCCCTCCAGGGAAAGCTTTCCAAACCCCGCCCCCTCCCTCCCCAGTCTTTCTCTCCCCAGCTCTCAATTTCTTTTTAACTCTATTTGCAAGTATATTTAAATACTTTTTACGGTGACAGGAGGGAAGAGAAGGGATCCCAAAAGGCCCGAAACAGACTGCATCAGGACCTCACCTCCTGGCTGGGCCCTGACTTCTTATTCCTGGTTTACCCAAGTGAATTCTCCGGCCGGTGAACTGTGAGTCTTCCTATTATTCCTACTGAGTTAGGTGTTATCCAGTAAATGTACTGTTGTCCTATTTGGAGCAGGCCATCTTTATCCTACTTAAACGTTTACAGAATTGAATGAAACTTGGGAGGGTCTCTGGAGCAACTCATGGAAGTGAGGCACTGGGACCTGGTTTTCTGTAGGGACCGGTCAGAGCAGAGGTTGGGCTCACAGTCACCCCAGTGGGTCAGAACCCAGTTCCGGAGGTCTGCAGAGACTGCTCATGTGATTTAACCTCTCTTAGTCTAGTCCTTTATCCAGAAAAGATATAGCAATCTCGTACAGCCTAGGCTTCCAATGAAAAGGCATGTTTCCAGTGGTCACTACAGAATCTAATACATGTTATCATCAGTAGAGTTAGCTCTTCCCTCCAACTGCAAGGCCTTCTGCGGGACCCTGGTTGATGGAGAGACAAAGACGGATCGCAGCTTTCAGGAGCCCCTTAAACAGCAAGAAATCTCAAACATCCGCACCCCTCAGATCTTCCTGGAGTCCATCTCTCAAACACCTGCACTCCTCAGACCCTCCCGGAACCCATCCAGCACCTGGCCCCAGACATGCACCCTCCTAAAAATGGAGGAAACTGTTTCCGATTTGACAGGTATCAGCCCACTTCAAGAATGCGGGGCTGTAAGGGAAAAAGAAAACCCGCAGTCCCCTCTGGGCGCCTCGGTCGCTTTGCAGTGTTGCGGTTCCCCCATCTGCTGGTCCTCTCTCCGGAGCGAAGCCCTGACCGCTTTAGTCTGTCTGGCAGGGAAGCCCCGAGTCGTCTCTGCTCATTTTTGGTTTTGTTCTTCTGATGGGGCCGCTGCATTAACCCGTCCCAAGGTCTATGGAAGGACAAGCTGGTCTGCCCTTGCCTCCTGGGGTGGTTGATCCCTCCCTAGGGTCACAGGGACAGAAGCGGGCAGCACTGTATGAGCAGAGTTGTGGGCCGTCTCCCCAAACACCCGCTCCTGCCGGCGCCCACACGGAGCCTCTTCTGCTGCTCTGCGCACACTCTGTTGAGGATGTCACCTTTCACTGTGTTCACAAGCTGGGAGACCAGCGCGCACTGATGTCGCTCGTCCTCCGTCGATCCAGCGGCCTGATGATCCTTCTCATCCAGCGCCTCTGGATCTGGGAACCATGCTTGTTCAACTTTGAAATTTGGGCAACCTATTTGTCCTCATTCTTTAAATCTGAAAATAAATTTTAGGAATTTTTTTTTTTTTAGGTCTTCAGATCTCTTCAGTGATCAGCAAACATTGCCAAAATAACCACTTTGGGTTTTAGAACATAAACGTCAGTGTGGGCCTAATTAATGAGGTGTTTTCTGCCAGATTACAGATTTTATGCTTCATCTGCAGATGGCCGCCCCCAGGGGTTACTTCTCAAAATGTTCCAAGACTGGCAAAACCCGGGCACTGAGCACAGAGAGTCAGAAAACAACAGGTCAGATACGGATAATAAAAATAGCATCAAGGATATTTTCATGAAAAGCAAATCGCATTTTCAGAATAAAACAGATCTTTCAGTGATTAAAACTGACCCCAGGAAGTAATCTTTCTCCTGACACGCAGCTGAGATGCTCTGATTGAGGCTCTTTCCTCCCAAATTGGATGCTAAACAGACTGCATTTGATTCAGCCACTGTTGTATTGAAACGTAATGTTTTGAGCATTTTCTTGATCCCCTGTTAAAGAATTAATTGCTTGTCAAAACGATGGTGTAACTGCTTGGCCTTCTAAAAAAGGATCAAATGAATAAGAACATCTTTTCTGGGCTCGCCTTCTATCTATATATTCCGGCGCCAGAGTTTCAATTGGCAGTTCTTTAAACGACCTCATAGATGGGTGTGTGCGCTAAATTGCCTCATTCATGTCTGACCCTTTGTGACCCCATGGACTGTAGCCCGCCAGGCTCCTCTGTCCACAGGATTTCCCAGGCTAGAAAACTGGAGTGGGTTGCCCTTTCCTCCTCCAGAGGATCTTCCCAACGTGAGGACTGAACCCGTGTCTCCTGCGGATCCTGCCCTGCAGGTGAAGGCTTCACCTCTGAGCCGCTGGGGAAGCCCCTCGTAGGTGCCCGCCCCTCGTAGGTGCCTGCCCCTCGTAGGTGCCCCCACCGTCTGCTGGAGCAGGGAGCAGGACTTGTGTTCTTTTGTGCGAGGTTAGTGTCTAGTCTTGGGTGCGTAACTCTGGCAAAGCCACAAAGGACGAGGGATGCCTGCGTGGATGGGGATCCGGGTGTCCCTTCATACTAGTGGGGTGCCCCGTCTGAGGGCCTGCCCTTCCCGGCGGTGAATGCAGGTCTCAGCGCCCACACCCCGCCCCAGGTCTTCCTGCCCCTCGGGAGGTCTTCACTCACCCAGTGGCTTGTTTCCTGTTTACAGACTTGACTCCGCCCTGAGAGCCTCCGCCCTAAAATTACTCTTTTGGGTGCTCCCTGACTCAGCCCAGACTCTGCTGGTAACATTTCTTCATCCCCTTGGTGGGTGTGGCGTGTGGCTCACTGAGTTCCCAGGATCTTCCCGGGACTCCATGGGGATTCTCCTCGGTGGGGCTTCCTGTCCACAGGGGCCTTCCCTTAGACACCACAAATCCCGGCCTGCGAGGATCTCTTACACTGATGGCAAATGCACCTTCAAAACCAGAGTCAATTGCTTTACATACTGGGTTTTATTTAGTAAATTTAAAAGGCATATTGGTTACTAAACAATAAGAATCCTTACAATTAAAGTCCTTAAACTGTCCCCTTATAATTGTACTTCTTTGCACTTAATAAGTACACCACATGGTCTACCATATACCACCATTTTCCAATATATTTTGCTAAATTCCAGTCCTTCAGTCACAGTGAGTGCTTCTGGACCAGCCTATCTTGCAGCTTAAGTTGAATCCCTGGCCAAAGGTAAGAGGGAACTTGAGATGAGGAATGGAAATGACAGCTCTTCAGTCGGCTATTAATTTTTTAAACATGTCCATTTCAATCTCTCTAAGAAAGAAGATTCCCTGGCATCCATAAAGTAGATATAGATGTGTGTAAATATGCAGAGGTGTGTATATATGCATTCTAAGTCATTATAGTCGTGTCCCCTCTTGCCAGCCTATGGACTGTAGCCCACCAGGCTCCTCTGTCCATGGGATTCTCCAGGGAAGAATACTGCAGGTGCCTTCTCCAGGGCGTCTATCTTCCTGACCCAGGGATCGAACCCACCTCTCTTATGTCTCCTGCACAGGGTTCTTTACAACTGTGCCATCATAGTACCCTCTTTTGACGACTAGCAGGATGCGTACTGGGCCTCCTGGGTGGTGCTCGAGGTAAAGAACCTGTTGCCAGTGCAGGAGATGTGAGGGACAGGGGTTGGCTCCCCGGGTCAGGAAGATCCCCTGGAGCAGGGCATGGTAAACCCACTCCCACGGCAGAGGAGCTTGGCGGGCTGCAGTCCATGGGGTCACAGTGGGACACGCCTGAACCGAGTTAGCAGGCACGCACAGGGTGTGTGACGACGGTGCAGGAAGTTGAATCCTCCTTGGGATCTTCACTGAGTCACCAGGAAATCGCTTTCTGTCTGTCTNGGCCTTCCTTTAGACACCACAAATCCCGGCCTGCGAGGATCTCTTACACTGATGGCAAATGCACCTTCAAAACCAGAGTCAATTGCTTTACATACTGGGTTTTATTTAGTAAATTTAAAAGGCATATTGGTTACTAAACAATAAGAATCCTTACAATTAAAGTCCTTAAACTGTCCCCTTATAATTGTACTTCTTTGCACTTAATAAGTACACCACATGGTCTACCATATACCACCATTTTCCAATATATTTTGCTAAATTCCAGTCCTTCAGTCACAGTGAGTGCTTCTGGACCAGCCTATCTTGCAGCTTAAGTTGAATCCCTGGCCAAAGGTAAGAGGGAACTTGAGATGAGGAATGGAAATGACAGCTCTTCAGTCGGCTATTAATTTTTTAAACATGTCCATTTCAATCTCTCTAAGAAAGAAGATTCCCTGGCATCCATAAAGTAGATATAGATGTGTGTAAATATGCAGAGGTGTGTATATATGCATTCTAAGTCATTATAGTCGTGTCCCCTCTTGCCAGCCTATGGACTGTAGCCCACCAGGCTCCTCTGTCCATGGGATTCTCCAGGGAAGAATACTGCAGGTGCCTTCTCCAGGGCGTCTATCTTCCTGACCCAGGGATCGAACCCACCTCTCTTATGTCTCCTGCACAGGGTTCTTTACAACTGTGCCATCATAGTACCCTCTTTTGACGACTAGCAGGATGCGTACTGGGCCTCCTGGGTGGTGCTCGAGGTAAAGAACCTGTTGCCAGTGCAGGAGATGTGAGGGACAGGGGTTGGCTCCCCGGGTCAGGAAGATCCCCTGGAGCAGGGCATGGTAAACCCACTCCCACGGCAGAGGAGCTTGGCGGGCTGCAGTCCATGGGGTCACAGTGGGACACGCCTGAACCGAGTTAGCAGGCACGCACAGGGTGTGTGACGACGGTGCAGGAAGTTGAATCCTCCTTGGGATCTTCACTGAGTCACCAGGAAATCGCTTTCTGTCTGTCTGAGCCTCCCCCGTCTGCACAGGGTGGTATGAAGTCCTGATAAGCCCTCGTGGTCTCCACGTGGTCTCTGTAGTTTGTTTCCTTCTGCCCCGCCCACAGCAGGCCTGGATTACAACCTGAACGGAAGAGCTGTGACAAAGCGGATCGGGTGTGCAGCAGAAAGGGACATTTGGAGTGCAGCCGCAGGGTCAGGCCTGAAGGCTGGGACGGCGTGAGGTCAGGCGAGTGCTGCGGTCACGGAAGCATCGACCATCCATTGGGAAGAAGGAAAGGGCAAACTCAACGCCAACTGCTCATTATTCAGGGCTTTAAACAGTTTGAAAAGATCATGCTTTAACTCCCCCAAATCCTCTGAGAAATTCAGATTCAAGCTGAAGATACAGAAGCGATTGCGTGCCTGGCGGACGGGTCATACACGGGTGTCCCTCTTTGGGCCGTGGGAGTGGGCGGCGGTCACGTTTCCGGCCTGAGTTCATTGTTTCTGGACTTAGGTGTGCCTAATGCCGGTTACACATGTGTCTGTAAAGCCACTGTTACCATTTTTCCTGCCGCCGACGCCAGTGCACCAGCGTGTGGAGAACGGAGTAATTCTGCAGGGTGGAGAGAGGCAGGTCACGACATAAAGAAATGGATGCATATTTCGAAAGCCTTTCAAGGAAGACAGAGGGGCTGCTCTGTGCACAGCCGAGTCTCCACAGCCTCGTCCTCACTGCCTCTGTTTTCTCGCCGCNCTGTCTGAGCCTCCCCCGTCTGCACAAGGTGGTGTGAAGTCCTGATAAGCCCTCGTGGTCTCCACGTGGTCTCTGTAGTTTGTTTCCTTCTGGCCCGCCCACAGCAGGCCTGGATTACAACCTGAACGGAAGAGCTGTAACAAAGCGGATCGGGTGTGCAGCAGAAAGGGACATTCGGAGTGCAGCCGCGGGGCCAGGCCTGAAGGCTGGGACGGCGTGAGGTCAGGCGAGTGCTGCGGTCCCGGAAGCGTCGACCATCCATTGGGAAGAAGGAAAGGGCAAACTCAACGCCAACTGCTCGTTATTCAGGGCTTTAAACAGTTTGAAAAGATCATGCTTTAACTCCCCCAAATCCTCTGAGAAATTCAGATTCAAGCTGAAGATACAGAAGCGATTGCGTGCCTGGCGGACGGGTCATACACGGGTGTCCCTCTTTGGGCCGTGGGAGAGGGCGGCGGTCGCGTTTCCGGCCTGAGTTCATTGTTTCTGGACTTAGGTGTGCCTAATGCCGGTTACACATGTGTCTGTACAGCCACTGTTACCATTTTTCCTGCCGCCGACGCCAGTGCACCAGAGTGTGGAGAACGGAGTAATTCTGCAGGGTGGAGAGAGGCAGGTCACGACATAAAGAAATGGATGCATATTTCGAAAGCCTTTCAAGGAAGACAGAGGGGCTGCTCTGTGCACAGCCGAGTCTCCACAGCCTCGTCCTCACTGCCTCTGTTTTCTTTCTCGCCGCTTGCTTTGCGGTCGTGTCGCCCACTGGTCCCAGGTTCCCTTCCCAGCTTACTGCCAGGAGGCGGTCACCTCTGTCACTGTTCACGGCTCACCTCCTTTGCTGTTCTCGTTGTCACATCCAAGTCTAGAGGGGAATACTAGGGGCTTCCCAGGTGGCTCATTCGGTAAAGAACCTGCCTGCAATGAGGGAGACCCGGGTTCGACCCCTTAGTGGGGAAGATCCCCTGGAGGAGGGAATGGCAACTCACTCCAGTATTCTTGCCTGGAGAACTCCATGGACAGAGGAGCCTGGCGGGCTACAGTGTATGGGGTTGCAAAGAGGCAGATAAGGCTGAGCGACTAAAACGCTAGAGAAATACAGGTGTTCACGTTTCCTGGCCAAGCAGAGATCCGGTTCATATTTACTCGCCGAGAGCAATCAAAACTTGTAGCCATCACTTAGGTCAATTGACTTATACTGTGGCCTTTGCATGGGTCAACGTGCAAAGTGTCCTTTAAATCCAGTTGTGTTGAAAGCACTCTTGTCTACTTAAAATGATAGAGATTGTGTATTAAAATGACAGGCTGCAATTTTCTTTCATGTGAAGTAAAAGGCATCCTTGCTTGCTAATATTCTTTGACATAATACTGGCAATGTGGACATTAAATATAATTAGAGCATGCTACATCAGACTGTTTGCCAACACTGGGCACAGTTAGGAAGGTAAATCACTCTTGGCAGCAAACCATCCTCCTTGTTAGTGCCCTTCAGACTTTTGAAACAGATAACTTTGCCCTGAGTATTATTTGCTGGAGCTTCCCAGGTGACCCAGTCTGTCAAGAATCTGCCTGCAGTTCAGGAGACCCGGGTTCAGTCCCTAGGTTGGGAAGTTCCTCTGGAGAAGGAAATGGCTATCCACTCCAGTATCCTTGCCTGGAAAATCTTATGGACAGAGGAGACTGGTGAGCTGCGGTCCATGGTGTCACAAAGAGTCAGGCGCATCTGAGCGATTAATGCTTACTTACCCAGGTGGCTCAGTAGTAAAGAACCCACTTGCCAATGCAGGAGACACAGATTCAGTCCTGGAGTTAGGATGATGGCCTGGAGAAGGGAACGGCTGTACACTCAAGGATTCTTGCCTGGGAAATCCACGGACAGAGGAGCCTGGCGGCCTACAGTACATGGAGTCACAAAGAGTTGGACACAGGACTGAGCGACTAAACGGCAACATTATTTGCCGTGGGACTAAAACCCAAGTGTACACAGTTCGTGCCGCAGAGAACCACGTGCTCTGAGCTGGGCAGCTCTGAAATCGGCCTTTCCATTGGGAAAATGAAGCTCTGCGCTTCCCGGAAGAGGTGAGCTGGAACTTCAGGGCCTCCTTGTCAGTGGCAGCCCTGGGCTCATGGGACAGTCCTAGAGATCTCTGCTGTGCCCCAGCCTCACCCCGTCCAACCACCCAACTTGCTGCCCCCTCGCTTAGCCCTTTCACAAATCCCTGTAGCTTTCAGGTTCAAGTTCAACTGCCTTCTTTAAGATGCAAGGGTCTACCCTTGCTGGCTTTGACCCTCTCCACCTACCCACAGCCCAGGCCCCTGAGCTCCAGGGGCTGCTGTGCCCCCATCAGGAGCCTCTCCATACCAACTCGCCCTCCTCTGCCCACTTCTCTGCAACCCGAAGGAGGAGCTCAGTGTCACCACAGACCAAGGGCACTCGGGTTTGCGGATGGACCTGTGCAGACCTAACACCACATCTGGCTTCCAGCAAGCCTGCTGGGTGCTTAATGGGCAGACCCAACAAAGCACAGTGCCTCGGACGTGCCTGGTGGTCCAGTGGTAGAGAACTTGCCTGCCAATGCAGGAGACACGGGTTCGATCCCTGGGTGGGGAAGATCCCGCGTGCCTTGGAACAACTAAAGTCCCTGTGCACAACTCTGGAGCCTGTGCTCTCTGCAACAGGAGACGCCGCGGCAGTGAGACGCCACCACAGCCGAGATGAGCCCCTGCTTGCCACGACTAGAGAAAAGCCTGCAGGGCAGTGAAGCCCACCACGGTCGGTAAGTCAATCAGGCTTTTAAAAAGCGCTGTCTAGGGCCCACTTTTTAATATTTGTAGGAAACAAGGCTGAGCCGCTTGGTTCCTGGGGCTCTGCCAGCAGTCGAAGCCCGGCACGCACCAGGATGGCCTCCAGTGGGGTGCCAGTGGGGGCCAGGGGCTCCTGAGAGAGAACTACTGAAGCGACCTGTGGAATGAACCCCCAGTCAGCCAAAAGCACAGGTACCAGCCCTCCCAGCAACAACTACAAAAAAATCAGACTGGACTTTTCTTCCCTAGACGATGTATTCACTCTCTGTGCAACATGACAGGGATCGGCAGGCTGGGTCTGAAGAGGCTGGTCAGGCAGGCCGGCCTTCCTCCTGGCTCCGGGGTCCCTGCTCTGGACCAGGGGCACGGCCAGCAGCCCGCGCCCTGAGGATTTCCACACCCACATGCCGGGCGGCTGGTGGTTCAGGAGAGCTGAACTGCGGTCACTCCTTCCTGACCCTTCTGTTTCGAAAACATGAAATTCTGACAGACCCGCAGGGAGCGCAGGCTTGCTCTGGAACCAGACGTTCCTTCTCTCAGCTTTGTACAGGAAACATGCCTGAAGTTTATTCAGATCCGATCAGGTACTTTGAGGTGTGACGAGTTAGAGTTCATGTGCTCAGTCGTGTCCGACTCTCTGCGACCCCGTGGACTGCAGCCCGCCAGGCTCCTCTGTCCATGGGATTCTCCAGGCAAGAACACTGGTGTGGGTTGCCATTTCCTTCTCCAGGGGATCTTCCCGACCCAGGGATCGAACCCAGGTCTCCCACACTGCAGGTGGATTTTTTACCAGCTGAGCCACCGGGGAAGCCCCACATTGCGTCTTTTACGAACACTGCCCTTCTTTTTGCCAGGGCACGCAATAATGAAGCTTCCTCCTTCCCTGGCAGGTATCTGCCCCTGGTGGTCTTCACTGCCACACATGCCCGAGTCTTGTGTCTGCCCTTTTTTTGACTTCAGAATCACTTCCCGAGATGATGAATTCTCATTGACCAACTACCATTGCATCTGGTTAATTCCTAAACTATATCATCCGTCACGGCCCACGGCCCTGAACATCTATCTCCCTTCTGCCTCCAGGATTCTACTGGACAAGTGACTACTATTCTCTCAAAGTCAACGTCATTAAAACAAAACTCTCCCTCCCTCAGACTCCTGTTTGGCAGTAGAGCCTGTGGTGACCCTCCTCTTTCCGGCTGCTTCGGCCCCATGAGGGCCGGCCCAAGGTTTCTCTCCTCTGAAATGCCTCCGTGCTCAGCTTGGCACCTTCTCTCTGTTGGACCACAGGCAGGCTTCCTGCCCCAGCGCCTCTGCTAGCACCGCCTTAGAACTATTCCTAGCTTAATCTTTCAAAGATATTTTCTTCATTTAATATTTTTCTGGTTGAAATGGAGAAAAAGCCGACAAGGAATGGCTGGGTCTTAGTTGCACCATGCGGGATCTTATTCCCTGAACAGATATGGAATCCAGGCCCCCTGCATTGGGAGCTCAGTCTGACCTACCAGACCACCGGGGAAGTGTTGGGAGTCCTATTTATCGCTGATAAATTATTCTAGAAGGGGGCAGCAGAGGATGAGAGGGTTGGATAGCATCACCGACTCAATTGATGTGGGTCTGGGCAAACTCTGGGAGATAGTGAAGGACAAAGAAGCCCAGTGTGCTGTAGTTCATGGAGTCGCAAAGAGTCAGACACGACTTAGTGACTACAAAATTATCCTACAGCCATTTCTTTCATGACTTCCTAGTCTTTAAATTCTGATTCACTTAATACGATTTAAAAATGTCTATTTCCTTATTATGTAGGGATACAAAACAGTAGAAATCAAAATCCAAAGTTTGTAGGAAACTGCTTATATAGGCATATCCCTCAGCTTGGTGTTATTTTGCTATATCTGAAAAAGCAAAAACACCCTCAGAAAAGAGCCAAATCCACGTTTGATCATAACTATGTAAAGTGGTATCATAGCTATGGAAGTGACCATAGCTATATAAACAATAAGCCAGCCCCTGACTAACAGGAAGCAGGCAAAGATCTTGAATTCCTAGCTGACCTAGCAGGCCAGCTGGGCACTCATCTCGCTTGTTCCTCTGCTGTGTCCCATAAGTCTGGTGTTAGAGGACAGCTGACAAACCAAATATTGAGACTCATTGGGCTATTTCAGCAGGTCATCCTCGGCACCAGGAAGATGACAGGACTGCATGATGAAAATGGACTCTGTGCATCTGTGACTCTGAAAGGAGACTGAGCGCTTAAAAAACCCACATGATATCTATCTCCAGTTGCTTGTCAGACAAAGGACTACACACGGTCAGGGTCAATGTTACATGCAGAAACAGATAAAACAAGCAGGGAATGAATCCTTCTCGTCACTGTACACTCCAGAGCACAGCTTCTTCAGCACTGAGCATTTCTCCATAAACATCAGTGGCTCAGAGAATTCGTCACTTGACAACAGAAGAATCTCTTCCCTGCAGTTCTGACCCAGATCCTGGAAGGCAGGATTCTTTGATAGCTCAGCTGGTAAAGAATCTGCCTGCAATGCAAGAGATCAGGGATCTATCCTTGAGTTGGGAAGATCCCTTGGAGAAGGGAAAAGTTACCTACTCCAGGATTCTGGCCTGGAGAATTCCATAGACTATATAGTCCATGGGGTCTCAAAGAGTCACACATGACTGAGTGACTTTCACTTTCAGGGTGTCTTTATTCTTAAGGGGGTAGGCATGTGAGCTGGGCCTTGAACTCT
Organism: Raphicerus campestris; assembly: GCA_006410735.1. Lineage (NCBI taxonomy): Eukaryota > Metazoa > Chordata > Mammalia > Artiodactyla > Bovidae > Raphicerus > Raphicerus campestris. The sequence goes on from SJYW01050077.1 coordinate 67,759, forward strand.
TGTTAGGAATATCTACTTCCCTGGTGATTCAGATGATGAAAAATCTACCTGCAATGTGGGAGACCAGGGTTTGATCCCTGGGTCGGGAAGATCATCTAGAGAAGGAAATGGCAACCTACTTCATTATTCTTCCCTGGAGAATCCCCATGGACAGAGGAGCTTAGCGGACCTCAGTCCATGGGATCACAGAGTCGAACATGACTGAGTGGCTAACACATTCACTTTCACTTCGTTTCCTCTGTCCATAGGATTCTCCAGGCAAGAATGCTGGAGTGGGTTGCCATTCCCTTCTCCACAGGAAGTTCCTGACCTAGGGGTTGAACCCGAGTCTCTTGTGTCTCCTGCATTGGCAGACGGGTTCTTTACCACTAGCACCACCTGGGAAGCCCCAGGAAAATCTAGACCTCCCATTTGGCAGAGGTTGAGGAGAACAGTATTGCAACCAGTTAACTCATCAGTGACACTGCTGTTAGGGAAGTTGCCCAGAGAGGAGAGAATACGAGATCAGTTATGTCTGATGGGGGAGGATGGATGGGAGGGAGACAGGAGGAGCTGAGTCACTTCCATGGGCTTGGGGCATGGAGGTGATGACTGATGGTGCTGAACTTGAGTGAGGAGGCAGACGTGTGTGGGGGTGGGGGTGGGGTTCCAGGCAGAAGGGCAAAGCTCCAACAAGGTGCCGAGATCCTGGCTGTGTGATGTCATCTAGAGACTGGTCCTCTGTGAGGACTCTATTTGACTTTCCAACTTCAAGTTTTATTTCCTTTACTCACAGAATGATTGAAGTATATTGTTCTTAAATATATATGTGTATTTTCTACTGGGCTTCCTGGTGGTTCAGTGATAAAGAATCTGTCTGCCAGTGCAGGAGAAGCAAGTTCAGTCCTTGGGTCGGGAAGATCTCCTGGAGGAGGGCATGTTCTTGCCTGGGAAATTCTATGGACGGAGGAGCCTGGTGGACTATATAGAGCATGGGTCTCAAAAGAGCTGGACAGGACTTTGTGACTGGCCACGCACACGTATTTCCTCTTAGTCTGTTCTTCTCTTTCACACTGGACTTGGTGGGTAGCTCTGGTCTACAAGGTATGAAAGGTGGTTCAGTGGGGGCCTCTGATGCCCATCCGTGGCTCAATCAGCTGCCTTGTCTCATTCCATCACAGTCGCCTCCCTGCCTCATCCCTCCAAGCTCAGCCCCTCCCAGAGCTGCCTGGTCCCAGGGAAGAACCAGCCCCCGATAAAGAAACATGAAGAAGCCTTCAGTATAATACTTATTGATCAGTCACTTATTACATCCTCCCTCTACTAGTTCACAGAGGGGATTTTATCAAAGGCGCTGATACAGTCACTAAGCTCATGAAATCTCCCAGCTATTGAGAGACAGCAGGAGTTAGGAGTAAGTAGTTAGTGTTTGGAGTCAACCTGCTTGGGCTTGAAACACATGACCTCCAGTTACTGGCCATGGGAACTTGGGGTCTGCTTCAGTTTTCTTCTCTGTACAATGGGGAAAGTAGTAGGCCTGTTGTGGTTGTTAAGTGAACTAATGTTTTTAAGTTCTTAGAACATTGCCTGGTAAGTATACGGCACTATGTAAGTGTTTCTTAAATGGATATACATGCGACAGTAAAGTAAACAGCACAAAATCTATTGATAAGGCTGTGACTATAAGTCAACTTATAAACAGGTTCCAAATCAGGAAAGGAGCACGTCAAGGCTGTATATTGTTATTATTTAACTTATATGCAGAGTACATCATGAGAAACGCTGGAATGGATGAAGCACAAGCTGGAAACAAGATTTTCAAGAGACATATAAATAACCTCAGATATGCAGATGACACCACCCTTATGGCAGAAAGTGAAGAAGAACCAAAGAGCCTCTTGATGAAAGTGAAAGAAGAGAGTGAAAAAGTTGGCTTAAAATTCAACATTCAGAGAACTAAGATCATGGCATCCGGTCCCATCACTTCATGACAAATAGATGGGGAAACAATGGAAACAGTGAGAGACTTTATTTTCTTGTGCTCCAAAATCACTGCAGATAGTGACTGCAGCCATGAAATTGAAAGAGGATTGCTCTTTGGAATAAAAGTTATGACCAACCTAGACAGTATATTAAAAAGCAGAGACATTACTTTGCCAACAAAGGTCCGTCTAGTCAAAGCTTTGGTTTTTCCAGTAGTCATGTATGGATGTGAGAGTTGGACTATAAAGGAAGCTGAGCACCAAAGAATTGAACTGTGAACTGTTATGCTTGTGAACTGTGGTGCTGGAGAAGACTCTTGAGAGTCCCTTGGCCTGCAAGGAGATCTATCCAGCCCATCCTCAAGGAAAGCAGTCCTGAATATTCATTGGAAGGGCTAATGCTGAAGCTGAAACTCCAATACTTTGGCCACCAGATACGAAGACCTGACTCACTGGAAAAGACCCTGATGCTGTGAAAGATTGAAGGCAGGAGGAGAAGGGGATGACAGAGGATGAGATGGTTGGATGGCATCACTGACTCAACGGATGAGTTTGAGTAAACTCTGGGAGTTGGTGATGGACAGGGAAGCTTGGTACACTGAAGTCCATGGTGTCACAAAGAGTCAGACATTACTGAGCGACTGAAATGAACTGAACTGAATAAATCAACACCGAGCTANCGGATGAGTTTGAGTAAACTCTGGGAGTTGGTGATGGACAGGGAAGCTTGGTACACTGAAGTCCATGGTGTCACAAAGAGTCAGACATTACTGAGCGACTGAAATGAACTGAACTGAATAAATCAACACCGAGCTATGACACAGAGTGCCGTGGGTGTTCAGCAAGCAGAAGGAGAGGGAAGCACAGCCCCGAGGAAGGATTCTCAGAGGAAAGGGGACTGAGAGCTTTACCCCCTGGTGGCGATGTTTTTTGGGCACGGGGCGTAGGAAGCAGAGTGGGCATAGGAGGAAGCTCCTAAGAGAGAATGATGGATGTGGGGGACTACAGGGTGGTGAGAAGCTGGAGAAGTGATGCTGGAGAGGTTAAGATAGTTCCAGTTACAAATGGCGGGAACACAGCATAAGCCACTGTCACAGAAAGAGAGGACAATAAAGTGAAAGTGTTAGTCGATTCTGCCACCTTATGGACTCTAGCCCAGCAGGCTCCTCTGTCCATGGGATTTTCCAGGCAAGAACACGGGAGTGGGCTGTCAGGACCTCCTCCAGGGATCTTCCCAACCCAGGATCGAACTCAGGTCTCCTGTGTCTCCTGCATTGGCAGGCAGATTCTTTACCACTGTGCCACCCAGGAAGCCAAAATTTATGAGGAAAAGTACACAAATATATAAGCCATGGTTAGTGATCCGCTTGGAGGTGTGAGGCACTCCTATCCAATCATTTTGCCTGTGGGAAATGTGAAAATGAGATTCAAAGTCTTTAAAGCAAGAATCGCTATTTTATGAATGATTATTTCACACTCAGGACAGATTTCGTATGAACCCATTTTCTTAATAATGGGCAATAACATCTGAAGGGCTTTCAAAGATGGTTGCTAAATGTTCTCAAAGATGTATTTGGAGCAAATCTATAGCTACTGATGAAAACTTCTTTCAAAGTGGTTAATAGAAGATGAAATCCTATTTCCAGCTCATCTCTGTTGGACACTATTAATTTATGTTTAACAAATGTTAAACTCTTGAAACTTTTCATAATTTGCATACATTTAGGTTTAAAAATGTCAGTTAAGTATACAAAATGCAAGAGCTTGAACAAAATACTGTGTATCTGGGAATATGTGCATTTTCCTATGTACATTTATGAAACTTCCATCAACGCTTCAGTTTTGCCTTTACACTAGCTGTGAGATGTCCTGCACACATCTCAAGCTCAACATTTCCCAAAACAAGTTCATCTTTTCCCCTAAGTCTGGTTCCTTGCCTGCACTCCTTGTCACCACGTGTGCGCTGCATCAGCATACCTTGCTGGGAGCTTTATCCTCTTCCAACGGCCCAGTCTTGCTTTTTTTTTTTTTTTTAATATACCATGTTATTAGGTTAAAAGAATAAATATTGTTTAATGACTGTACTACCCAAGGCAGCCCACAGATTCAATGAAATTCCTATCAAATTACCAATGGTGCTTTTCACAGAACTAGAAAAAAATAGTTTTAAAATTTGTATGGAAACACGAAAGACCCTGAATAGCCAAAACAATCTTGAGAAAGAAGAGTGGAGCTGAAGGAATCATGCTCCCTGACTCTAGACTATACTACAAAGCTATAGTAATCAAAAGAGTAGGGTGCTTACACAAAACAGATATGCAGATCAATGGATCAGAGTAGAGAACTCAGAAATAAACCCGCCCATTATCGTAAGCCAATCTACAACAAAGGAGGCAAGACTATGCAGTGGAGAAAATACAATCTCTTCAATAAGTGATGCTGGGACAGTTGGACTGGTGCATGTAAAAGAATGAAATCAAAACATTCTCTAAGACTACATGCAAAAATAAATTCAAAATGGATTAAGACCTAAATGTAAGCCTGGATACTACAAAACTCCTACAGGAAAACATAGGCAGAACACATTTTGACATAAATCATGTAACATTTTTTTTTGGATTTGTCTCCTAGAGACTGGAAATAAAAACAGAAGTTAATGGGCTCTAATTAAACTCAAAAGCTTTTACACAGCAAATTAAACTGTGAACAAAACAAGGAGACAACCTGTGAGATGGGAGAAAATACTTGTAAATGATACTAAGGAATTAATTCCCAAAATATACAAACAGCTCCTACAGATATATATACACACACACATATGTAAATATAAAGCTATATATCTGTATATATAAATATATATATATATATAAAGCTGATCCATATATATATATACACAAAGCTGAGATATATATATATCTTTCAGAATGATCAAAACATGGGTAGAAGACCTAAATAAACATTTCTCCAAAGAAGGCAAAAAGATGGCCAACAAGCTCATGAAAAGATGCTTTAATATTTAGAGAAATGCATATCAAAACCACAATGAGATATCACTGCACGTCAATTAGAATTGTCATCAGTTCTACCAGGCTCCTCCATCCACGGGATTTTCCAGGCAACAGTACTGGAGCGGGGTGCCATTGCCTTCTCCCAAATCTGCTATGCTGCTGCTGCTAAGTCACTTCAGTCGTGTCCGACTCTGTGGGATCCCATAGACAGCAGCCCACCAGGCTCCCCCGTCCCTGGGATTCTCCAGGCAAGAACAGTAGAGTGGGTTGCCATTTTCCTCTCCGATGCATAAAAGTGAAAAGGAAAGTGAAGTCGCTCAGTCGTGTCTGACTCTTAGCNGTGTCTGAACTTGGCAAAAACTTTCCCTTTTACTCTCACGCCCTCCAACTTAAATATTTATGCTTAAATGACATATATGTCTTCCAGTATGGCCATCCTTTCAACTGCTGCCTGAGAGTTTTGCTGTTTGAAAGTCCGATGGGTTTTGAATTTAGACATGCCTGAGTTAAGCCTACATGTCGATGTTTCAAGTGCCTTGTGACCCTTAGGAAGTTATTGAATCTCCTGGTGACTCAAATGCTTCCTTATAGGACAGTTGAGGGGCTGCTTGAGAAGACAAAGAATGCCTGACACAGAGGGGTGTTTGGAAAGCATAGCCATCTTCTCCTATGACTAAGTATTTTCAGTAAAACTGAATTTTCAACAGTTATTCAGTTTTCACAAAGTCTAAGCCTTTCACCAAGGGGGTGACAGATAAAAACCAAAAGAAAAAAAATTGCTTGCAAAAATAAAAAATCGATCTCAAAAATATTAGATAGCAAGACCAAATTATTAATGAGCTTTTGATGGGAGTAGTATGGATTTGAGAAGCTTTTGCTTTGGGCAAAATTACATAATTGTTGTATAATTCATATGCACAACCAGTGAAAATGCACTTTCCTCAAAATGTATGTTTATCTCATCATAATCGTCCAAGGGTTTAATCATCTTATTAACAAAACACTCAGGATCCTGACCTTGGGCTAGTCACTTTACCCCAACCCTCACCTCAGAACAAAGAAGGTGTCATGCTATTGCTGAATTTGCAGATGCTAGCTCGGCTCAGACATGGTTTTAGCAGATCAACACCATCCAGTACTCGATGATCATCGAGCCTTCACAGCGCACCAAGCCTTCTTGGCGTCTCTTGGAAACAGTTTTTCAGCAGCTTTGTGTCTTGATTTTCATTTTTTTTTTTTCAGGACAGTCTATTATCTTTTATTTCTTGCAAAAAATTGATTTCCATGTCATTCTCACTCACTGAATTTTTGAACAGTTACACTCGCTTATCTTAAATGATCTGAAACCAACTGAACCCCGGAATTGTTGACTGCGTTATTTGGACAGGCCTTTGAATCAGCCCTCTCTTTGCTCTCAGGACAGTGCCACACGCGGGCTGATNTATATACACAAAGCTGAGATATATATATATCTTTCAGAATGATCAAAACATGGGTAGAAGACCTAAATAAACATTTCTCCAAAGAAGGCAAAAAGATGGCCAACAAGCTCATGAAAAGATGCTTTAATATTTAGAGAAATGCATATCAAAACCACAATGAGATATCACTGCACGTCAATTAGAATTGTCATCAGTTCTACCAGGCTCCTCCATCCACGGGATTTTCCAGGCAAGAGTACTGGAGCGGGGTGCCATTGCCTTCTCCCAAATCTGCTATGCTGCTGCTGCTAAGTCACTTCAGTCGTGTCCGACTCTGTGGGATCCCATAGACAGCAGCCCACCAGGCTCCCCCGTCCCTGGGATTCTCCAGGCAAGAACAGTAGAGTGGGTTGCCATTTTCCTCTCCGATGCATAAAAGTGAAAAGGAAAGTGAAGTCGCTCAGTCGTGTCTGACTCTTAGTGACCCCATGGGCTGCAGCCCGCCAGGCTCCTCTGCCTGTGGGATTTTCCAGATGAGAGTGCTGGAGTGGGGGCCATTTCCTTCTCTGCTTTGTGCTGCCTTCAAGTGAGTATTATCAGCTCTATGCGTGCTTGCTTGCTAAGCTGCTTCAATCACGTCTGACTCTTTGCAACCCCATGGACTGTTACCCACCCGGCTCCTTTCTCCATAGGATTCTCCACGCAAGAATGCTGGTGTGGGCTGCCATGCCCTCTTCCAGGGGATCAAACCTGTGTCTCCTGTGGTTCCTGCTTTGCAGGTGGATTCTTTACCGCTGAGCCATGGGGAAGACCTCTCAGTGCTATAATTAACTGTAAATCTTGATTTCTAGTTTATTAAATGAGTGACTCAGAGCATCCTGCAGAGAAGACGCCACCCTACTGGGGCTCCAGCAGGACCTCGGGGCTCCCAGGGCACCGTTCTCCTGGGCACTGGACTTCATGGAATGTTGCATGTGCACAGGGTCACTTTAGTCAAAGTAAAGTGTAAACTGCTATTCAACACAAAGGAAGCAAAATGATACGTTACTGAACCTCAGTTCTTCCACTGATCAGTCACTTTCAAATGAACTTCCCCGGAAACAGGCTTTTATATCTGTGCTGTATTTTGTTGTAAGCAATCTCTTTATAATTCATACTATTCATTTTCATTGCAGTAACATTCGCTGGCTTTAAAACTGGGGAAAATAATATGATTTGGTGAGTGGAGAAAATAAATTTCACAGGCTATTCCATAATTTAGAATCAATACACATAATAATATTATTCCATTGGACTCGAATCAAATTAATGACACTGTCAACATGTTAACCTCAGAGACTGTTCTACGATGGCTAAAAGCTATTTATTAAGTGCTAATCAACTCAACCAATTAAAACCAAATATTTATCACATGTGGCATGATAAATCTATTCATGCTTTTGATAATTGAAAAATAGCTAAGACTATATAATGCCGGCAGATAGCATTACGTGGAAAACTTGTAGCTCAAGAAAATAGTGTGTAAGTGGATGTGGTGTAGAACGGAATCTTAGAATCAGTTTTTTAAAGGGAAAAGAATACTTTAGTTGTTGAAGAGGAAATTTTAATTTATAACTATGCATATTAGAAATCAACACCCAGAAAATAAACTGTCTTACAGTAATTCCTAAAACTTTCACCCAACTTTCAGGAGACTTACTAAATTATTAATTTCTGGGAACCTCCCTGGTGGCCTAGGGGTTAAGACTTTGTGCTTCCAATGCAGGAGGCACAGCTTTAATCCCTGGTTTGGTGGCATGACAAAAAAAAAAGATTACTTTCTGCAATAAAGTCAGCTGCCCCCAAATGACTGTAAACACACTCATATGAAACACAAGTATTTGACCACCTGTAACAAGACTGCAGTGAGATCATTCGTAAAGGAATTTCTTGTTAGGCTAATCCTATTGAAGTTTAATTCATTTGAAAAGACCCTGATACTGGAAAAGATTGAGGGCAGGAGAAGCGGACGAGGATGAGATGGCTGGATGGATATGGGTTTGGGTGGACTCTGGGAGTTGGTGATGGACAGGGAGGCCTGGCGTGCTGCAGTTCATGGGGTNTTCATTGGAAAAGACCCTGATGCTGAAAAAGATTGAGGGCAGGAGAAGGGGACGACAGAGGATGAGATGGTTGGATGGCATCACTGACTCAATGGATATAGGTTTGGGTGGACTCTGGGAGTTGGTGATGGACAGGGAGGCCTGGCGCGCTGCAGTTCATGGGGTCTCAAAGAGTCGGACACGACTGAGCGACTGAACTGAACTGAACTTTAATTAGTAACCAAGAAGGTACCATGGAGACCCTGTCATATTCTTCCTCCAAATGAGTACTTCTTTTCCATTTGTCCTGCTCAAGGGTCTGCTACACTATTTTACAGCAGGAAAAATTTGCAAACTGCAACACGGAGTAGATGCTCCATAAACCATTGAATAAATGAATGTAACATTGGAAACTTCTTTTAAAAGATCCGATGTCTCATTCAGCCTTCACCAACTGAGTGAAAGTAACTTTTTGTTCATTGCCTTTCTCTCACTCCACCGCAGAGCAGTAGTTTTTAAATGAGTTTGCAGTGAATCTGTTCTGACAGAGAAGCAGACGTTGCCTGGAATCAGCACTCCTTTCCCAATGCTGAACGGAAAACAAAATGGAAACCCTGGGGAAGGCTATTTTCCCAATTCACCTTCAAAAAAAAAAAAAGTCAGGAGTTCAGCCGTACACATTCTAAGTGCAGTATTTAGCTGGTACAAACTACCATAAGCTCAGCAAAAAGACCTAGAGGGGAGCCTGGCAGTTAGTCAGTGCTCAGTAAGTACCTGGTGAAGGAGTGAGTGGTGAGTGTGGACTGAGACAGCTCTATTTATGATCTGTCTTCCAAACTCATAACAACCTTCCCTGTCCTCTCTCTTCCTCAGAAATGTAAATCGCGGTGATCAGAAGAAATGGAACAGTCTGGAGTCAGCTGTGATGGGACAGGCAGTCACTCACAGTTAACACTTCCCAGTTGGCGCTAGTATAAAGAACCCGCCTGCCCACGCAGGAGACATAAGAGATGCAGGTTCGATCCCTGGGTCGGGAAGATCCCCTGGAGGAGGCCGTGGCGACCTACTTGAGTATTCCTGCCTGAATCCCATGGACAGAAGAGTTCATAGGGTCCTAAAGAGTCAGATATGACTGAAGCGACCCTGCACGCAGAGCAAAGACAAGACCGAGTGTCCACTCCCTGCTTCATCAGTCCCAGCACTGAAAGGAAGGACATCGAGCAGAGCAGCTAATTTTAGGCTAGCCTCAGATTCTAACCGCAGATCCTGAGCGGACTCCTGACCCAGGCTACCAGTGCTTCAGTGATGCTGAACTAGCTTCTGCGGGTCACGCCCTCACCTTCGATTTCCCTATCTGCTTCTCCTCAACAAGCCCTTTCCTTCACTGCGCCCCTTTGCAGAACAAAAGTGAAAAATCATTATCTTGACAGCCTGGAGGAAAAAATGGAAACCACTTCAATGATGAGGCATTTAACATTTTAATTACTGATAATTATGATACTGCAGAAGAACAGTAGAAGGTGGCATTATTTAAATGTAGAAGGCAAGTTTAAATTATGCTAATGTGTTCTAGCTTGTCTATAATTTTTTTTGACAGAGAATAAAGATCGGAGTCAGCTACCTAACTTGAGTGAGTTGTTGGTCGTCTCTTCACCTTGTGACTAGAAGTCACGATGTTCTGGCCCTGAAGCCTGGCAGGTGGGGTGCAGAGATCACGGGTCACACAGTGAGATGACCTCAACAAGGTCAGCTCAAAGCCTCAGCACAGTGCTCTGAGCCTGCAGTGTCTGAACTTGGCAAAAACTTTCCCTTTTACTCTCACGCCCTCCAACTTAAATATTTATGCTTAAATGACATATGTCTTCCAGTATGGCCATCCTTTCAACTGCTGCCGGAGAGTTTTGCTGTTTGAAAGTCCGATGGGTTTTGAATTTAGACATGCCTGAGTTAAGCCTACATGTCGATGTTTCAAGTGCCTTGTGACCCTTAGGAAGTTATTGAATCTCCTGGTGACTCAAATGCTTCCTTATAGGACAGTTGAGGGGCTGCTTGAGAAGACAAAGAATGCCTGACACAGAGGGGTGTTTGGAAAGCATAGCCATCTTCTCCTATGACTAAGTATTTTCAGTAAAACTGAATTTTCAACAGTTATTCAGTTTTCACAAAGTCTAAGCCTTTCACCAAGGGGGTGACAGATAAAAACCAAAAGAAAAAAAATTGCTTGCAAAAATAAAAAATCGATCTCAAAAATATTAGATAGCAAGACCAAATTATTAATGAGCTTTTGATGGGAGTAGTATGGATTTGAGAAGCTTTTGCTTTGGGCAAAATTACATAATTGTTGTATAATTCATATGCACAACCAGTGAAAATGCACTTTCCTCAAAATGTATGTTTATCTCATCATAATCGTCCAAGGGTTTAATCATCTTATTAACAAAACACTCAGGATCCTGACCTTGGGCTAGTCACTTTACCCCAACCCTCACCTCAGAACAAAGAAGGTGTCACGCTATTGCTGAATTTGCAGATGCTAGCCTGGCTCAGACATGGTTTTAGCAGATCAACACCATCAAGCACTTGATGATCATCGCGCCTTCACAGCGCACCAAGCCTTCTTGGCGTCTCTTGGAAACAGCTTTTCAGCAGCTTTGTGTCTTGATTTTCATTTTTTTTTTTTCAGGACAGTCTATTATCTTTATTTCTTGCAGAAAATTGATTTCCATGTCATTCTCACTCACTGAATTTTTGAACAGTTACACTCGCTTATCTTAAATGATCTGAAATTGACTGAACCCCGGAATTGTTGACTGCGTTATTTGGACAGGCCTTTAAATCAGCCCTCTCTTTGCTCTCAGGACAGCGCCACACGCCGACTGATCTGTCTGTCCGTGGAAGGGAGAGAGCCCTGAGCAAGGAGGGAAAACCACGGAGACTCGGCAGATCGCTTTTCACGTGGCAGCTTCACTCGCTTCAGAGAAGGTAGCACCACCCAGGTTCTCAGCTGTTCACGCCACTGCCAGCAGGGCGCAGGGCGATGCCTGGAGATGGGGTCTAGGTGCTGAGGAACACTCGTTCCGGCGGCACACTGAAGCCACTTGAAAAACACAGCTCCGCTCTGAGCAAATCCCCCGCAGGCGCCAGCCGGCCCAGGGCGTCTCCTCCCGCCCAGACCCCTGCGGCCCCTCCGCCCTGCCCCGGCCGGGGGCTCCCCAGGCCTCCTGACCCTGCGGCCGGAAACCGTGGCCTCCTCGCTTTGGGCTCAGAGCCCTTGTGTTTGCTGGTCCTTCTGCTTGGACACTCTTCCTGCTGATGGTTACATGACTGTGCGTGACTGCTCCAGTGTCACCTACCAAAAACCCTCTACACACACACACAGACACACACAACCACCCCCCCACACACAAACAACCACACANGCTGGAGACTCGAAGACTCCCCTCCCCATCACCCCTGCAGGCATGCAAGTCAGTTGTGTCGACTCTTTGAGACCCCAGGGAGGGTAGCCCACCAGGCTCCTCTGTCCTTGGCATTCTCCAGGCCAGGATCCTGGAGCGGGTTGCCATTTCCTCCTCCAGGGGATCATCCTGACCCAGGGATGGAACCTGAGTCTCTTACGACTCCTGCACTGGCAAGCGGGTTCTTGACCACTGTTGCCAGGCAGGAAGCCCTCCAATCAACCACCCAGACCCAACTTACATCCCAGTCCCAGGGCGACAGAGCATCAGCGGCCGCCAACCCTCTTTTTGATCACTTTTTGTCTGGCTTCCCAGGCTCTCTGAGGACCAGGCCTTAAAAATTAACATCAAGAAACTCCTTTTCTTCCTCAGACATGCTAAAATATTATAGTCATAATTTTGATCAAGATACAGTTTCTAAAGAAGAATTCTCAAGCTTCTTAGAGCTGAACCCCACCCTCTTCAGTTCCAACTCCCTGTTATATCACAAAATTAGAAAAGGATGGTTTTCCTTTGTGTCAGCCTTTGATATTTCATTTCCTTGGAAGGGAAGTTATGACCAACCTAGACAGCATATTAAAAAGCAGAGACATTACTTTGCCAACAAAGGTCGGTCTAGTCAAGGCTATGGTTTTTCCAGTAGTCATGTATGGATGTGAGAGTCGGACTATAAAGAAAGCTGAGCATTGAAGAATTGATGCTTTTGAACTGTGATGTTGGAGAAGACTCCTGAGAGTCCTTTGGACTGCATGGAGATCCAACCAGTCCATCCTAAAGGAGATCAGTCCTGGGTGTTCACTGGAAGGACTGATGCTGAGGCTGAAAGACCCTGACGCTAGGAAAAACTGAAGGCGGGGAGAGAAGGGGACGACAGAGGGTGAGATGGCTGGATGGCATCACAGACTCAATGGACATGAGTTTGGGTGGACACCTGGAGTTGGTGATGGACAGGGAGGCCTGGCGTGCTGGATTCATGGGGTTGCTAAGCATGACTGAGGGACTGCACTGAACTGACCTTGACATTTCATGAACTTGACATTTCTTGTTTTCTTCTCAATGTCGTTGTCCAAACTGGATTTCTTTTTTCCCAGAGCAGATAAAATGTCCTCCCCTCCTCCAAAACAAAGCAAGCCACTGTAGGCAGGCCCCGAGGCCCTGAGCTCAGAACAGCACGCAGGTGCACCGGTGTCCCGCGGGCTGAGCTGGGGGAGATCCCTGCACATCTGACCTTCTCCTGGGGGAGCGGGGTGAGTGGGCTCCGCAGGGATCGTGGGTGGCGCGCGGCTGTCAGGGAGGCGGAGTGGGGCACTGAGGGGGCAGGCAGGGAGAAACGACTGGGAAGGGAAAAAGGTGAGGAGCCGGGACAGCAGGGACATAGAGCCCAGAAGGATGGATGAAGTCACGAGCACTCGGAGGGGATGCGGTCGTCCCGGGGACTAGGGTGGTACCACCTGCCTGCCCAGGAGGTGGACAGACCTGCGGGGCAAGGTGTGCAAGGGGTCTCGGCCGTGTCCCGGATGGAGGCTGGGCGAGTCCAGCCCGAGGGCACAGGGCCCCGACCACGTGCGTCCAAGTGGAACCAGCGCATCCCGCAGGCGCAGGGCGAGCTGAGTGCCACGGCCCCCTGCACCCTCGCCCCAAGACGGACCCCACAGGAGAAGCGCAGGAACGACAGACAGCAAAAGGCATATCCACTCTCAGCCCCACACACAACACACCCCCCAAACCACAGTGTGGCGGGGGCTTTGCTAGTGATGGGGGTCCACACCCCAGGCCCCACGCTAACATCTCCCTCTAACCTGCCATGCCACAGCGACCACCCAACCCAGCCACCCGGAGAATAATGTGGATTTAGGAACGGAGTTTTCAATCTCTATGTGGATCCAACTATAGTAGTTTCAGAGGTTGCTAAAAGGAGTACCTGCTGGCTCAGACGGCAAAGAATCTGCCTGCAATGTAGGAGACCGGAGTTCGATCCCTGGTTCAGGAAGATTACCCTGGAGAAGGGGACGGTTACCCATTCCAAAATTCTCTCCTGGAGAATTCCACGGAGAGAGGAGGCTGGCGGGCTACAATCCATGGTCACAAAGAGTCAGACACTAAAACTCGAGATGATGATATTATTAAACACACGTCACTCATTCAGATACATGGCTTTAAGTCTATGCTTCTAATGCATTTTAAAGATGAATCAGAAAAATTGACTGTCCGTTAACTCCCAGCAGTAAGGAATCTGGTCCAGACCAGAACAGGAAGGCACAGGTCTGATTTCAGGGCCAGAAAACTCCCCCAGTGACTCTGGGCCTGCTGGACCCAAGAAAAGATCAAAATTGAGCTTTAACAAGAAAGAAACACTTCTGTCTAGAGAAAATGGCTTGTTCTGAGGCATATTCCTTCCTTAGAAATGTAATTAGAAGCAGCATCATTCTTTGATTTATTGAATGCCTATTATTATGGGCTAGACTCTGCAGAAGATACGGAATACAAATGGGTAAACTCCTTGCTGGGAAGAATTCCAGCATTTAGGGCATGAAAATCGTCCCACATCAGCCTGACAGCAAGCTGGGTCTGAAAAATTAGTATGCTATCTGGGGGGAAAGTGTGAAATGCAGGTAAAGATATATATATATAGAGAGAGAGAGAGAGAGACAGAGAGAGAGGCTTCCCATGTGACTCAGTGTTAAAGAATCCACCTGCAATTCAGGACATGTGGGTTTGATCCCTGGGTCAGAAAGATCCCCTGGAGGAGGACATGGCAACCCACTCCGGTATTCTTGCTGGAGAATCTCATGGACAGAGGAGCCTGGTAGGTTATAGTCCATGGGGTCATAAAAGAAATGGACATGACTGAAGTGATTACATAACAACAAACATCAACTATATATACATATATATATAATTTATATGTTATATATAAACATAGCATATATGTGTTATTATAAACATATATATGTATATGTTATATATAGAAAACATTTATAAGCATGTACACATATTTACCATTGTACATAATTTCAATTATATCATTACAATTATGCATAATGTTAATATTCCCATTTTATGAAGAGGATGAAGTTCTGAAGTAAAATGCACAAGATTGCGCAGAAAGAAACTGCCGCATGAGACCCAGAGTGCAGTCTGCTCCTTGGAGCTGCACGCACGGAGCCAGACTTGTCAAAGCTGGGCCTAACCCTTCAGCAGCTCCCAAGAGAAGGAGGAGGTCGGGGCCGGAGGCCCCACTGCCCTGTCTGAGTCAGTTTCCTACTCAGGGCTGGAGGCTGGACAAGGAGTCCAGCTGCCTCTCACAAGCCTCTCCTCACTAACTAATGCCTAACATTTCTTGAACGAAGAAGAAACTTTTGCTCTGCAAGAAGACAAAGGCTTATTTAAAGTAACACATCAATGTTAATGAGTTCAAATTAGCCAATCTAGGAGGTACCGCAAAAACAGCAGATACTGGAGATCCTGCCTCTCTGCAGGACTTTGACTGGGTTAGTGCTGGTCAGGGTGGCGGTGGTGGCAAAGGATGAGGAAGGAAGGCAGTGAAGGGGCAAGGTCCCCACCTGAAGAGGAAAGGTAGGAAGGAGAAGAGGGCAGGACAAGGTCTGAAGGGCAGGCCATCCAGGCCGCTGCGGCCTGCCCGGCTGCTCGTGGCTGGGACAGGCTCATGGAGGCGCAGTGGGGCTGGCCGGAGCTGGCTCCCAGGGCACACGGGCTCTCTGAGGTCACTGCTCTCCCAGTCCGGCCCCTTTGGAGCCTGGTGGTTCTGGCAGACCTGCAGCCCTGCTGGAAGGCGAGCGCTCTGCTCCAGCACGCAGAGCAAGGACTGATAGCTTGTGTTTGCTCTCCAAGTGAGATGTATTCTCAAGTCGGAGAAGTCAAATTTATTGACAAATTATAATGAAAACAGAATCATCGCTTTGTCCTCTTGCTTGTACTGTTTTGGGAGGAAACGCTTTGGGAACTCTGCTGCGAAGACTCCTCCGGCTCTAAATTGGTCTCCAGTCTCCCCCTGCCTCCCCCCGACCTCTGCCTGGAGTGGGCGCCCTGCTACCTAAACACTGAAGACAGGAGCAAAAATAGTAACAGCCCTCCGCAGTAAACAATGAGTAATGTCTCCTCTAGAACACACTCCAGTACGTTCAGGAGCCAGCTTTTCGGTCCTTTCCAAAAATAATTCAGATGGACGTCAGTGTGGAGGCCTCGAGGCACCAGGTTAGGAAGCCGTGGTAAGCGGTGTAACCGTCGCTCACAGCTTCTCCGACTGCTCAGAAGCGGGGGCCTCCTGCTGTGCACCCCGTGAATTGTCCGCGTGACACTGGATCTCAGGTCTGAGGGAGTCAGACCAGCACCCTGGGTGCCTCTAATGACCTGTCTTTCCCCCCAGATGGTAGAAAAGAGACGTCCAGTCTCTTCTGTGAAGCATGATCTGAGCGTCTGAAACGGTTAAAAGCAAATAATGACAAGCTGGTCGAACTTCAGTTCTCGGTTCCTTATGCCAATAATATCCCTAGAGGGTCAAACTGATACAAACGGACGATTCTCGGGCACTCCAGACGCTGATTTCTGAGGCTTCCTGCTTAGCAGGCTGAAGCTGCAGGTGCTCACAGCAGTTTCTCTCCAAATCTGAATGAGCAGCTCTAAACTTTGACAAGGAGTCATGGAAGCCTTCCCTTTTCTCTGAAAACTTCCAGGCTCTGATCCTAACTGGAGACCAAGTGTCATTCTGTCCACATAAGTAGCCTAGGTACTCTTTCAAAACAGATTCTTATCTCTCAGACAAATGGTAAGTCCCTCTGACTGTTTGCAACCCCGTGGTCTGTAGCCCACCAGGCTGCCCTGTCTGGGGTGTTTCCCAGCAAGAATACTGGAGTGGGTTGCCATTTCCTTCTCCAGGGTATCTTCCCGACCCAGGAATCGAGCCCAGTCTTCGCACTGGCAGGGGGATTCTTTACCACCGATCCACCTGGGAAGCCCCTCTGGTAAGAAGCAATGACCCAGGATAGGAAATCGAACTTCAATTTACCTTTACTATTTTACACGTTTCTGTGTATTTAAAAATTGCAGGAATTACTTTTTCACTGAAAATCCTTTTTTTCTGTTTTCTGGTATACTTGGCACTCCGCACTCCTCCTGCACCTCACAGATCTCTCTCTCCTCCGCTTGTCAAGACACCGTAATGTTTTGTTCTGTCTTTTGCTTAAAAAGAGAAGCTATTACTGCTGCTGCTAAGTCGCTTCAGTCGTGTCCGACTCTGTGCGACCCCATAGACGGCAGCCTAGCAAACAGTTAGAAACACACAGAGACGTCTAATGCCCGGCCAAGGGGCTGGCAGAAGACACGTCACAGAATCATGTTGGTTTCGTTTTATGATGGAAAATTATGGAACTTTAAGAAAGTGAAGGTGTTTTTAAAGATCTTTAACTTCCACATTATGTGAGTGTAAGACTTTTAAGAGATACACATGTGTATCTAAAACCCAGTGGGAAACCCTTGGTTCCTATCATGAACAACCAACCACACATTCTTCCCGCTGGACAGAGTGGAGGGGAGTCAGGGGGTCGGGACTGGGAGGAGGGGCTGCAGGAAGGCCCTGAGCTGCTTCACTGCTACTTCCTACTGGGGTTGGGAGCTGCCCCTGGAAGAGGTTTGCCCAAGACAGGCAGGGGTGCCCAACTCCTGGGACCCCCAGACTAGAGGAGAGGCAGCCCCCCAGCCCCATGCACCCACCCCATCACCTGGCATGTGGGAGACAGAGGTGCTGAGCCAACAGCTGCTCTGCTGGCTCACATGGGCCAGCCAGAGCCCTAGAAGCGCCCTTTATNCAGCCCCCCAGCCCCATGCGCCCACCCCATCACCTGGCATGTGGGAGACAGAGGTGCTGAGCCAACAGCTGCTCTGCTGGCTCACATGGGCCAGCCAGAGCCCTAGAAGCACCCTTTATCCCATTTCGTCATACAGGTTTCATCACACAGGTATCAGCTGGCACAATGGACGAAAAGGCCAGCTCTCTGAAGGTTCTGATGTCCACTCCAGGTAAGAGCCGGTGAAGAACAGGTGTCAGAATGCAGGGAGCCAAGCTAACCACCCCTTCGCCCAGGAAAGACACAGAGGAGACAAGGGTGGGCCCCCGCACTGGGAGCTGAGGATCCCAAGGGGAGGCAGAGATGCAGACAGGTGTGCCACCAGCCTGCGGGCTTAAGCTGGACCTAAGGTCCTGAGTGCAGCTCGGGGCAGACAGCCCACAAAGACACAGGGCCTGCCGGCCCCAGGGGTCCAGTCTGAGAGGGACCAGAGTGAGCAGTTTAACCTTGGAAGTGACTGCAGAGACAAACGGACACAGCCCAGAGTGCAGGCAGGCCGGGGAGGGAGGGCGGGCCCACTGCCCAGGGGTCTGGAGGCATCTGCTAGCCCCCTGGTAAGTCCCTGGGGCCCCTGACCCGCCGAGCTGCAGCCTGGGTCAAGTGTGTGGGTAAAACCCAGGCTCTGGGGCAGGTGAAGTTGGAGCAGCTCCTGGTTGGTCCCTGGGGGCAAACCCCCGAGTTCCTCGCCCGGGGTCCCAGCCTCTCCCTGCACAGCAGCCACAGGGAGGAAAGACGGCCCCCCCAGGAGCTGCAGAGGGCCCAGCGCGGCCCGGTGGTGGGGTGTGGATGGGGCTGGGCTGGGGGCACAGCCCTGCTGACAATTCAGGGCGTGGATGCTGAGAAGGCCCAGAGGGAGCCGCGTTCACACTGGCCAGCCCGGTTCCGGGTTCCACTCCTCTTCATACAGACGCCACCGTGGGCCAGCAGCTCACCCTCCAAAGGGCGCCCAAAGGGTCAGCCGGGCCCTGGGCCTGGAGGGCCACGAGGTCCAGCCGCTGACTCTCAGGACTCATGCGTGCAGAAGTGGGAGGGTGTGGCGGGGTTGGGGTCGAGGCGGGGAAGAGTGACCCTGACCCAGCGCCCAGGAAGATGTGTATAAGAGACAGGAGTCATGGAAGCCTTCCCTTTTCTCTGAAAACTTCCAGGCTCTGATCCTAACTGGAGACCAAGTGTCATTCTGTCCACATAAGTAGCCTAGGTACTCTTTCAAAACAGATTCTTATCTCTCAGACAAATNGCATTAGTGATTCCACGCAGTTCAGCGTAAGGCGGCGCCATCCCCAAGGTCTGCACAAGTGACTCTGTCCCCCCGGAGCGTCTCTCTTCTGGCACATGCCCTGTCCCTATGTGGGAAGCGTCAGCTCTGTGGCGTTGCTCAAACCACCTACTCAGTCTTAGCATCCTCCCCTTCATGCTGTCTGTCCAGGGCCTCCCCTTTCTGGGCGGGAGGTCAGACTACAGCGGATTAACCGAGATCCCACTGGGCCTTCTCCCCACTCTAGGGCCCATTGGTTTCTGAGGAATTTTACAGCACTGTTTTCCAAACGTCAAGTATCTCACACCTACTACATTCATTTTTGTGAAGCTGAGACCAGTCGTGAGGGTGGTTTACTGCCCTCCAGGTCTCCCATAGCTTCTGGAAACGTGATCAGCCCTTTGACCTTTAGACTGGGGAAGGACTCAAGCTACACTGTCCCCTTCTTAGCCCTAGTGTCTTTCTGCCGCTGGTTCCTCTTTTTATCACTCTGAAACGGATCCCGTTTGGACAGACCCTGAGGCCAGGTGACTTTCCAGATGGACCATTGAGAGATTCATGCCACAGGATGATGACTGTCAAGGTCATCCGTGTCCCGGGCCCAGGATGAGAACTGGGATTTCCTGAGTTGCGAGATCCTTAGGAACTCACTGCCTCCCGGGAGCGCCTGGGTGGGGGCGAGCGTGGGAAGGCAAGAGGGGAGGATGGAAACCCATCCTCCTTGGAGGATCTTAAAATCCTCCCAGAGCTTCAGAGTGATGAGAGCCCCAAATAAGGAAACTGGAGGCCTGGAGAAATGGAGTGCTGGGAGGATGCAGGAGACGCTGAGGCTCACTAAGAATGCAGCGAGCACCCTCCACACTGCAGTTCCGAGAGGCTCTGGTTTGTGTAGCCATGTATGGCCACAGAGTCAGCGTGGTGAATTTTCTTCCTTTGTAATCTTTTCCTGTTTTATTTATTATTTTTCCTACGGCCTCTGCTTCCAAACATTCCTGCATTGGCTGCATCATAAACTATGTGGGTTCCACGCTTCATCTTTTGCCCAAGTTTTTTCTTTGAAAATGTAAGTCAGCATTTACTGCCAGGGGTTATTTTAGAAAATAGAGCAGTCCAGTTACCTCACTAGGCGTGAATAATGTTTAGCGTGAGGTCCTGAGGTTCTTCTAAGAAATCTACTGATTGGGGCATCTTCATTTTCCAAAGCTGATCAGGGCCAGGGGCTCAGGCAGCCAGGGGCTCAGGCAGCCAGGGGCTTCCTGTACCTGAGGACTGCAAGCACCAGTGGATGACCTCAACCTACTGTCATCTTGGGTCCAAGTAACACGGCAGAACGATTCTGTTCCCCTCCCATGATTTGTAACTCCTGAAATCATTTGGGAGAATAACTTTGAAATCATACCATCCTGTTCATTATTTCCTATAGTTCCTAAAGAGCCCACATTAATGGAAGGCCTTTTGGCTGTAGGGAAATTAAGCCACAGAATGATGGATAGAAGGCAATGGCACCCTACTCCAGTACTCTTGCCTGGAAAATCCCATGGATGGAGGAGCCTGGTGGGCTGCAGTCCATGGGGTCTCTAGGAGACTTCACTTTCACTTTTCACTTTCATGCACTGGAGAAGGAAATGGCAACCCACTCCAGTGTTCTTGCCTGGAGAATCCCACC
>SJYW01050086.1:0-11423 GCA_006410735.1 Raphicerus campestris
TAGGACCTTTTATTTTAGACTCTTTCTAGTGTTTTCTGGGTTCAATTTTGTTGGACTTTGTTCAGCCTGGCTTTGATGCCCATTTATTGAGTCTCCATGAAGCACTGGAATGAGGAGTGTCATCTTGCTATTCAAAAAACTCTAATTTCTTTTTTCTATTTTTACTGGCATATAATTGATGTATTTTAAATTATACTCCAGTAAAAACATTTGGAGTATATTATACTCCAATAAGATCATTTTAAAATACATGAAATTCTAAAATGATTTTTATTGGAGTATAGTTTCTTTACAGTGTAGTGTCAGTTTCTGCTGTGCAGCAAGGTGAATCAGCTATACATACTTGCATATCCTCTCTTTTTTAGATTTCCTTCCCATTTAGGTCACCACCAGGCACTGACTATCTGCTAATTTATTTTTGTCTTTCAGGAGAACCAGGAGAGTAGCTGAGGGGGTCAGCGAGGTTGACTGTGCTTTGCAAATGATTTTGCTTGGGTCTTAGTAGTTGGTAGGGTATCTGTTTAGCCCAGGCCGAGGACTTTCTATTTGCTTCTGGCTGGTCCATCCCCAAGGTGTCCAGTGCCAAGAGGGCTCTGGGAAGTGCATTCTTGGGGGTGGAGGCCTTCTTCTATGCCTGAGATACGTGTGGGTTGCCACCCCATTCCTATTGTTGTCTTCATCTGGAGACTCTTCCTCTCCCTTCCCCACTTCATAATGGCCTCAGCTCAAATGGCCCTTCCTCTATGAGCACCCCCAAAGAAATGAGATCCTTTGTTCTCTCACTCTTAGCTGTTTCATTTATCTTCACAGCCCTTGTCATTATCTGAAACTATATATATATATATATATATCAGTGTGAGTCTGATGTATGATGCAGGGCACCCAAAGCTGGTGCTCTGTGACAACTTGGAAGGATAAGGTTGGGGGTGTTTCAGGATAGAGGGGACACATATCTTCCTATGGCCAATTCATACTGACGTATGGCAAAAACCACCACAATGTTGTAATTATCCTCCAGTTAAAATAAATGAATGAAAAAAAAAAAAAAAGAAACTGCAGTGAGCTGGGTGGACACAAACCCCGCTAAACCCTGGTGAAGAGAGGAAGCCCTGGCAGAGCAGCGTGGCAGGGCCTCCCGATGATGCACAGTGGGATGGCCAGGAGGGAACTAGCTTGGCTGTAACTCCTGTGCTCCTGAGGTACCAGCTGCTTTGGCTGTAGGGGGATGCTGGGTTCAACTTCAAAGGCTCTGGAACTTGTCAGTGAGGCACAGCATGGCCAGAAGTTGACCTTTAAGGTCATCTATTTCTGCAGCATGGGGCACTGAGGGCCATACTGTGCTCCAGGGAGCTGCTGCTTCCTTTCCTATCTGGAGGATGGATAAGTGATCCCTGGTTATCTGAGGGTAGGGACCCTTTGGGCTTGAGGCTTCCCTGGCTCACAGCTAAAAGCTATGAGTTCCCTGGAACTTGGCGGGGGGCTTGGAATTGGGGTCCTCACTGTTATTCATCTACAATGGATGTTCAGGTGAGATGGCTCCATATTCTTTGCTGAATATTGGTCTTTTTTCTTCCATTCATCTATCCATCCATCTATCCAGATTTCCCTGTTTCTCTCCCTGAAAAAAGGGGCTCTATCTTGCAGTCCATTGCACCTCTAGTACTTATATGTTAGATGAAAATATCTGTCAGTAGGTGAATAGACGGATGGATGGATAAGGACCCTCATTTAACCAATTTCTCACTTAGCATGAAGGAGCAGATTATTGCCTTCCTTGACCTGTCTATCCAGACCTCTCTCCAAGCTTCCTATGTCCTTTTGACCTTTTTTTTCTTTTTTCTGTGACTGAGCTCTGAGTGGCATGCAGGATTTAAGTTTCCCAATCAGGGATTGGACCCGTACCCCCTGCAGGGGTAGCACAGAGTCTTAGCCACTGGACCACCAGGGAAGTCTCCTGTCCTTTTTGACTGGTGCGTATGTCTTTCTTCAGCCTTGAGCTCATTTCTATCACCAAGATCCCCTTCATTCTTCAAGCCTGGTTTGAGGTGGGGCCTTTCTGAACTATGCCAAAATTTTCAAAACTGAAGTCATCTGCACATGCACTTCTTTGAGAGAAGTGTTTGCCTTGTTTCCACTGCATCCCCCAGTAGGCATCACTGACTTGACGGACATGAGTCTGAGTAAGCTTCAGGAATTGGTGATGGACAGGGAAGCCTGGCGTGCTGTAGTCTATGAGGTCACAGAGTCTGACATGACTGAGCGGCTGAACTAAACTCCAGAATGAAGCATGCTGGTGCCTTAAAAGTGCTTGTTGAATAAATAACTGGACAAACACCTATATGGTAGCACAGACTTTATCCCATTTTCCATCATCACTGCTTATTTGTATTTGTTTCTCACCAGCCTTGTCATAAGGTTAGGAGCTGGGTCATAGTCATCTCAGTACCCACGCTGTTTCATTGCTTCACTAGTAATGGTGTTGTTAATAACACAAGCAGATACCCTTTTGTGAACATCCTCTGTCTAAGTGCCAGGCACTGAACTTTACATACATAAGTTCATTTCCTTCTTACGATCACTCAGATGATTTTGTTAGTGCCCTTTTGCAGAGAAGGATACTGGAGATACTCAAGAGATATTGGACAACCAGCCTAAGGTCCTTTGGCTTATAAATAAAAGAATTTGAACCAGGTATTTCTGAGATCAGGGTCTCATCCTTTCCTCCTTCATAAGGTTGCTTTCCTTTTTTGAGTTAGAGAGGGCTCTTATAAAAGTTATTTCAATGGAATGGACTTGAAAATAGCCAGGACATCTTCAAACAGAGCTGCCTGGATAGCTCAGTTGGTAGAGCATGGGACTTTTAATTCCAGGGAAGATGCCCTGGAGAAGGGAATGGCAACCTAGTCCAGTATTCTTGCCTGGAGAACTCCACGGATAGAGGAGCCTGGCAGGCTAGAGTTCACGGTGTCCAGAGAGTCAGACACAACTGAGCGACCAACGTTTTCACGCTTTTCTTCAAATAGAGCTAAGGACTGCTCTGTACTGTGCCTGCTTGACTGCTCTCGATCCTGTACCTGCAGTGTACACAGCCCTCCAGGATTCTTCTAGCATCAGACATAAGTCCCTGATAGTCTGCCTGGACAACCACCCCACGGGGAGCCACTGCCCAACTGAGGTGGCCGGGTCCTTACCTGTCACGTAGTTCTTCAAGTCCAGCTCATTGCTGAGAGGATTGTTGCTCTTGAACATGTACAGGTTAAAGGGAGCCGGCTCCTTGCCCACATTTTTCCACATGGTGTAGTCTGGAGAGGTCCATCGTCCTGCCAGCACGTCATAATCACGCTGTGTGAAGTGGACCAGCTTGGTGAGGGGATCATAGAGTCCCCCGTGGAAGCCAATGACCATCTGGAAGTCAGGGTTGGAGTCGTAATAAATCTCCCCATAGGCGGTGTACTGCAGCTGCTTGATCATAAGACCATTGATGCTGAACACAGCCAGGGGCGTCCCCGTGTTATCCGAGGCAACATAGTACTCCTCTCCACTGCTGCTCTCCATGGCAAAGAGGTGCCCCTGGAGGTCATAGTAGAGTGAGGTTATCTCTGAGTTGGAGTGATTGTAGACATGGGTGATGCGAGTTGGGTTGTGGAGGTCAGAGTAGAAATACTGCAGGTGGTGGCCCAGGTTGGTCTTGTAGGAAGCCCGCCGCCCCATGCCATCATAGCGGTACTGGACGCTCCAGCCACTGGCCTTGTTATAAGCCCTCGTTAGGAGGCCCTTGGAGTTGTACTCAAAGATGTCAGCCCCTCGCTGGCACAGATAGCCATCATCATCAATTTTGTACTGCACGTCGCCAAGCCTGGTTATCCGATCCCGGAGGTCGTAGCGCAAGGGCATGAGGCGCACACTGTTCCCTGGGTTCAGCAAGTGGAGGTTCCCATTGAGGTCGTAGCTGTAGCGCCAGGTAGGGCGGTCGTTGACGGCCACGCTCTGGAGCTGCCCATCCCCGTCATAGTCATACGTGTACTTGGTGGTGTTGGCGTAGGGCCCCAGTTTCAGCTCCCTCTTGATCACCCTGCCCATGCTGTCATACTGCACCGTCATCCAGTACATGAGGGACCGGAACATCTCGTACTGGACTTCCTTGATCCGCCCGTGGGTATCAAAGTGTTTGCTGAGGGTCATCACCGCCGTGGTGATGATCTGGTTGATGTCATAATAGATGACCCCAAACTTGCCAAAGTGCTCCACTTTGCCGGAAATCTCATCATAGCGGTAGAGGTCAACGGGAAGGGGAGTCTCACTTATGACGGGCTTGATGCTTGCGATCCGGAAACTGTTGTCATGATAGGTGTATTCAAACCTGGCGTTGACCATGCCTTCCTCGGAGAACCTGTAGATCTGCTTGTCCACGAGTGGGCCGATCTTTCGGTACCTGATGGTGCAGGAGAAGCCCCCACTTTGGAGGTTGACCATTTTTAAGACGCCAGTGGTCTCGTCGTACCCGAAAGTGATGGCAGTGCTGTCGTAGACAATCTCCGACAGTTTGGAGAGTTTCCCATACTTGTAGAATACCTGGCGTCCAGTGCCTAAAAAGGATGTCTTTAGGATGCGGCCATCATCNTTGGACAACCAGCCTAAGGTCCTTTGGCTTATAAATAAAAGAATTTGAACCAGGTATTTCTGAGATCAGGGTCTCATCCTTTCCTCCTTCATAAGGTTGCTTTCCTTTTTTGAGTTAGAGAGGGCTCTTATAAAAGTTATTTCAATGGAATGGACTTGAAAATAGCCAGGACATCTTCAAACAGAGCTGCCTGGATAGCTCAGTTGGTAGAGCATGGGACTTTTAATTCCAGGGAAGATGCCCTGGAGAAGCGAATGGCAACCTAGTCCAGTATTCTTGCCTGGAGAACTCCACGGATAGAGGAGCCTGGCAGGCTAGAGTTCACGGTGTCCAGAGAGTCAGACACAACTGAGCGACCAACGTTTTCACGCTTTTCTTCAAATAGAGCTAAGGACTGCTCTGTACTGTGCCTGCTTGACTGCTCTCGATCCTGTACCTGCAGTGTACACAGCCCTCCAGGATTCTTCTAGCATCAGACATAAGTCCCTGATAGTCTGCCTGGACAACCACCCCACGGGGAGCCACTGCCCAACTGAGGTGGCCGGGTCCTTACCTGTCACGTAGTTCTTCAAGTCCAGCTCATTGCTGAGAGGATTGTTGCTCTTGAACATGTACAGGTTAAAGGGAGCCGGCTCCTTGCCCACATTTTTCCACATGGTGTAGTCTGGAGAGGTCCATCGTCCTGCCAGCACGTCATAATCACGCTGTGTGAAGTGGACCAGCTTGGTGAGGGGATCATAGAGTCCCCCGTGGAAGCCAATGACCATCTGGAAGTCAGGGTTGGAGTCATAATAAATCTCCCCATAGGCGGTGTACTGCAGCTGCTTGATCATAAGACCATTGATGCTGAACACAGCCAGGGGCGTCCCCGTGTTATCCGAGGCAACATAGTACTCCTCTCCACTGCTGCTCTCCATGGCAAAGAGGTGCCCCTGGAGGTCATAGTAGAGTGAGGTTATCTCTGAGTTGGAGTGATTGTAGACATGGGTGATGCGAGTTGGGTTGTGGAGGTCAGAGTAGAAATACTGCAGGTGGTGGCCCAGGTTGGTCTTGTAGGAAGCCCGCCGCCCCACGCCATCATAGCGGTACTGGACGCTCCAGCCACTGGCCTTGTTATAAGCCCTCGTTAGGAGGCCCTTGGAGTTGTACTCAAAGATGTCAGCCCCTCGCTGGCACAGATAGCCATCATCATCAATTTTGTACTGCACGTCGCCAAGCCTGGTTATCCGATCCCGGAGGTCGTAGCGCAAGGGCATGAGGCGCACACTGTTCCCTGGGTTCAGCAAGTGGAGGTTCCCATTGAGGTCGTAGCTGTAGCGCCAGGTAGGGCGGTCGTTGACGGCCACGCTCTGGAGCTGCCCATCCCCGTCATAGTCATACGTGTACTTGGTGGTGTTGGCGTAGGGCCCCAGTTTCAGCTCCCTCTTGATCACCCTGCCCATGCTGTCATACTGCACCGTCATCCAGTACATGAGGGACCGGAACATCTCGTACTGGACTTCCTTGATCCGCCCGTGGGTATCAAAGTGTTTGCTGAGGGTCATCACCGCCGTGGTGATGATCTGGTTGATGTCATAATAGATGACCCCAAACTTGCCAAAGTGCTCCACTTTGCCGGAAATCTCATCATAGCGGTAGAGGTCAACGGGAAGGGGAGTCTCACTTATGACGGGCTTGATGCTTGCGATCCGGAAACTGTTGTCATGATAGGTGTATTCAAACCTGGCGTTGACCATGCCTTCCTCGGAGAACCTGTAGATCTGCTTGTCCACGAGTGGGCCGATCTTTCGGTACCTGATGGTGCAGGAGAAGCCCCCACTTTGGAGGTTGACCATTTTTAAGACGCCAGTGGTCTCGTCGTACCCGAAAGTGATGGCAGTGCTGTCGTAGACAATCTCCGACAGTTTGGAGAGTTTCCCATACTTGTAGAATACCTGGCGTCCAGTGCCTAAAAAGGATGTCTTTAGGATGCGGCCATCATCACTGTAGTCAAAGATGACGGAAGCGTTGCTTTCAGGTGGGTTATAAATGTTGCGGATGTAGCCGATGGAGGTGTGGGTGGACATGCTGTGCCGGGCGACGCTGGGCATGGTGACGGCGTGGAGGCGCTCAGAGGAGTCATACTCGAATATGTACTGACGCTGACTCTGGAGCAGGAGCACCATGGACTGGAGGAGGAAAGGGGAAGGGAACACGTGAGTCAGCCATTTAGGACCCAGTGCTCAAATGGATGGAATTTATTCCATGTCCCTAAATGGCAGTTCATAAGCTGTGAAGGGTGGGGAGATTTAGATCAGAGATTTGGGGTGAACTGATGTCATGGGGCATGCTACTCTACAGTAGAGGAATGTTCCCCAAACTTTAATGTACGTGTAAAATACCCACGGATCTGGTATAAAGACAAATGCCGATTATATAGTTCAGTGTGAGAGGGCAGTGGGGAGGTGGCCTGTGAATCTGCTTTGGGAACATCCCAGGTGATGCTGGTGTTGCCTGGACCATAGTCTTGAGTTGTAAGGGGTTTGAAGGACTGAGATGAGAGGCACTGGGTTCGCCTCCAGGCTCAATGTCAAGACATCCTGAGACTGGTGAGAAATGACTGCTGCTGGCCTGGGAGGGGACAGGTATGATGCACATACTATGTTTGGGGGCACCCCCGACTAAGTCTCACCATAAAGCACATCCTTTATTTAGAAGCCATTGGAAAGATTAAGTAACCCGGAATCATTGATTCTCTGGGGGCAAAAAAAGGACCTCCAACTTTAAGCCATGGGGAGATTCTTGCCTTCCCTGATTGACCATTCATTCTGGTATCTTCTGTCCTAATGAGAACAGTATTGAGAAGGGACCAAATAGACAAAAGCCCCTCTTACAGAGGAGGTAACAGCTCTGTCAGCAAGTGACCACTGCCAGCAGGAAGCAAGAAGGGAAGAAATGGAAATGGGCTTGTGTAGAGGTGAGTTCAGGTGAGAGGCCCAGGCTGAGCAAACCCCTGTCTAATGACAGATGGCCAAGGCAGTCTTTAAAAGTCTGGACCCCCTGCTCCCAGAAGGGACCTCTTTTTTACTGCTGCTCCAACCTGACCTTTTCTGACACAGAAACCTGAGTCTGGCACTTTCAGACACAAGGAATTATGTAGCAAGAATCTGTTGACTGCTTCAGCCAACAAGCCAAGTAGGAGGGGGCTGCTCCGTGTGCTGGATTTTTAGGCAGAGTTCCCTACCCTGATGGCTTAATTCCAGGCATGGTAGAAATGAATCACTGCATTTCCAATTCATAAGGAATGATGAACTGTGCTGCTAGTGACATGATTCTGTCCACTTCAACAGCACTTTTCTGGGGGAATAAAATCAAGACAATCCATTCTTTTCGCCATTACTGAGTGTCTAGCAGGTTGTTGTTGTTTTTTTTTTTTTTGCTGTTGATGGTAGTAGTATTGGGCTATGAATAACATTTTCCTTGGGATTTCCTCCCTCCCAGAGGGTGGGAGTACATGGGAGCCCTGGTAGAGTCAAAGTAAAGATGTTAAAATGTCTTATGGCAAAGTGTATCAGGTCAGCTTAAAAAGAGCAGCATGAATGAGAGAGACAGCCCCAGCGGAACAAGGGCAGCATGTCCACCCACCTTGTCAAGGTAGGAATAGCTCCACACCTTCCCGTCGGCAAACATGCGGGACACAATCCGGCCCTGCTTGTCGATGTCCGTCCTCTCGCTCATGGCCCCACGTTGAAGGCCGGCCAAGCGCCCATTGAAGAAATAGGAGACGTTCACGGCCGCCAGCCCACTGCTAGGGAGCCAGAGGAAGGGGCGGCCCACTTGGTCATAAATGATCCTCAGGGTGAACTTCCGGTGATCATCATAGATCTTCTCTGTCCGAATATTCCGGTCATAGTCAATGGACAAGAGATTTCTTCCATGGACCTAGGAAAACACAATATGCCTGCTTTGAAAGACATCACGGGGCATGTTAGCTCAGATTGCTGTGGAGGATGTGGCTGGTGTGGCCAGGGCATGTGTGTGCTTTAGAAGAAGAAATACTCTTGAAGTTATTTAGGGAAGTGCTTCCTAAATGCCTTTACATCATAGTACACACAGGAAATGGTAATTTTTGTAGCATTCACTAGAATACAGAAACAAGGCTGCTTATGGCTGGAAATGACTGATCTGGGTATGGCCACCATGAACAGTCATATAGGCTGTACACTGCACAACTCAGGGGTGCCACCATGTAGACCATGTAAATGGTGAAATTACATGGCCATCCACAATAGCTCTGGATCCCAGGGTTCTGACTGTCCTGCCTGGCCATCTTGGCAAGCAAGATAATTTGTATACTTACACACTTAAAACCCTTTTTGGGCAAGTCATCAACTAATGGGTAGCTAATGATCTTTGAGAGCAGGTGCCAAGATTTGTTCCAAAATCTTAAAAGGTACCCAGGAAGGTGAGGAGAAGCTCTTAGAAATCCATGTTTTACCAAGATCTGGGAATACAAAGCCTTACTCCTACGTGAAATCCTTTAATTCTCCCACCTAGAGAAAAATCTCGCCACTGCCAAGGATGCAAGACACCAGTGGGATGATAGCAACAGGGCTGGGGAATTCCAACAAAGGGAAGAACTGATTCACTTAGATTTGAAAGGAACAATTCAGATATAATTTAATATTTATTTAGCAGTTGATCTGTTTAGAGAAGAGAGCCTCTCTCTGAAGGCAGAGCTGAGAGACTAGACTCTGGGTATAGGGACATGAGAGGGATTCTAGAGATTCAGCTAGCCTGGAGTGGATGCCTAGAATTGAAGGGAATGAGGCCAACTCAGCCCAGGCTCTTTCAACATAATTGACTGCAAATCTGCACCTCTCTGGGGTGACTGCAGAAGGCAAGAGAAGGTATAAACATGCAGAAGGAAAGGATGTGAAAGATGTCTGGTACCTCCCCACCTTTTAGTAATAATTCAGTAGCACCTAACAATAATAATGATGGTAACACTAACTTTGACACATGTTCAGAACCAGTCTGTATAGGCATTATCGTGGGCAATTTACATCCACTGTCGGAGCTGATGCTCACAAATGAGGACACCAAGCCTCGAACAGAGGTTATACACTTGCCCAAGGTCATGCCGCAACGAAGTGGTAGGTTAGTCTGGGACTTAGGTCTTTAGACTTTGACCAGTTAACCAACCAGCTCTACTATTTCCCACACTGTTTATATTGGATACGCATTGAGTATCCTGAGATG
Organism: Raphicerus campestris; assembly: GCA_006410735.1. NCBI lineage: Eukaryota > Metazoa > Chordata > Mammalia > Artiodactyla > Bovidae > Raphicerus > Raphicerus campestris. Next base: position 9,863 of record SJYW01050086.1, read on the forward strand.
TGTCAAATGACTGTAAAGCATTGCCACAGCCCTTGAAGGGTTCCACATTGCAGCTTTGGTGGGGGCACTAGGAATAACTCTAATATGACAGACACCTGTTATACTGGGGAGCAGCACTTGACCCAGGTAAAGAACTACATTTCACAGCTTTCTTGAGACTTGGGTAGGGGTAAAGTGATTTAAGTAGTAGTCGTTGCCTGGGTCTGCTGGGAACCTTGAAGAAAGCAGACATAGCCAGGAAGCAAGCACCCCTTTTGTTCTTCCTCCCTCCTTTCCTTAGGTGGAATGTGGATGTGATCACTGGCGCTCCAGTATTCACTTTGTGAATATGGGGTGACTTTGAGGATGTTAACCTCAAAGATAATGGCTCATCCAGAGAAAGAGTCTAGATCACTGTCAACCTACGTGTCTTTAAGATGACCTAGGTCATCAGTACCCGCCATGAATTGCTTACCCCTAGGAGAAGGGAATGGCTACCCACTCCAAGTATTCTTGCCTGGAGAAGTCCATGGACAGAGAAGCCTGGAAGACTACAGTCCATGGAGTCACAAAGAGTCAGACATGACTGAGTTACTAACACTTTCACTTTTCAGATTCCTTTTAGATCATGAAAATAATGTCTATATCTTGTATAATCTCCTGTTATTTCTAATCTGTTACCAGCAGTTGAAGCTAATTTAAACTGATAAAAGTCCCTGATGCTTTGACAGAATCTGTGCTAAGTACTTTACATACTTGATTCCATTTTATTCTCACACATAGGTAAAAATTATTTTATATATGGGCATCCAAGCTCGAGGTGGGTCACATAACTAGAGAAGTGCCAGGATCTGAGCCCAGGACTACCTGATTCCCCAAACCACTGCTGTTTTCATGAAATCATCCCAGAGAAAAGGGGACAGAACATGTGAGATAGAACATTTATCTAAGGCATGGAAAGAGAATAAAGGTATGAGTTCTTGGGATTTTAAGGAAATCCAACTTTAAGTGAAAGATTCATATCATCAAACCTGCAGTAATTGGAAGAATCCAAAAAAGGAGTAAGGCAGAATATTTCTAATATGTCCAAAAGTTAATGCTGTCAGAATCACTGAAGATGCTGAAGATGTGGTATTAGAGTTAATCATAACCAGAGCAAACCACAAACTTGGGTTAGAAAGATCACTTCCTCTGGGAACAGAAATTTGGCCACACTGGGTTGCTTCATTTGGGACAAGAGCAGCAGAAGGCCACCAATATTCTTTCTTTTTTTTTTTTTTTTGAGAGTCCTCAAAAATTTTTATTAAAAAAATTTTTTTAAACTTTATTCTACATTAATTTGCCATACATTGACATGAATCAGCCACAGGTGTACACGATCTCCCAATGCCGAAGCCCCCTCCCACCTCCCACCCCATATCATCTCTCTGGATCATCCCGTGCACCAGCCCCAAGCATCCTGTATCCTGTATTGAATGTAGACTGGCGCTTCGTTTCTTACATGATAGTATACATGTTTCAAATCCATTATCCCAAATCATCCCACCCTCTCCCTCTCCCTCAGGGGCCAAAAGTCCGTTCT
>SJYW01050092.1:0-14531 GCA_006410735.1 Raphicerus campestris
AAAATACATGAAAGACTCTGGGGAGCAATAGTTAAATATCAGAAATATTCATTAATCTGACATAAAGTGATGAGAAAATATAATCACTTTAACTATGACAAAAACTAATAGTGCTCACAAATCAATACAGGTACCTACATCAAAGGGATGTGATGTGAAATACTTGCTTGTGGCAAACACCCAGGGCAAGAAATGACTTATACCATCTTCTGTCTCCTTGTGAGCACCTTTCCCCACCAAAACATAGCATATAGCTTAAAATCAAAATCAAAACTCTGGATTTCAATTCAGTCAATTTCAAAGGATTTCAAAGAGAAATTTCCCTAAACTCTGCCCAAGAATATCATTAACTGTCAAAGAATGAGAATTTCTCCTTTGCAATTTCCACAGTAACCTATGAAAGGAAAAAAGCAGCAATGGAATTAAAAGAAGGAGTCCTTGAGCCAAATGGCCTTTAGAGGCGTCCTCTGTCCCCCAGGAAGGACACTGACTTTGTTTCCCTACTCTGCTCAGTTGCTGACTGGGAGCAGCTCATAGGAAGCATGGCTCTATCACACGCCATGCAGTGGAGTTTTCAGGAGCTGGCACCCTCAGTCAGTTATACTTCCTGAGACTGGAGATCTGTGAATCTATGACCACCAAGCATGTAAGGCTTTGGAGGTTAGATAAATTTCACTAATAAAAATTTAGAATGATATTTCCAACAGCATCTGCTGTTAGAAAATTATTTTAAAATATAAGGTTAAGCTCTCTCTCACACACACACAAACACACATGCATTGTTCTATATTAACCACTGAGAAATTGGCCCCTGAGGGAGAGTGGAAAGGAAGTGGACCTCATTCTATAACTTTTGCCATCCCTAAAAGGATTACACTAATACAAATATGTAGACTCCTTGCACTTACCCTAAGGTTATTTGAAATCTAAAGGCGAAAAAACCGAACATTTTTTCTGAATGTATTACATACATTATCTCATACCTCCTCATAACACTATCCTGATATATGTATAATTACCTCTATTTTCAGACATGAGGAATTGGATCTGCAATGATTTTTAAATTGGCTTAACACAGTCATTAGGTTTTGAATCTAGGTCTTTTTGTCAGCCTTTAAATTTATTCTACTGTACTCCATTAGAATCTTCCAAATAATCTTAGACTCAGAACAAATAGAATTCAAATTAAGAAGGAAGTGAAATTTTACTAAGTGTTATATTTATATTTCTAAAAGACGTAAAAATTCAGATACACATTTTGCTGTAAAAATTCTTAGAGAAAGTAATTCATTACATAAGCTATGAAAAAGAAAAGAGATGAAATGTAATATTTAGCAATTATTTGAATCTGCAATACTTTGGCTATCTGATGTGAAGAGCTGACTCATTGGGAAAGATCCTGATGCTGAGAAAGAGAGAAGGCAAGAAGAGAATGGGGCAACAGAGGATGAGATGGTTAGATGGTATCAGTGACTCAGTAGACATAATTTGAGCAAACTTTGGGAGATAGTGAAGGACAGGGAAGACTGGCATGCTACAGTCCATGGGTTTGCAAAGAGTTGGATAAGATTTAGCAACTGAACAACAAGAACTTCAGCATGCTATTGATCACAAAATCCTTATTAACCTATATAAAAAGAATAAAATCTTCACACAGTACAAATATTAAGAGATTGATTAGATATATGTGCAATGACTTGAGCTAACTACCTACAGTTTGACTAAACTTCATAGCTTGAGGACATAGTCTTCCACACAAATGACCTCGCTTCAGAAGCCAGCTACAAACTTAAGGGTTCCCACAACATCCACGCTTTTGCCCAACAGGTTAAACATTGGGAGATTTCCATTACCTCCTTAGATTCAATAATTTGCTAGAGGAACTCACAGAATTCAGATGGTAACTATAGCCATGAAATTAAAAGACATTTATCCTTGGAATGAAAGCTATGACAAACCTAGAGGGCATATTAAAAAGCAGAGACATCAGTTTGCCAAGAAAGGTTCATATAGTCAAATTATGATTTTTCCAGTACTCATATACAGATGTGAGAATTGGACCATCAAGAAGACTGAGTGCTAAAAAACTGATGCTTTCAAATTGTGGTGCAAAGAAGACTGTTGAGAGTCTCTCGAACTACAAGGAGATCAAACCAGTCAATCCTAAAGGCAGTCAGCCCTGAATATTCATTGGAAGGACTGATGTTGAAGCTGAAGCAAATTTAGCCAACTGTTACAAAAAGTTGACATTGGAAAAGACCCTGATGTTGGGGAAGATCAAAGGCAAAAGGAGAAGGGGGAGGTAGAGGATGAGATGGACTCAATGGACATGAATTTGAGCAAACTCCAGGAAACAGTGAAGGACAAAGGAGCTTAGCGTGCTACCATCCATGGGGGCACGAAGAGCCACAAATGACTTAGTGACTGAGCAACATTACAATAAAAAGGATACAAATCAGGACCTTCACAGAGAAGAAACACAAGCAGAAGCCTAGAAGGGTCCATCCCAACAAAAAAGTAAAGCTTTTAGGGTCTTCTCACCGTGGAATCAGGACACATATCTCTCCCAGTACATCATAAGCAACATTATGCAAAGAGAATTGCTAACCAGAGAAGCTCATATGAGCATCAATATCCAGATATGTTATTGGGCTTTCATTGTGTAGGCATAATGACTGAACCACAGGTCATGTACTTAGACTCAGTCATCAGTTCTTCCTCCCATCTCTGGTGGGCAGGCTGATATGATACAGACCAAATCCTTAATCCTCTAATCACATTGTTGGTCTTTCTGGAGTTGCCAGCTCCTATGCTGAGTCATTTCATTAGCACAGGTTATCCAGGACTCTCCACAGCTCACCTCATCATTATAAACTACTGTGATTTGTCATGAATAAAAAAGACACTCCTATCACTCAGGAACTTCCATGTCATCAGAGGCTAATTGCAGAAACAAGGGCCAGGCAATTTTTTATACTATTATTATACAATAATTTGTATAGCACCCTGGTGGCTCAGACAGTAAAGAATCCGCCTTTGAGGCAGGAGACCCAGGTACTATCCCTGGGTTGGAACGATTCCCTAGAGAAGGAAATGGCAGCCCATACCAGTATTGCTGCCTGGGAAATCCCATGAACAGAAGAGGCCGGTGGGTCACAAAGAATTGGACACAACTGAGAAACTTTCACTTACATGGTATAAAGCAAATATTGTTATTGTTGTTAATATTCATAGAATATTAATTATAAAGAGAAAGTTTCAAACTGATCTATGATTTTTCTTCTAGCCTCAGGGGCATTTCAGGGGTTGGCCTTTGTACATAAACCCAAGAAATCATGACAGAATACTAGAACCAAGGTTAATAAGGAGTCATCTGAGGTTACTCTTTTCCAGACTATACACTTACACATTATCATTGATAGTTTTTATTGAGTAACACATATACTGAGTAACACATTAGTATTTTTTTACTGAGTAACATACACATATTCTGCTGCACTGGAAAATGAGCTTCAGTCATATACATTTGAGGAAGATATCATGTACATCTTCAAGGTATAAAAGCTGAAAGGATTTGCAGACCATAAGACTTTCCTGAATTGAGGTGGTTAGTATTTGTCTTATCTTGTCTCATGTGAAAATATTCATCTCAACAATGAAGTAAGGATATCAGAAGACATACCTAGGACTCCCAAGACATTTGACTTGTTGCTGCCATTACTGCAGTGTGGCCACCATATATACATACTGTCTTAAAGTTAAGAAAACTTAGACTTGGATAAAATGTATTTTGACTGTGAATTTAAGAATCAAGTAGAAGCCCACAGCATTGCTACTGTTCAAGCAGACTAGCCATTATCCTAATGTTCTGTGAATCATTTTTTGAGAATTCACATTTTCACAATGTGAAAAAATTCTTTAGAAACTCTAGACAAGGAAATTCAACAGTGTTATAATGTTTTTAATGGTGAGAAACCATTTCAAATTGGCTCAAACCTAAAAAGAAATACATTAACCCACATAAAAGTCTAGAGGCAGTATGAACTTCAAGTGGAATTCTATCTGTGGTGACTGCAGCCATGAAATTAGAAGACGCTTACTCCTTGGAAGAAAAGTTATGACCAACCTAGATAGCATATTCAAAAGCAGAGACATTACTTTGCCGACTAAGGTCCATCTAGTCAAGGCTATGGTGTTTTTTGTGGTCATGTATGGATGTGAGAGTTGGACTGTGAAGAAGGCTGATCGCTGAAGAACTGATGCTTTTGAACTGTGGTGTTAGAGAAGACTCTTGAAAGTCCCTTGAACTGCAAGGAGATCCAACCAGTGCATTCTGAAGGAGATCAGCCCTGGGATTTCTTTGGAAGGAATGATGCTGAAGCTGAAACTCCAGTACTTTGGCCACCTGATGCGAAGGGTTGACTCATTGGAAAAGACTGTGATGCTGGGAGGGATTGGAGGCAGGAGGAGAAGGGGACGACAGAGAATGAGAGGGCTGGATGGCATCATGGACTCGATGGACGTGAGTCTGGGTGAACTCCGAGAGATGGTGATGGACAGGGACGCCTGGCGTGCTGTGGTTCATGGGGTCACAAAGAGTCGGACACGACTGAGCGACTGACCTGAACTGACCTGTTTCAGTTCTCCAATCTAAATCCCTCTTTTTTCATACCGGCTGGTTTTTGTCATGGGTACAAAGCAGTTTCAGTGGTTCCAGTATGATATCGTCTCAAAAAACCAACCAGAGGAAGAGTTGACCTCTCATGAGTAAATATATCAAATGAAATTCATGGTCTTCACTACACAGATGCTTAGTTGCTGCCCAAATCTGAACAGTCACTAGTCAAAGTGGTGCTATGCACTAATGGTTTAGGTCCAGCCTTCATGCTTATCACTAAACCTAACATTGCTTACTAGAAATAGAATTAAGTCTATTGGGTTTCTTTGTTTCAAGGGTAGGAGTGAGAGTAGAAGTAATAAATAATAGCTCTGTCTTTCCTTCCCAAGTTCAGAAACAAAGGCAAAATAACATATATAGGATAGACTCATGGAGAGCAAAATGTCTCCTTTGCTTACATAGACTGAGTGGAGAATATGATTTGGATTGTAGCCCAATGGGCTTGTTCACATTTCAACCAAAGATCTCTGGAGACTCTCATTAAGGCAAAACTTGTGCTACTAAGGTTACCCATGCTGCCTTGCTGAGAGGAAGAAAATCTAACAAGAAAGAAAAAGGTTGAGTTGAGAACGCTGGATTTCTCCTTTCAGCTCACAATCAGCTATTATGTTTTTCCATAGGTAAGACTGAAGGAAGAGTTGAGAGTGTTACTCCACCTGAAATCTCTCTGTATGGAAAAGTAAAGCCAAGAGCTAGAAGATTCTGGACTCTCCTTCCCATCAATGATAATGATTAGCATGAGTCAAAAGGGCCCTCTCCTACAAAATCATATAGCTGGTAAATCTGAAGTCCTATTAACAATGGGAAAATAGAAAAATGATTCCAGGGAGCTAACTGGCTTTGTCCATCACAGACAGTATATGTATATATCATGACAGAAAATTCCTTAAAAAAGTGACAGACACACATTTCTGTCTGCTCCCTCCACAAGGAAAATGTGCATATGTACAAGAAAAAAAGAGACACATTATCAAGAAATAAAACTATTGATGCAATTAAGTATGATAACAATATATTAAAAATACTCATTCATGAATAAGCAAGTAGGATGGTTAAAAATGAAAATGTATCTCATCACAATATTAACTAAAATTATGATTGAAATGGCACTTACATAGTTTAAGAAAATAAAATCATTAACCCACAAGGCAAAAAAAAAATGATAAAAGAAATAAAAGCACCCTAATGAAGTCAATAAAATTTTGGAAGCATATGGATGGAATAACAGTAACAAGAAGCTAAGTGACTTTTTGGAGAGCAGCCAGGATAAATAAGCCAATTTATGTCATAACACTCTAGAAAGATTCAGGAATTGAAGGTATGCACTATCTCCAGAGGAAAGGATAGAGGGGTGTGGGGATAAGGCATAAAACAAGAAGACAGATAGAAAATCTGAATCAAAAGTATTATTTATATCCCCATTTTGAAGCTGTGATTAATCACCCCTTACTACAGTTGAAGTGTTGATTTGTGGAAAAACTGTGTCATAAAGCAGAGAAACAATTGACAACAAGTATGAGATACAGAATTGCCAAAGAAGGAATAAGTGAAAGTCTGAATGCTGAATTAGAAGAGCACCCTTCCAAACCTCATCATTACCCACACAACTATCCAAGGCTGATGAGTGTTGACAGCTCAGCCCATTGGAAATGTTGGGCATCCCTTTCTAAACACCCTTCAGTAAATACAAGCCTGTAAGCCTTGCCAAACCAGATAGAACTTCCCGTAAGAATGCTGGCAAACCATGAGATATAAATCGGTTGCTTAAGTTATTAAATATTTGCAGCTATTTTTGCTTTCCCTCCTTTTCAGATCAAGAAAAAAATGGTACATGAGATTAAGTAAGCATATCATGATTTAGAAAACTTAGCTGAGAAATTCCATAACTGCTCAACAGAAGACGATCACAATAAACAATTTAAGAAAGGTATATAAAAAATAATAATTCTGATAAATATCATTTTTAAAACATTTGTCCAAGTTTAACAATTATTTACAAATAAAAACCAGTGAAAATGGAAATAAAATCTGATTACTTGTCATGATAATGAATGTCTATCCTGAGACAACTGTCATAATATACTGAACAGAGATGTACATACATATGAGAAAGGAAGAGACAAAATAAAACTATTACATGCAAATAAAAGTATAAGATAATATTATACCCTAAATTATCCCTAAATAACCAAGTAAGATGGTAAAATAAAGAGTATCTCATCACAATATTAATTAAAACTATATAAATCAAAAATCTGAATGAGAATATTTATGACATACATTGCAAAATCTAGAAAACTTTGTTGGAAGAAAATTATATTCAATGAAATGTAAAGAAATAACAGGGCTTCCCTGGTGGCTCAGACAGTAAAAAATCTACCCACAATGCAGGAGACCATGGTTCAGTCCCTGAGTCCAGTAGATCCCCTGGAGAGGGAAATGGCTACCCACTCCAGCATTCTTGCCTGGAGAATTCCAAGGACAGAGGAGCCTGGCAGGCTACAGTCCATGGGATCACAAAGCGTTGGACACAGCTGAACAAATAACACATAGATACAAAGAAATGACATGCTCCTGGATAGGAGAAGACAGTCACATTATATTAGTTCTTTTGAAAAATAATATGAATGTTTAATAAAAACTCAAAATCAAAAGTTCCTTCTTGGACCAAAATATTCAACTGATAAATTGCATTTGGGCTATTAATTAGTAAAGAATATCTCAGAATAGTCTTAAAAGAAAAATAATTGGAGAGCTAGATTAATTAGACATTAAAATATATGCTAATCAATTGGTAGAACAGTGTATGACAAGCATCAACACATTACATTATTGAGAAGTTGAGAAAACTAAAAATTAACCCATACATCAAAATTTTAAAACATGTTTTGAATTAAAATATGCTTAGATAATAATTTTACATGTATGGGAAAAATATCTATTCATATAATCACAAAATATAACAGCTCATCCCTAAACATTTTGGCAATCACTATGTTTTGTATCTTTACACAAAACATTAACAATATTCAAAATGCCTCAAATAAAATAAAACTGGATGGTTAGCCCANAATTTTACATGTATGGGAAAAATATCTATTCATATAATCACAAAATGTAACAGCTCATCCCTAAACATTTTGGCATGCACTATGTTTTGTATCATTATACAAAACATTAACAATATTCAAAATGCCTCAAATAAAATAAAACTGGATGGTTAGCCCATAGTGGAAGGGTGATATGAAGTGGTAGTTGATAAATTTTGAGCTATCTAAGAAAAAAAGGTATTTCCTTGCCCAAAACCAAATGAAATTATATATAATTTTGGAATTATAGCCATAAATAAAAACCCAAAGTCTTTAAAAATTTTTGAGTAAATGTAACAAGAATTGATTAAAATGTAATTNGTCTTTTAATTTTATGGCTGTAGTCACCATCTGCAGTCATACTAGAGCCCAAGAAAATAAAATCTGTCACTGTTTCAACTTCTTCCCTATCTATTTGCCATGAAGTGATGGAATAAGATGCTATGATCTCAGTTTTATGAATGAATTTAAGGTACAGAAAGCAATAAGCAGAGTAATATTCAAAATATGAAACAATCTATATGCTATGACACCCATGTATATATGCAACATAAATATAACTCTTAATATACATCAGTCACAATATCATTCTGATAACTTCCAAACTTTTTCTTGAATTTAGAAACTGTTGTCATGATCATTTCTTTGATATGCTACCTCAAGCTAAATGATTTTTTAAGTCTATTTAAGTCATATTTGACAAAAAGAACTTCTTCCAAAAATTTCCCATGAAATTATTATGTGACATAATCTAAATAGAGAAATATAGTTCAGTATATGGAATCTTTTCCATGTTTCTGCTAAAATTAACAAAATTATATTCAAAATATGTCTAGCTTATAATGTTCTTTGGTTTGTATATATTAAGTGTCTAATTCATGAGAACCATTAATTGGAATATAATTAATTAGCCTAGTTGTATTGATTTTTATTAATCTTCATTCTACAGATGAAAATATTATTTGAAAAGAATTCAAAATAATACATTGAAAGAATTGTGATGCTTATTAAATATTTTACTTTGCTGCCACTTTTATGTGAACTTTCAGTGTATGTTATAGTCTCTCCATTAGAATTATTTTGCTTCAAATGTTATGCTTTTATATCTATATCTTGTTCTTTTTCTTTTTTTTCATTTTTTCCTAATTTTTATTAGAAAAGTGTTCCAATCTATAGGAAAAAATACATCCACAGAACTATAAATACCTCTATACTTTCACCAAGTTTCACCAGCTTTACTATTTTGCCACATTGTTTATCTATCTCCACATATATACGGAATGATCACAAAGAGTCATCAACTGAGTGACCCAACTGAACTGACACATATATACATACATATGTGCATGTTTTATGAACCATTTGAAAGTGAGTTCTCGACACTGAAGCACTTCACCCCTAGATACTCCAGCCAGCATTCCTAAGAGTACAGACATTCTCCTACATGAACAAAGCACTAATATCATATTGATATCAGTCTTTTTCTTAGATTTTTTAAATTAATGTATATATTTAATCATTTTGTCATGCATTAATCAGACAGCTTTAATAAAACAATTTTTTTCTTGTAAAACTAAACAAAGTGAAAAATATACTACTCTTCAAACTCTAATTCCTTGAGGAAAAAGTCCACTTTCCCAGCACCTAATTATTCCCACTGCATAATTTCTATTACAATTGACTATTGGATGCTCTTTAAAGTTTCCAGACCACATTTGGTGCTCCAGTGGCACAGACTGCCAACAGAGATACAAATACTCTTCCAATTTTCATGATGTCAATTCCAAGCAAGTTAGTATGTCATTTAATTCTCTCAAATATGTATCTAGGGCTTCCCAGGTGGTGTTAGTGGTAAAGAACCCGCCTGACAATGCAGGGGATGCAAGAGACCAGGTTCCATCCCTGGGTCAGGAAGATTCCCTGGAAAAGGGCCTGGCAACCCACTCCAGTTTTCTTGCCTGGAAAATCCCATGGACAGAGGAGCCAGGTGGCTACAGTCCACAGGGTTGTACAGAGTTGGACACGAGTGAAGCAACTTAACACACACATACACAGTGGGTGTCTAATATATGATGATAAAATTCAAGAAAGGGATTTAATTGCATGTTGTTTACATGTTCTATTGCCTTATCCAGAAATAATTGAATGTGATAATGTACTGCCAAATTAAAACATCCAGAAATTTTAACAAAATTTTGGCTTAAACTCTAAACATTTTCCTTCATAATATATTGGCCCAACTATGTAAAAATATAAGATTTCCAGTCAGATGTTTCTCATTTAAGTTATTTTTCTTGAACACCAACAAAGACAATTGGTAAGTTATTTCAGTAATCATATGTTTTCTCACAAGTGGAGCCACAAATCTGAATTACAAAAATATGCATATATTAGAATTATTATTTGTGAAATCCTGTTTATATTTTATATCTAGACATGATTGAATATTTTTAATATAAAATAAAGTTCTAATGGTACTTTCTAAGTTATTTTAATACACTTTATTGATATTCTTTTAGGAAATCTTTTGGGCAGTTTATATTATTTCAATTATTTTATTATGTGATGTTAGAGGTGATATTATATAAAACTGAACTGAAGACTAATGATTTTCCCCTTTGATGATTGCGAATTTTCTCAATTTGAACCATTAGCTTTAATAAAACAAGATTAGCATTCTGATGAAATACATGTGTTTAGCACTTTCAAACTTTATTGACAGAAAATTTTTGAATGCTCAAAAGCCATGATAAGCTTCTTATACATTTTCTTGAAATAAATTACTTTTTATTCAACAAATACAAATGATTTGTTTTCTTTTATATTAATTCTTGCACATTATCTGAACTTTTCTGATTTTTAGCTCAACGTTAGTTGTCCCAGGAGTAAGTTTATTATTTTATTTCATAAAATCTTTGCTGTGCTCCTCCAAATAAAGAGTCATCTTTATAACATCTATTCCTGGATAAACTCTGACAGTCCCAATAGATTCTTAAAATAAGAGATACCTATATTTCAAAGTAATAATGATCAACTAATTAAAAGACAATGCTGCTGCTGCTGCTGCTGCTGTGAAGTCATTTCAGTCATGTCCAACTCTATGTGACCCCATAGATGGCAGCCCACTAGGCTCCTCTGTCCCTGGGATTCTCCAGGCAAGAACACTGGAGTGGGTTGCCATTTCCTTCTCCAATGCATGAAAGTGAAAAGTTAAAGTGAAGTCACTCAGTCATGCCTAACCCACCAGGCTCCTCTTTCCATGGGATTCTCCAGGCAAGGGTACTGGAGTGGGGTGCCATTGCCTTCTCCAAAAGACAATGAAAACTGTCAATTCTCCTAAAAAAAAAAAAAAAGCACTTTTTCCAGAATACATATTAAATGATATAGATTCATTTAGTATTTGGAACTGCAAATATTTTAGGTCTCACTATGGGAAGAGGACTACTTATTAATTCATAATGTGACATCATATGACAATTAACTTGCATCAACAAACTTGTAGTTTGATTTTTATCAATGGCCTCACTACTTCACTATTCTTTGTATCCATGTGTCTTTGCTATGTAGCTTTGCAGTGCCATCTCAATCTGTTTCTGGGCTCCAAGTGACTTGCTTGGGCAACATGATATTAGTAAGTATGATGCAGGTAGAAGTTTGAAGGAGACATGGGGAACATAAGTTCAATCCCTGGGTTGGGAAGATCCCCTGGAGGAGAAAATGGCAACCCATTCCAATATTCTTTTTTTTTTTTTTTAATTTTTTTTGATACTTTATTCTATTTTACAGTATTGTATTGGTTTTGCCATACATTGACATGAATCAGCCACAGGTGTACATGATCTCCCAATGCCGAAGCCCCCTCCCACCTAAGAAATGAAGCGCCAGTCTATGTTCGGTGCAGGATATAGGATGCTTGGGGCCATTCCAATATTCTTGCTGAGAAAATCCCATGGACAGAAGAACCCGACAGTCTAGAGTCCATAGGATCGCAGAGTTGGATACTTCCGAGGGACTTAGCATACACATTAATGGGTATACATTTGCTTCCCTGTCTTTGCCAAGAAACCATACCAAGGCTAACTTTCTGCAGGATGGTCTGTGTGTGGAACAGAGCTGAGTCACTTCAACTGGGTAACTCAGACTCATCCCTGAGAAATGCAAAAAAACCAGGCAAGATAAAAAAGATACCTCCTGATATGTAGCTGACAGCAGCCACATGAATATATACAGCTGAGATCAACTAAGCACATGAGATCATCTAAATCCTAGAAAAATCACAAGCTAAATGAATTGTATTGTTGCACACCACTGTGCTTTTGTGGCCATAGACACAAGTTTTATAGCTAATTTCTATTCATTCATTAATTTTACTCCTTATTGCCATTACTATTAGAGATTTAGCAACCAATGAAAACACACTATACATTTTAAAAAACTAGCATAACTATGCTGGTATGAATTGGCTAAACATCAGCCAAGCAGTGAGTGTCAGAATTCAGAGTTGCTTGCGTGGGTTTTCTGTTACCTATGTCCAAAATCAACAAAAATGATGTAATTTGTGCTTTCATCCTGGAAGTAATAGGAAAACACTCAGTGATGGCAACACTTCAAAGTCCCACAACATAATGGTCAATAATTTGTCTACATTTTCTGCACATCTGCTTGACCCAGAAGCCAATTTTCCTATTTGAATATAAATATCTTACCATCTTCCTTCCTATTCTGAGCCAAGAATGATCACATGGCTTTTAGTAACTTAGAGTTGTCATAATCACTGAGATCAACATCAAATAACATCATATGAGGCCAGTAGAAACTTCAGATAAAACTTAACTTTTATAAATTTGATAGTTACTGAATTAATGATATTGGAGGGAAGAAGTTCTTACCTTAAGAGATCAAAAACTATTATCTAGTAAATTGGAAATCAACATTTGTTTTTCATTTCTACACCATTTAAGAGAAAATAAATCTGATAAATATCATCTTAATTCCAAAAAAATAATTTAGGAAGAGCTTCATTCTGAAATATGATTTGTTTTAATGAAATGACAGCTAATATAGTGACTTTATCATCAGAAGGAAAGATTTTATCATCATGAGGAAAAAAAAGCTTTTAAAATGTTGCATTTAAGTAAAGCATAACACTAATTATCTTTTATCTAACTAGCAAATATTACAATAATAGTAAACCTAGATGGAGAGGGTAGTAAATTGCTACCCCCAAAAGTTTTTGGAAAACAACTTATCAATATGAATTATAAGATATAAAAGTGTTCATTTTTTTGTTCAAATAGATTGCATACATTTGATTTACTATGAAATGCCGCCTCAAAACTTAGCTATGTGAATCAACAAACATTTATTATTATTTTAAAACTGTGTAGCTCTGGCCATGCTTGTCTCACTCTGTGCAAATGCCTGAGTTCCTTCACCACTAGCTCCAGGTGGCCAGGTTGCATACCCTCCTCCATGTAGTGCTAGTGGTAAAGAACACTTTGGCCAATGCAGGAGACATAAGAGATGCTGATTTGATCCCTGGATGGAACAGATATCCACTCCAGTATCTTGTCTAGAGAATCCCATGGACTGAGAAGCCTGGCAGGCTACAGTGCAGAGGTTCACAAAGAGAGATGACAGAAGCCATTTGGCATGCTTGCACACCACTCAGGGAAGCAGCTCTGCTTCTGCAATGAACTGACAATTGGCTAGAGCAACAGGGGCAAATGGGTTACATGTATCTCATGGATCAGCAACTGGTTTAATGGCAGCAAGGATTCTAAGAATCAGATCAGAAGCTGCAAGACACCTTGAGACCTCAGTTTGGAATAGGAACAATGTTTACATAAGCTTCATTTTATTGGCCAAAGTAAACAAGGGATAAGAAAGCCTTCTTTAGTGATCAATGCAAAGAAATAGTGGAAAACAATGGAATGAGAAAGACTAGAGATCTCTTCAAGAAAATTAGAAATACCAAGGGAATATTTCATGCAAAGATGGGCACAATAAAGGACAGAAATGGCATGGATATAACAGAAGCAGAAGATATTAAGAAGAGGTGGCAAGAATAGACAGAAGAACTATACAAAAAAAGGTCTTCGTGACCTGGATAACTGCATTGGTGTGATCACTCACCTAGAGCCAGACATCCTGGAATGTGAAGTCAAGCAGGCCGTAGGAAGCATCACTCTCAACAAAACTAGTGGAGGGAATGGAATTCCAGTTAAGCTATTTCAAATCCTAAAAGATGATGCTGTTATAGTGCTACACTCCATATGCAAGCAAATTTGGAAAACACAGCAATGGCCACAGGACTGGAAAAGGTCAGTTTTCATTCCAATCCCAAAGAAAGACAATGCCAAAGAATGCTAAAACTTCCACAGAATTGCACTCATCTCACACACTAGTAAAGTAAGGCAGAACATTCTCCAAGCCAGGCTTCAACAGTATATGAACCAAGAAATTGCAGATGTTCAACCTGGATTTAGAAAAAGCAGAGGGACCAGAGATCAAATTGCCAACATCTGCTGGATCATGGAGAAAGCAAGAGAGTTCCAGAAAAAATCTACTTCTGCTTTATTGACTACACCAAAACCTTTGACTGTGTGAATCACAACAAAAATGTGGAAGATTCTTCAAAAGATGGGAATACCAGACCACCTGACCTGCCTCCTTAGAAATCGGTATGCACATCCAGAAACAACAGTTAGAACTGGACATGGAACAACAGACTGGTTCCAAATTGGGAAAGGAGTACGTCAAGG
>SJYW01050103.1:20467-39527 GCA_006410735.1 Raphicerus campestris
TCTTAGCACTGCTTTTATAGTGTCCCACAGGTTTTGTGTAGTTGTGTTTTCATTTTCATTCGTTTCTATGCATATTTTGATTTCTTTTTTGATTTCTTCTGTGATTTGTTGATTATTCAGAAGGGTGTTGTTCAGCCTCCAGATGTTGGAATTTTTAGTAGTTTTTCTCCTGTAGTTGAGATCTAACCTTAGTGCATTATGGTCAGAGAAGATGCTTGGAATAATTTCGATTTTTTTGAATTTATCCAGGTTTGCTTTATGACCCAGGATGTGATCTATCCTGGAAAAGGTTCCATGTGCACTTGAGAAAAAGGTGAAATTCATTGTTTTGGGGTGAAATATCCTATAGATATCAATTAGGTCTCTCTGGTCTATTGTATCATTTAAAGTTTGTGTTTCCTTGTTAATTTTCTGTTTAGTTGATCTATCCATATATGTGAGAGGGGTATTAAAGTCTCCGACTATTATTGTGTTACTGTTAATTTCCCCTTTCATACTTGTTAGCATTTGTCTTACATATTGTGGTGCTCCTATGCTGGGTGCATATATATTTATAATTGTTATATCTTCTTCCTGGATTGGACCTTTGATCATTATTTAATGTCCTTCTTTGTCTCTTTTCACAGCCTTTGTTTTAAAGTCAGTTTTATCTGATATGAGTATTACTACTCCTGCTTTCTTTTGGTCTTTATTTGCATGGAATATCTTTTTCCAGCCCTTCACTTTCAGTCTGTATGTGTCCCTTGTTTCAAGGTGGGTCTCTTGTAGACAACATATATAGGGGTTTTGTACTGGTATCCAATCAGCCAGTCTTTGTCTTTTGGTTGTGGCATTCAACCCATTTATATTTAAGGTAATTATTGATAAATATGACCCCGTTGCCATTTACTTAATTGTTTTGGGTTTGAGTTTATACACCCTTTTTGTGTTTCCTGTCTAGAGAAGATTCTTTAGCATTTTTTGGAGAGCTGGTTTGGTGGTGCTGAATTCTCTCAGCTTTTGCTTGTTTGTAAAGCTTTACTTTCTCCTTCATATCTGAATGGGATCCTTGCTGGGTACAGTAATCTTGGCTGTAGGTTATTTTCTTTCATCACTATAAGTATGTCCTGCCATTCCCTCCTGGCCTGAAGAGTTTCTATTGAAAGAGCTGCAGTTATCCTTATGGGAATCTCCTTGTGTGTTTTTTTGTTTGTTTGTTTTTCCCTTGCTGATTTTAATATTTGTTCTTTGTGTTATTTGATCATTACTAATTTGATTAATATGTGTCTTGGGGTGTTTTGTCTTGGGTTTATCCTGTTTGGGACTCTCTGGGTTTCTTAGACTTGGGTGATTATTTCCTTCCCCAAATTAGGGAAGTTTTCAACTATTATCTCCTCAAATATTTTCTTATGGTCTTTCTTTTTGTCTTCTTCTTATGGGACTCCTATGATTCTAATGTTGGGGTGTTTAACATTGTACCCGTAGTCTCTGAGATTGTCTCCATTTCTTTTAATTCATTTTTCTTTTTTCCTCTCTGTTTCATTTATTTCTACCATTCTATCTTCTACATCACTTATCCTATCTTCTGCCTCCATTATTCTATTGTTGCTTCCCTCCAGAGTGTTTTTTATCTCATTTGTTGCATTATTCATTATATGTTGACTCTTTTTTATTTCTTCTTGGTCCTTGTTAAACCTTTCTTGCATCTTCTCAATCCTTGTCTTGAGGCTGTTTATCTGTAACTCCATTTTGGTTTCAAGATTTTGGATCATTTTCACTATTATTATTCTNCCTCTGTTATTCTACTATTTGTGCCTCCAGAGTGTTTTTGATTTCATTTATTGCATTATTCATTATATATTGACTCTTTTTTATTTCTTCTAGGTCCCTGTTAAACCTTTCTTGCATCTTCTCAATCCTTGTCTCCAGGCTATTTATCTGTAATTCCATTTTGATTTCAAGATTTTGGATCATTTTCACTATCATTATTCGGAATTCTTTCTCAGGTAGATTCCCTATCTCTTCCTATTTTGTTTGTTTTGGTGGGCATTTATCCTATTTCTTTTCCTGCTGGGTATTCCTCTGTCTCTTCACCTTGTTTATATTGCTGAGTTTGGGGTGTCCTTTCTGTATTCTGGCAGTTTGTGGAGTTCTTTTTATTGTGAAATTTCCTCACTGTGGGTGGAGTTGTACAGGTGGCTTGTCAAGGTTTCTTGGTTAGGGAAGCTTGTGTCAGTGTTCTGGTGGTGGAGCTGGATTTCTTCTCTATGGAGTGCAATGAAGTGTCCAGTAATGAGTTATGAGATGTCAATGGTTTTGGAGTAATTTTGGGCAGCCTGTATATTGGAGCTCAGGGCTGTGTTCCTGTATTGCTGGAGAATTTGCATGGTCTGTCTTGCTCTGGAACTTGTTGGCCCTTGGGTGGTGCTTGGTTTCAGTGTAGTTATGGAGGTGTTTGATGAGCTCCTGTCAATTAATGACCCCTGGAGTCAGGAGTTCTCTGGTGTTCTCAGGAATTGGACTTAAGCTTCCTTCTTCTGGTTTTCCATCTTATTTTTATAGTAGTCTCAAGACTTCTTCTATACAGCACTGTATATAAAACATCTAGGTTAAAGATGAAAAGTTTCTCCACAGTGAGGGACACCCAGAGAGGTTCAGAGTTACACGGAGAAGAGAAGAGGGAGGAGTGCCAGGAGCCATCATGGGAGATACCAACCATGACAAAGGTCATGTGGAGAAGACCTGACAGGCAAAGGCAGATCAGGCTTCGAGAGACTCCCTAGACCTGCTCGAGCATCCACCCCCAATCCAGAATCTGTCTGTCTTACTATTTTGGGCCTTTCACCAACTCTTCTGACATTAACAGGGGGCTATCCTTGACCAACTTTCTCTGGAGAAAATCAAGTTAGGACTCTAGCTAATAAGTTTCTTGGGCATAAGAAGAATATTTCAATTCAACCCCCCTCTGTTAGCATTCTAGCTTGCTTGGCAGGTTTATCCAGACACTTGCAGCTATGCATGTGATTATTCACAGCCTCCCAACTGTGAGAGGCACAGGAAGCCTAAAACATTCTCTAGAAATATAGAGCCTTTCAAAGAGTTATAAGCTATTAGAGTAGTGCTGGTGTAGGATTTCACTGTTGAGCCAATGCTTGCTGCTAAGTTCCCATATCTCTTATCCATTGTGCACCTGGGAGTGCGTTAGTTAACATAGTTGGAATGTAAGAAAAACAAATAGTAGTCTTGAATCTAACCACATCAGACCTTTGAGCTAATTGATTCTTTCTTTGTTGTAACTCACTGCTCCTTTGCTCCGTGAGAAATGTAACTCTGTTTAATACTTTTTGAGCCTGATATAGATTAGAAATACGAAGAAAAAGCATTTCAAGGGAAAATAAGTTTTCTGGTTGAGCAACTTTTATCAAAAAAGGTCATAAAATATTCACAGGCCTCCAAGGCCAGAAGATAGTGTACACAACATTATTTATAGGAAAACTATGCAGAAAAAAATCCTGGTTTCAATAAAGACAAAACAGATGTAATGTTTGGGCTGACTCTGTATGACTTTGCATCTCTCATTTCCCTCTATGTACAAGTCAAGGTATAAAAGCTTCCCTGAAAAATAAAGTGATGGACCAGGACCGGTTCCACAAAAGCCTGGTTCACCGTCTTTTTTCTTTTTTTTCTTTCTTTCTCTCTTACTCTTTCAGGCTGATCCCTTGGAGCATAGAGGCTCTCTGCGTTCACTTTCATGCCTGGACTTCTAAGACCTGAACTGGAATGCACTCTGCATCTTCACTCCCTCTGGAGACTGGGAGGGTGCCTGCAGCCTCCATGAACAGAGCAAGTCCCTTGTCTGGGACTTTATTGTCTTTCTGTGTAAACCAAGGAATATCAGCTTCTATTCTTTCCTCTCTCATTCATTCATTCACCGATGCCATTTCTCCTGAGGGTTCCCCTGGATTCTGTGGGGGCTGGACCCCACAGAGGAGGTAGTTAGAAGTGACCCAAATGAGATGAGGTGGAATCAATAGAACAGAGAGCAAGCTAGCCAGTAATCACATCCTTATGTGCACTCCACAACTGGACCGCTCAGAGATGTTAATGGAGTTATACAGAGAAGAAAAGAGGGAGGAAGGATACAGAGGTGGCCAGGAGGATAAAAGGGGGGAATCAAAAGAAGAGAGACAGATCCAGCCAGTAATCAGTTCCCTAAGTGTTCTCCACCATCTGGAACACACAGAAATTCACAGAGTTGGGTAGAGAAGAGAGGGGGTAGGAAGGAGACACAGACGACTTGGTGGAGAAAAAGGAGAATCCAAAGGGGGAGAGAGCAGTCAAGCCAGTAATCTCGCTCCCAAGTAAAAATGGGTACTGAAGATTGTGTTCTTATATGTACAAAATTGATAGCAAATACCAAAAATCAAAGATTAAAAATCTACAGTAGAGTTTGGAATTTCAAAAATACAATATTAAAGAAAAGAAGAAAAAAAGAAAGAGAAAAAGTCACAAAAATTATTAAAAAAATATATATGGTTTGCTTTTAAAAAATACAGTCTTTTTTTGCAAAGTAATAGTAGGTTATAAAACTGAAAATTGAAGGAGTAATAGAGGACTTAAAATTTTTAAGAAATTAAAAAAAAGAATGATTGTAAAAATAGTAAAAATATATTTAGGACTTTCTCTGGTGTTGGAGTATTGTAGGATCAGTTCATTTTTGGATAGTTCCTTGATCTGGCTTATATTTCTCAAGATCTTTCCTATGTAGTCAGTACTAATGACGGGGTTTTAATCTATTGCACCTGCCACTTCCAAGGTAGTTTCCTCTGTTTTAGCTTCTTCTGTTTGCTGGTCTCTTCAGTGTCTGATTTCCACCCTGACATAAAGGGGGGAGTGGTCGACACTTGTTTTAGGCTCACTTGTTCAGTCACGTTGTGGGGAGAGAGGGACGCTGCAAACAAGTAACACTGGCATGTGCTCGCAGTNTGTTTGCTGGTCTCTTCAGTGTCTGATTTCCACCCTGACATAAACGGGGGAGTGGTCGACACTTGTTTTAGGCTCACTTGTTCAGTCACGTTGTGGGGAGAGAGGGACGCTGCAAACAAATAACACTGGCATGTGCTCGCATTGTCTCAGTCACAATGGGCCTGCCCTTGCTCACAGCACATGTACCCTCCATGCCCACACTGCTCAGGATCTAGATTGCTCCACCAGGAACTGTCTGAGGCCAGCCCTGGGCTGCATGCACCTCCCAGGTCTAAGCCACTCAGGTTCAGGCACTCGGGTAGTCCTCAGAGGCTCAGACTCGGTTGGGCCTGCGTTTTGTTCCTTTCTCAGGTCCGAGCAGCTCAGGTGATGAGGTGTTTGGTGAGCGCTGTAGCTGCGGCTTATCACCTCCCTCATCCTTGCTGCTTGGTTTTCTGGGTGTACAACTGGTGCACCTTCTCAGGCGGATATTGACCATCCAGAACTCCAAGAAGTCTTAGTTAGCAAAGAAGCCTGCTTACAGTTTTGCAGATAATGTCTCTCTGGGGCTGCAATTTCCCGCTTCCAGCTCTGACTGCCTGTCACCAGAGGGGGATGGTCTGCAGCCGGCTATCTCTGTTCAGTCCTTTGTTCTCTGCATGGGCCTGGCAGTGTCTTAGGTTAGGGCTGGCTTTTTGCGTGGTAGTTATCCCACAGTCTGGTTGCTAGCCCAAGTTATTTTTCTCAGATTGCACTCGGGGCATTCAGACCAGATCCTTACTCTAAGTAGTGCAGCCTGCACCTCCCTGATCAGCCCCCGCTTGCTAGTGGTGGATGCAGGTGTCTGTGCTGCTTCTCTGCTGGGGGAGTTACCATTGGGCTTGTAATCTGTGGGGTTTAATTATTTATTTAATTTTTCTCCCTGTTATGTTGCCCTCTGTGCTTTCAAGCCTCACCACAGACTTGGCAGTGAGAGTGTTTCCTGGTGTTTGAAAACTTCTCTCTTTTTAAGACTCCCTTCCTGGGATGGAGCTCTATCCCTACTTTTTTTGTCTCTTTTTTTGTCTTTTATATTTTTTCCTACCTCCTTTGAAGATAATGGGTTGCTTTTCTGGGTGCCTGATGCCCTCTGCCAGCATTCAGAAGTTGTTTTGTGAAATTTACTCAGCATTTAAATGTTCTTTTGATGAATTTGTGGGGGAGAAAGTGGTCTCCCCGTCCTTTTCCTCTGCCATCTTAGGACCACCCTCCCCATTTCTCTTAAAGACAGTGATTGGTATGGGACAGTTGAGTCAGATGACCAAAAATATACTGGAATTCAATGGCACCTAAAGGAATTCAATGGCTTTGTAGGTCCAACTTATGGCCCTGGCTTCTGCCAGGATGACTCAGGGAGTGTAAGTTAGGGTTCCTTGGGCTCAAGGTCACTTTCATGCAAGCTTAGATGTGACTCCAACAAATTTACCATCAACAGAAGCCTGATGGACCAAGAAATCTGTATTTCATTGGTATGATCACTTAGCAGCTATTTTTGTGCCTTCAGTAGGATTGGAAAGTGTTATTTCTCACACTGAAGCTTTAACAAAAGTCACTCAAAAGGCCTTAGGTGATAGCAACCAGGCTAATAGCCTACTAAATTCTAAAGTCTTTATGATGAGAAAAGCTGTCTTACAAAATTGTATGATCCTTAATATCCTTACAACATCTCAACAGAAACCTGTGCCATAATTCAAACTAAATGTTGTATTTACATACCAGATGAATCCTCTATTATAACACATTTAATGACTCACATTAAAAATCAAACTGTTGCCTTAGATGAGCCACTACCTAGTCTTGGTGATCTTTTAGGAAGTTGGTTTGGTTCTGGAAGTTCATGGCTTAAATATCTACTTGTAACTTTAACAACATTATTAGCTGTAATCTGTAATCTGTATTATTTGTAATCTGTTTATTTTATAAGATTGTTGTATTTTGTATTACCGGGCCTCTGGCCAAATTAATGATAGCTAAACATATTAAAGAAGTAGGTTGTATTTATAACATAGAATAATTGTGCTAGTGTGATTCCAGGTATGGGAAGAAGCAACAAGGGAAATATCTCCTCCATCCTATGAGGTTAGAAGAGAGAGGATGCAGAAAATCTTTTATTATCTACCAATGGGCCTAATCTGGAAATTAACACCTGGAGGGATATATCAACAAAAAGCTTTCACTTGATCTGGGATAAGCCTCCCAGCATCTTGAGACAAAAGGAAACAGTAGTCATAAAATGTCTCCCAATATGGTTGAATTTCCCAAGGGGAGGGACTGTAGATGAAATATTTTCTGCTCTACTTTTTACCCGGAAACAAGCCTCTTGCAAATGCAAATATCTGAGCCCAGGTGGAACAAAGCCAGCTATTTGGAAGCCATCAACTACTTCCTCCCTGGTAGCACTGAGCAAAGTGAAAGTTGCTTAGTCATGTCCGACTCTGTGTGACTCAATGGACTATACAGTCCATGGAATTCTCCAGGCCAGAATACTGGAGTGGGTAGTTTTTCCCTTCTCCAGTGGATCTTCCTGACCTAGGAATTGAAATGGGGTCCCCTGCATTGCAGGTGGATTCTTTACCAACTGAGCTATCAGAGAAGACCCAAGACCTTTGCCAACAAGGGTCCATCTAGTCAAAGCTATGGTTTTTCCAGTAGTCATGTACGGGTATGAGAGCTGTATCATAAAGAAAGCTGAGCGCCAAAGAATTAATGCTTTTGAACTGTGGTGTTGGAGAAGACTCTTGAGAGTCCCTTGGACTGCAAGGAGATCCAACCAGTCTATCCTAAAGGAAATCAGTCCTGAATATTCACTGGAAGGACTGATGCTGAAGTTGAAGCTCCAATAGTTTGACCACCTGATGCAAAGAACTGACTCATTGGAAAAGACCTTGATACTGAAAAAGATTGAAGTCAGGAAAGGAAGAGGATGAAAGAGGATGAGATGGTGGATGGCATCACTGACTTGATAGACATGAGTTTGAGCAAGCTCCGGGAGTTGGTGGACAGGGAAGTTTGGTATGTTGCAGTCTACAGGGTCACAAAGAATTGGACATGGCTGAGTGACTGAACTGAACTGACCACTGAAGAGCTGAGGTGATGTGAGAGATGGACATCCACAAAATCCACCATTCCTTCCAGTAAACAAAGAATTAGGAAGTTAACAGTAAGGAAAGCAGGATTGGCCCCAGATAACTAGATGCATATGAAAAAAAAAATGATTTCAACGAGCCCAGGTGCTTGCATCTTCAGATACATAGAAGATCACTGTATATTTCCATGTGAGAAATTTAGCTTTTAACAGCAGTCTTTTAATGTTCAGATTACCTGCCCCTTTTTACAAACCTGTATATAGCCTAGGTCCTCCCCTACCTCTTTGGAGTTAGCTTTCTCATGATTGCCAAAGATGCTGCCTCCTGGGCTCCAGTCCTAATTCTCACCAAATAAATCCTAACTCTTAGCTTTTATGTTGTGTGTATTTTTTCCATTTAGCACCCTCATAACTGGCTTTCCAAAGAAACCCAGAGTGACAGTTCCTCTCCTGCCTGCCCCCTCTCCCTTTGAGGGCACATTGTTGCTAAATAAACTTCTGCTTTACTTTCTCAACCTCTCTGCTTTGTCTCTGAATCCTTTCATAATGTCAGCTACAAATTGGCACTTGCCAAAGGCATTTGCCATCTCCCTCTGTGGAGATTGAATCTTGTGCTGCTGCAGCTAGTGACCTCCAGCGTACTCTGAAAGGAGTTTCAGGTGAAGAATGAGGCACTCTGTACTCCAGGGAAACTGGTGGAACAGATCTTTAGATAGTTAGACATTTTCAGGACTGATTTCATAAGCCCAATTCTTACATCTCCTCATATCCAGAAAAGCACTAAATCCCTTAATGGTGACACTAGCTCCTCATGACTAGTAGAAAACTTATTGTAAAATAAATCCTTGATTTCACTGAACTCCCCCTTCACCAAAATCATATATATTGACTTTCTCCCATGACTTCTTTGGAGCGGGTTCTCGGAGCTATCTGAGAAGCAGTTACAAAATGAGAGTTCTTTGCCTTTCCCGGGCAGCCATATTCTCCTAAANTGGACGGGGCAGGAGTGCCCTAACTCGAGTTAGCAATCAGTAAACTCCCTTCTTGCTTTTGCATTACTTTGGTGGACTTGTTCTCTCAGTCTATTCGGGGACTTGGACTCGGAGCATAACACATATATGTGAATCAGATATCAAGTAAGATAAAAGAGAGGGAATTTGATAAGCCATCAGAGTTCAGTTCAGTTCAGTTCATTCGCTCAGTCATGTCCAACTCTTTACAACTCCATGAATCGAAGCACGCCAGGCCTCCCTGTCCATCACCAACTCCTGGAGTTCACTCAGACTCATGTCCATGAAGTCAATGATGCCATCCCGCCATCTCATCCTCGGTCGCCCCCTTCTACTCCTGCCCCCAATCCCTCCCAGCATCAGAGTCTTTTCCAATGAGTCAACTCTTCGCATGAAGTGGCCAAAGTACTGGAGTTTCAGCTTTAGCATCAGTCCTTCTAAAGAAATCCCAGGGCTGATCTCCTTCAGAATGGACTGGCTGAATCTCCTTGCAGTCCAAGGGACTCTCAAGAGTCTTCTCCAACACCACAGTTCAAAAGCATCAATTCTTTGGCTCTCAGCTTTCTTCACAGTCCAACTCTCACATCCATACATGACCACTGGAAAAACCATAGCCTTGACTAGATGGACCTTAGTCGGCAAAGTAATGTCTCTGCTTTTGAATATGCTATCTAGGTTGATCATAACTTTTCTTCCAAAGAGTAAGCATCTTTTAATGCCATGGCTGCAGTCACCATCTGCAGTGATTTTGGAGCCCCTAAAAATAAAGTCAGCCACTGTTTCCACTTTTTCCCCATCTATTTACCATGAAGTGATGGGACCAGATGCCATGATCTTTGTTTTCTGAATGTTGAGCTTTAAGCCAACTTTTTCACTCTCCTCTTTCACTTTCATCAAGAGGCCCTTTAGCTCCTCTTCACTTTCTGCCATAAAGGTGGTGTCTGCATATCTGTGGTTATTGATATTTCTCCCAGAAATCTTGATTCCAGCCTGTGTTTCTTCCAGTCCAGTGTTTCTCATGATGTACTTTGCAGGAAAAATATACCTTTGAATTTTTGGAAAAAGTATTTTCAAGGAAATATATTTAATGGGAATGTTCTGATTTTCTAAACCTTAATGTTTTACTGCACATACAAGTATTAGACTATGTGTATCATGCAAATATATGGATAAGAATTTTCTGATGGTAATATCTGATGGTAGTAATATAAGTTAAATATTTTTTGAGATTAAACTTCATTCAAGGCTATATTCTATTGGTGAATTTATTTTCTTGCTTTCCTTTTTTAGATTAGAAGGTGGTCATAAATATTTTGGACTTGTGTACCTGTTTCTCAGAAGCAGGCAACTACTCTTGAAAAAAGCTGTTTAAAACAAATCAAGGCAGAAACACCTTCACAGTTGTGAGCTAAACTTTTTATGTATACTTAAGTATTCATCTTAATTCTGTCTTTTATTCATTACTCATATTCTCTGGCATTGTCACTTTTTAAAGGATTTGTTGGGAGTAGATTGGCCAAAAGCCCCATTCTTTGAGGCTGATGCCTGTGCAAGGATTGTGATAGTGAATGCTATTATACTTTTTGCTTTATGAAGTCAGTCTAGGAAGTCTATTCTATGAATGCTATAGTCCTTAAGAGTAAATTAAGTTCTGGCTAATGAGAAACCTTTTAAAAATCAATGAATGAGGAGTCAATCTCAGATAAATATATAGCTTAAAATCTTATCTTTACATCAGAATAATTGTTTTTCTTTTAAGTTGAAGACACATCTGTGATTTTAATTATATATTCTCTGAATTTTTAAAAAATGAATACCTACATATTATAAAAATCAAATAATTCAGAAACCTTATGGTAATAAGTTACAATTTCTTGATCATTCCTCATGTCCATTACAATGCCCCAGTGAACATTTCAAAAATAGCTCCATTTTTTTAAATTTCTAGTAACTATTTTCTTTACTGTATTGAATTTTAAACAATGTTTGACTCCTCCACTGGAAAAAAAAATAAAGTAGTAGATTACTTCTATTATATCTTTACTCTTCCTGGGTATTTGGAGATTAGCTCATTTTTAGTGGAGGTGTCAAACATTGTCTAAGACATTTAACATTTACATTGTGTTTGCTACTCCAATTGAGATGCTTTTACAATTGATTGACTTGAAACTTGACATCTTGTAAATGGCTTTTTTGTTATTAAAGATTATGTAAATATCATTCACTGTCCTATGCAGTGCATCAGTGTTATATTTCCTTTACTATTGGCCCAATTTCTAACAAGTCAAATAGATTCTTCCTTCTTATACTTTTCCCACGCATAAAATGATATTTTTGTTTGCCTTATTCTTGAACCAGTTTTCTTATGACTATTCAGCATGTTTCTGATGGTGAAATTTCTAATTGCATATTGTCTAATTAGTAAGGTCTCCATGTCTGCATTCATTTTTATTCTGTAAATTGTATGATGTATTGCACTTAATTATTTGCCTGAAAACACCCTTTGTAAATAATTTACAATTTCATACCAATCTTAATCAGTGGCCCAGCTATGTCTGCTATCTTGCTGTCTTAGGATTTAGGATGAATTTCCAGAATTTCCAGAATTGGGTCCTAGCTTCATTTTAAAAGATCTCTGCTGAAAATATTTCTTTGTCTTTCTTTTATAAGAATTGAATTGAATTATTTTTATTAATTTATTTTCATTGGAGGATAATTGCTTTATGACGTTGTGGTGGTCTCTACTGTACAACATCATGAAACAGTCATAACTATATATATATATATATATTTATACACACACACACACACACATACACACACACACACCCTCCCTCTTGAGACTTATTCCCATCCCCACCACATTCCAACCATCAAAGCCATCAAAGAGCACCAATCTGGGCTCCCTGTGTTATACAGCAGCTTCCCACTAGCTATTTATTTTATACACTGTAGTGTATAAAAGTCAATGCTGATTCCTCAATAAATCTGACTGTCTCCTTATCCCATTGTCTCCACAAGTCCATTCTTTACATCTCTGTCTCCATTTCTTCTATGCAAATAGGTTAATCAGTATCATTTATTCAATCCCATGTATATGCTTTAATATACTATGTATATTTTTTCTCTTTCTGACTTACTTCACTCTATGTAACATGCTTTATGTTCATCCACCTCATTACATCTGACTCAAATTTATTTCTTTTCATGGCTGAGTAATATTCTCTTATATATAAGCACCACAAATTCTTTATCTATTTATCTGTCAATGGACATCAAGTTTGCATCTATATTCTGGCTATATGTCTTTTTGAATTGTGGTTTTCTCAGTGTATATGCCTAGTAGTGGGATTGCTGGGTCACATCCCAGCTGGGTAGTTTTATTCCTAGTTTTTTTTTTTTTTTTAAGGAATCTCCATACTGTACTCCATAGAGTCTGTATCAATTTATATTCCCAGCAAGAGTGAAGGAGGGTGGGAATGTAAATTCTTTTTTTCTCTACTTCTTCTCCAGCATTTATTGTTTCTAGATTTTTTTTTTTTATAATGGCCATTCTGACTGGTGTGAGATGATATCTCACTGCAACTTTTATTTGCATTTCTCTAATAATAAGCAATGTTGAGCATCTTTTAATCTATTTACTTGCCATCTGTTTTGATTATCTGATATTGAGATNAATCTTAATCAGTGGCCCAGCTATGTCTGCTATGTTGCTGTCTTAGGATTTAGGATGAATTTCCAGAATTTCCAGAATTGGGTCCTAGCTTCATTTTAAAAGATCTCTGCTGAAAATATTTCTTTGTCTTTCTTTTATAAGAATTGAATTATTTTTATTAATTTATTTTCATTGGAGGATAATTGCTTTATGACGTTGTGGTGGTCTCTACTGTACAACATCATGAAACAGTCATAACTATATATATATATATATATTTATACACACACACACACACACATACACACACACACACCCTCCCTCTTGAGACTTATTCCCATCCCCACCACATTCCAACCATCAAAGCCATCGAAGAGCACCAATCTGGGCTCCCTGTGTTATACAGCAGCTTCCCACTAGCTATTTATTTTATACACTGTAGTGTATAAAAGTCAATGCTGATTCCTCAATAAATCTGACTGTCTCCTTATCCCATTGTCTCCACAAGTCCATTCTTTACATCTCTGTCTCCATTTCTTCTATGCAAATAGGTTAATCAGTATCATTTATTCAATCCCATGTATATGCTTTAATATACTATGTATATTTTTTCTCTTTCTGACTTACTTCACTCTATGTAACATGCTTTATGTTCATCCACCTCATTACATCTGACTCAAATTTATTTCTTTTCATGGCTGAGTAATATTCTCTTATATATAAGCACCACAAATTCTTTATCTATTTATCTGTCAATGGACATCAAGTTTGCATCTATATTCTGGCTACATGTCTTTTTGAATTGTGGTTTTCTCAGTGTATATGCCTAGTAGTGGGATTGCTGGGTCACATCCCAGCTGGGTAGTTTTATTCCTAGTTTTTTTTTTTTTTTTAAGGAATCTCCATACTGTACTCCATAGAGTCTGTATCAATTTATATTCCCAGCAAGAGTGAAGGAGGGTGGGAATGTAAATTCTTTTTTTCTCTACTTCTTCTCCAGCATTTATTGTTTCTAGATTTTTTTTTTTTATAATGGCCATTCTGACTGGTGTGAGATGATATCTCACTGCAACTTTTATTTGCATTTCTCTAATAATAAGCAATGTTGAGCATCTTTTAATCTATTTACTTGCCATCTGTTTTGATTATCTGATATTGAGATATATGAGCTGCTTATATATTTTGGAGATTAATCCTTTGTCAGTTGCTTTACTTGCAATTATTTTATCCCATTCCTGGTATTGTCCTTTCATCTTGTTTATGGTTTCTTTGCTGTGAAAAATCATTTTTAAGTTCAGTTTGGTCCCGTTTGTTTATTTTTGTTTATATTTCCATTATTCTAGGAGGTGGTTCAAAGAGGATCTTGCAGTGATTTATGTCAAAGAGCTTTCTGTTATATTTTCCCCTCAGAGCTTTGTACATTCTGGTGTTACATTTAGGTCTTTAATTCATTTTGAGTTTATCTTTGTGCATGGTGTTATGAAGTGTTCTAGTTTCATTCTTTTACATGAAACTGTCCAGTTTTCCCAGAACCACCTATTGAAGAGGGTGTCTTTCCTCCATTGTATATTCTTGCCTCCTTTGTCAAAGATAAGGTACCCATAGGAGCATGGATTTATCTCTGGGCTTTCTATCTTGTTCCATTTGTCTATATTTCTGATTTTGTGCCAGTATCATACTGTTTTAATGACTGTAGCTTTACAGTGTAGTCTGAAGTCAGAAAGGTTGATTTCTCCAGTTACCTTTCTCTTTCTCAAGATTGCTGGTTATTCTGGGTCTTTTGTGTTTTTATACACACTGTAAAATTTTGTTCTAATTCTGTGAAAAAAATACTATTACTAGTTTGATAGGGGTTTTACTGAATCTGTAGAATGCTTATGGTATTATAGTCATTTTTACAATATTGATTTTTCCAGTCCAAGAACATGGTATATATCTCACCATCTGTTTGTGTTATCTTTGATTTCTCTCATTAGTGTCTTATAGTTTTATGTGTATGGGTTTTTGTCTCTTTAAGTAGGTTTATTCCTACATATTTTATTTTATTTTTTTCAGTGGTGAATGGGATTGTTTCCTTAATTTTTCTTTCTGATTTTTCATTGTTAGTGTATATAGGGATGCAAGGGATTTCTGTGTATAAATTTTGTATCCTGCAACTTTACTAAAATCACTGATTAGCTCTAGTAATTTTCTGGTGGCATGTTTAGGGTTTTCTATGTATAGTATCATGTCATCTGCAGGCTAGGACTTCCAAACTATATGGAATAATAGTGGTAAAACTAGGCACACTTGTCTTGTTCCTGATCTTAGACAAAATGATTTCATTTTTTACCATTGAAAATAATGTGTGCTAAGGGCTTGTCATATATGGCCCTTAATATGTTGAAGCAAACAAAACCATCACAAAGAAAAAGAAAAGCAAGAAGGCAAAGTAATTATCAGGGGAGGCTTTACAAAGAGCAGAAGAATGAAGAGAAGAGAAAAGCAAGGGAGAGAGGAAAAGGTACATCCAATTAAATGTGAAGTTTCATAGAATAGCTAGAAGAAACAAGAAGGCCTCATTTAATGAACAATGTTTAAAAGGGAAAGACTAGAAATTGCTTCAGGAAAATCTGAAATATTAAGGAATTTTCCACCCAAAGATGGGAACAATGAAGGATAAAAATGGTAGAAACCTAGTAGATGCTGAAAAGATCAAGATGAGAAGGAAAGAATACATGGAAGAACTGTATAAAAAAGATCTTATGAACCGGATTACTACGATGATGTGGTTAGTCATGCAGAGCCAGACATTCTGGAATGTGAACTCAAGTGGGCCTAAAGAAGCACTGCTTTCAATAAATTTAATGGATGAATTGAAATTGCAGCAGAACTATTCAAATCCCTATAGGAGGATGCCATCAAGGTTTTTCATTCATTATGTCAGCAAATCTGGAAGACCCAGCAGTGGCCACAGGACTGGAAAGGGTCAATCTTCATACCAATTCCCAAGAAGGGTGGTACCAAAGAATATCTTAACCATCAGATAATTGCACTCATCTCAAATGTTGGTGAGGTCATGCCTAAAATCTTGCATGCTAAGCTTCAGCATTATGTGAACCAAGAACTTCCAGAACTCCAACCTGGTGTTAGAAAAGGAAGAGAAACTAGAGATCAAAGTGCCAACATTGGCTAGATTATAGAAAAAGCAAGAGAATTTCGGAAAAACATATATCTGTTTCATTGACTACACTAAACCTTTGACTGTGTGTGTGTGTGTGTTAGTCACTCAGTCGTATCCAACTCTTTAAGACCCCATAGACTGTAGCTTACCAGGCTCCTTTGTCCATGGGATTCTCCAGGCAAGAATACTGGAGTGGGTTGCCATTTTGTAGATCATGACAAACTATGGAAAGCTCTTAGAGAGATGAGAATATCAGATCATTTTAATGCCTCCTGAGAAACCTGTTTGTAGGTCAAGAAGCAAGAGTTCGAACTCTTTACAGGACTACTGATTTGTTCAAAGATCGAAAACGGAATATGACAGGGCTGTCTGCTGTCACCCTGTTTGTTTAAACTATACACTCGGCATATCAATTCTGAAAGAGATGGGAATACCAGACCACCTGACTTGCCTCTTGAGAAACCTGTATGCAGGTCAGAAAGCAACAGTTAGAACTGGACATGGACCAACAGACTTGTTCCAAATAGGAAAAGGAGTACGTCAAGGTTGTATATTGTCACCTTGCTTATTTAACTTATATGCAGAGTACATCATGAGAAATGCTGGGCTGGATGAAGCAAAAGCTGGAATCAAGATTACCAGAAGAAATATCAATAACCTCAGATATGCAGATGACACTACCCTTATGGCAGAAAGTGAAGAAGAACCAAAGGGCCTCTTCATGAAAGCGTAAGAGGACAGTGAAAAAGTTGGCTTAAAGCTCAACATTCAGAAAATGAAGATCATGGCATCTGGTCCCATCACTTCATGGGAAATAGATGGGGAAACAGTGGAAACAGTGTCAGACTTTATTTTGGGGGGCTCCAAAATCACTGCAGATGGTGATTGCAGTCATGAAATTAAAAGACGCTTACTCCTTGGAAGGAAAGTTATGACCAACCTAGATAGTATATTCAAAAGTAGAGACATTATTTTGTCAACAAAGTTCTGTTTAGTCAAGGTTATGGTTTTTCCAGTGGTCATGTATGGATGTGAGAGTTGGACTATAAAGAAAATTGAGCACCGAAGAATTGGTGCTTTTGAACTGTGGTGTTGGAGAAGATTCTTGTGAGTCCCTTAGACTGCAAGGAGATCCAACCAGTCCATCCTAAAGGAGATCAGTCCTAGGTGTTCATCGGGAGGGCTGATGTTGAAGCTGAAACTCCAATACTTTGGCCACCTGATGCAAAGAGTTGATTCATTGGAAAAGACTCTGATGCTGGGAAAGATTAAGGGCAGGAGGAGAAGGGGACAGAGGATAAGATGGTTGGATGGCATCACTGACTGAATGGACATGGGTTTGGGTAGACTCCGGGAGCTGGTGATGGACAGGGAGGCCTGGCGTGCTGTGGTTCATGGGGTCGCACAGAGTCGGACACGACTGAGTGACTGAACTGAACTGAACTAACTGAGCACATAATGAGAAATGCCAGGGTGAATGAGTTACAAGCTAGAACCAAGGTAAGTAGGAGAAACATCAACAACCTCTAATGGCAGAATGGCAGAAAGTGAAGAGGAACAAAAGAACTTCTTGATGAGGGTAAAGGAGGAGAATGAGAGATCTGACTTAAAACTAAATATTAAAAAAACTAAGATCATGGCACTTCATGGCAAATAGAAGGGGAGAAGGTGGAAGTACAGGTTGGAGAAGGAAATGGCAACCCACTCCAGTGTTCTTGCCTGGAGCATCACAAGGACAGGGGAGCCTGGTGGGCTGCCGTCTATGGGGTCACACAGAGTCGGACACTACTGAAGCGACTTAGCAGTAGCAGCAGTGACAGATTTACTCTTCTTTGGCTCTAAAATCACTGCAGGTGGTGACTTCAGCCATGAAATCAGAAGATGATTGCTTCTTGCAGGAAAGCTATGACAAACCTAGACAGTTGTGTTGAAAAGCAGAGACATTACTTTGCTGACAAAGGTCTATATAGTCAAGGCTATGGTCTTTCCAGTGGTCATGTACGGTTGTGACACCTGAACCATAAAGAAAGCAGAGCACCAAGAATTGGTGCCTTTCTGACTCTTTGTGACCCTATGGACTGAAGCATGCCAGGCTTCCCTCTCCACCATCTGTGAGAGTTTGTTCAAATTCAAGTCCATTGAGTGGGTGATGCTATCTAACCATCTCATCCTCTGCTGCCCCTTCTTTTTTCACAATCTTTTCCAGTGAGTTGGCTCTTCGTGTCTAGTGGCCAAAGTACTGAAGCTTCAGCTTCAACATCAGTTCTTCCAAAGAATATTCAGGGTTGATTTCCGTTAGGATTGTTTGGTTTGATCTCCTTGCAGCCCATGAAGCTGGAATCAAGATAGGCAGAAGAAATATCAACAACCTCAGATATATGTATGGTACCATTCTGATGGCAGAAAGTGAACAGGAACAAAAGAGCTTCTTGATGGGGATGAAGGAGGAGAGTGAAAGTGCTGACTTAAGGCTAAATATTTTAAAAAGCTAAGATCATAGCATCTGGCCCCATTACTGCATGGAAATAGAAAGGGTAAAGGTGGAAGATCACAACAAATGTCCTTAGCAGCAGGCAGGATCAACTTTTTACCAATAGTAAAGGACTTCTTAGCTTTAGCAATGCAGTTAGCTACTAAGAATTATATTCTTAATGCAGACATATTTAATAAAGTGGAGACCTTCAGTAATTGCTTCTGTTATTCATGTTTTTTTTTTTTTTTTTTTGAAAAACTCCAAAGACTTGTCTTTTAATGTTGGGGACTTGATTCCTATGTGGCAAATAAATTTTGAAGGTTTTGTCACTTTGTTGCATAGACAGTTGCCACATGTTATACAGGACAGGCTTGGAGAATGTCACAACACCTGTTGCAAGAAATGCATAATGCTTATTGGGTTTACTTAAAGGACTCAGAATTTTCTTGCAAATGCAGCTTTCTTTTTGTTGGCAGTGTAATAGAGCCTTCTGGCATCTCATCATTGCATCTTTTCCCCTTTTCCAAGAAGCTCTCCAGTGATGTTTGTTTTTCACTCTTTGGCTAGTATTAACTTGTGGGCTTGCTAAAACTTTGACTGAGACAAGTGCACAGTGTGGGAAAGAGGGACAGATGGAACTGGTAAATAAAATAACTGGCAGAACATATAGACTAAAATAGTGTGTTTTTTT